>NW_004624791.1:6175556-6195434 GCF_000247695.1 Heterocephalus glaber
TTTTTTCCAGATCCTCTTTTGTTACCAGTTCAGTGGGTCCAGGTGGTTGAGTATCAGAGTGTTCCATCTCATTTCCCTTTGGGGTTGCTGTAGGTCATCTGGAAGTCTTGTTTTGAGACTTATTTACATGTTTTCTCATTTCAACTGGCATGGGGGGCTGTCAGTGCCTGCAAGGATTACCTCCTCTGAGCTGGGAGAGGTGGGCCAGTGGCCAGGAGCCGTGGTAGGAATGGTGGCCCTAAAGCCCTTTCCTGTGGGCTGGGAACAGCGGTATGGATACTGGCTGTTAAGCCCCTTCCTCTGGACCAGGAGCAGTGGGATGGTGGCTCAGAAGCCCCTACCTCTGGGCCGGCAGCTGTGGGAGGCTGTTTAATTGATTCTTTAGAGACATCAGCCTCCCTTGATATTTGGAATTTTGCATAAGAAAATTACTTGACAGAAGTGACACACATGGTGGCAGATTTACTTATAACTCTGTATCCTTTCTCTTTGGCTTTGATATAGCTTTAATTTTTCTGGCATGTATCACCTTTCCACACAGGCTTCTTTGACAGGATTCTTACAGGTCAAAGTTAGTTTAAGCATGAATATTATGCATTTGTCTTCACCGATTCATTTGAAATGGGATACATTTTTCTTATGTCTGTCAAAGTGCAGGGCACTCCAAATATAAGGTTCAATGAGAAAATATGATGAATGTTTAAATTTTACAAATTTACTTTAGTAAATACACATTGCCATTAATCTCCCTCAAAATACTCCCCCCTTGTTTTAAACACAGAATTCTAAAAAAGTCCTGGATCTCAGCCTCTAGCGACCAGTTTCTTGGACATCTAATCAAACATTAATCTAGGTACTTCTGTGAAGAGATTTTTCTGAATGTTAATTAAAGTCCCTAGACAATTGGCCTTAAGATAAAACTACTATCCTGGTGAGAGTCCTCCAAAAGTCAGATGTCAAAAAATGTGGTAGAAGGGAAGATCAGAAAGATTCAGATTGTGAGGACTCCTGAACATTGTGAGTTTGAAGATGTACCCCATGCAAACGAATAAGTAGATTTAAAAAGCTGAGGTAGTTTCCTGACCAACAGCCAGTAAGAAATGCAACTTCAGTCTTACAAACATAAGAAACTGCACTTTGCCAACTGGGTCATTGAGATTGGAAGCAAATTCTTCCTTAGAGCTTTCAGAGAGAAATAAGTTATTAACACTTTGATTTTGGCAAAGACCATTAGCAGAAGGCTTTGTTGAGCTCATCTAAATACAATGGGATCAGAATGAATTGCAATTGTTTCACCTTATAATATTTTTGCTAATTTATTTTGTACCAATAAAAAACTAGTGCACTATCTATAACACTCTCCTTTATCAAAAACATTTGAAAATACATTTAAATATGATATCACCTAAGTGTAGGGTATTTCTTAAGAATAAGGTTACCCTTTTGCATTAGAAAACAGTTGTCAATTTCTGTAATTTATCTTTGACATAATACTTTTATCAAAAATGTTAATCATATTTCAGTTTTTGAACCAGCAATGCTCTGGATAGCATCTTTTATTCTTTCCATTCAGAAACAGATTTAGTTCTTGGATGATATTAGTTATTTAGTCACTTTAACCAAGGTATATTCTTGTTATTTCCTTGTGTTTTATTACATTAATACTTGAAGAGTACAATCAACTTTAAATAAAGTGCCCTACTCATTGAGTTTGTCTGATGTTTACTCATAATTAGATTCAAGTTTTGCATACATGATGCAACACATAAATGACTCTGATTAGAACACCCTGCTATAAATAAATGACACTGGAAACTTTTTAGGGTATCATATACAAAATTACACAATATCAACCTGCCCTTCTTTGGTGATAGTAACTCTGATAATCTTTTCAAGGTGCTGTTCTTAACAGATTATACTTAGATTTTCCCTTATAACTGATGAGCAATCTAAAATATCTAGAGATACTTTAGAACTATGCAAATATTCTGCATGCTACCCCAAATTTGCCCATTGTCTCTCAATGATGCACATGTGAAATAGTACTAACTTTGATGATTACAAAGTGCTAATTTTTCCAACTCCAGCATGCTCTCTATTTTTACCAGTCAGCATTGAGCATCCTCATAACTGCTTCTATCTTATTTGTTTATTTTGTATCTATTTCTGTTGGTACCAAATCTTATTTTTCTATCCTTTTTGTATATTTTATAATTTACTGTGTTCTTTAATTTTGGGGGGGAACTCAGATTGTCTCCAATGTAGCAAACAAAAGCCCCTTCAAGCTGGACACTGTATCTTTGTGACTTGCCACTCTGCATTTTTTTTTCACTCTCTGACATAACCAGATGATGGGCTCTTCTTCTTGCACCTACCCAATCTAAGCCTGTAATTGACTTTTTCCCAAAATTCTCTGGAACCTCTTTAGCTATTTTAACTTGACGCTTTATACAAATAAAATTATAGTATAAGAATAATAGCCCAATCAATAAAAGTACATTATAAATGGAATTGGAAGCCAAATATGAGATCAAAACTTTGAAAATTGATCAAATTTTATTGCTTCTTCTTTCCTGTAGATCTTGGTAATTTTCTGGGGGTGAATTTTGTTCATTTCAGAAGATATGAACACAAACTTAATCTTTTACTCCTCTCTTCCATATCACCAAGGGAAATTCACTTCATGACCTTACCCTGGTAATTTCCTATAAAAATTTGGTATCTATAAATACCATTGAAATTTCCTTTTATCTACAGACCTTGTCAAAATAAAGACTTAACACATCTGTCTAAACAGTTATAAGTTTAGCTGTTTTAAGAGAAAGAACTTTTAAAATGCAGTAAAATTCTCACTAAAATAAGAAGTGAAAGGCAATAAAGTAATGTGTACTAAGAAATGGCAAAGAACACTGAGTTTACAACTCCTGGGAAATTGAGACAGTATAACATTGAGATGTAAGTGTTCAATGGCAAGATTGAGGTTTTTTTCTCTGAATTTTTGAGGAAAACAAAACTTGAGGGCTTGCTTGTAGAAATCAGATGTTGAGGCTGAATTTTAGGCATGCTCTTTTTTATTTTAGGTCACTTTATGCTTTTGATACTAAAGTAAGGTTCTTGACTTTATCTCATGATCATATTTATAAATATAATGTCTTTCACCACACTTAAGGCTTTCCAATTGTTGGAAGAAAATCTAACACAAATTGTGTATTTTAAGTATCACCTAGAATTTATTCTTCAATCTAAAAGAAACTGGAAAAGAATACACTAAAGGCTATTTAATTCATGATAGAGAGAGATTGGACTTTCTGAGTACCATTTCCATTGAGTAGAGAATAATCTTGGATTTATCTTAGATGTAAGAGCAGAGATGAAATTAATGCCATCTTAAAACGTCTATGAGAATATAGTAAATTGAACTTAGTGTCAGGATTCTAGCCTTTAAACCATCTGTGAAAAACAGAATACTAATATTAGTTTTTATTACTAAATTACTATGCACAAAACAGGATAAAATTATAATTTGCAACAAACCATTAACTTTTAAAGCTTTTAAGGTAGGTGCCACTATCATTATTTCTACTTTTCTGATAAGAAACAGAATTAAGTACCTTGCTCAAGATTCTGCAGCCTCATGGTTAGAGTTAAAGAAGTTTGATTCTCAAATACTCTATCATCTTAAATTATTAATGTTTCATATTTATTTTAAATAATGGTTCCCCAATGATTCATTTTGAGACTCTAAATCAAGGATTTAAAATTCAAAGTTTAAAACAGATACAAGTCTTTTAGAAAATAAAGATGTGATAGTTTTCTGAGAGAATCCTGGCAGGTATAGAGATACTATTAATATTCAGGTATAGCTGGAAAGAAATCTAACATGTTTTGATGGATAGAAAAAGAATAATTCAGTGAAAAGATTCTGTCTTTCCTGATTAGTGATAAATCATTTGATGTGGGAAATATAAACAAAATTATTGTGTTGAGAAGATTCAGTTCTCAATTAATTGAAGAGAATTATAGGCTAAGAATCTGAAACACAATACATGGTACAATAGACACTAGAATGTTTAAATGTTGAAAATCCCAGGACAGACATTATGCTCTAAAACAAACAAAAACCAACATGAAAATGAACTTTATCGGAACTTGGGAGACCACTTTCTCCAAAAAAATAAAAATGCACAGATTTCACCAAATAAGAACTCAAACTTTAAAACACTGTTTTTCCATATATTTGTTTTAAAAAATTAAAAAACTATGTTAATTCTGTTATCAGAGCCACATCCTTCTCTCTGATTCACATGTGTAGTCATTTTCTCTTCTTTTCCAAAGTTGCTGGAAAAGAAGAAAGAAATGGAATTTATCATAATAAAATATTAGTGAAATTGCTAAAGTACTTAGTTTCTCTGGGATTGAGGGGTTCAGAGAAAACTCAATTTTCAGGTATGCTGCCAAATTCAATGTAGGGTTGAGAGAAGTGAAAAACATGGATTATATACAATGTTTTGGCTGAGAAGAGGCCATTCTATAACCGTTCACAATATTCCTGATCTTATTGTGCCCATAGCTTCTCTTTCCTGACACTCATGCTTCCAGTCTGGACTCAGTTCACAGATAGATATCAATCACAGATGAGAATTCAAAATACCACATAAAATTGAAACTATAGATTTATTTATTTATTTTTGAAAATATTGTGAGGAAAATAGTGAAGTAGTAAGTTACAACAACCCAGCCTCTTTAGATTCAGAATCTAGATACTGGTATATAACAATTTGGAGAAGAAAAAAAGAGAAAAGTAGATTCCTGGAAATCAGGAAAGATCTGACAGGAAAATTAAAAACTACAGAGAAATCGAAGAGACACAATACAACACAGAAAAGGGAAGAGAAAATATGTACTTTCTCAGAAGCTGTAGATTTATAAAATAAAAACATGGTACAAGAAATGCATATAAAATTACCCAATACATTTGTCCACAATCAAGACTGACATTAAATAGCTTTGAACAGCTTCTTTTTTTCAGTTTTTATGATTATCTCTATAATAATACTTTGCACACACGGGAAATTGAGACAGTATAACATTGAGATGTAAGTGTTCAGTGGCAAGATTGAAAGTTTTTTTCTCTGAATTTTTGAGGAAAACAAAACTTGAGGGCTTGATCTATGAACATTGGGCATTTTTTTGTTTTTTACAATTTTCTATCATGAGAAACAAGGTTATTTCTCTTCTCCTCTCCCCATTCACTACCCATACATTTTTTGCGTGTACCAGGGATCGAACTCAGGACCTTGAGCTTATGAGACAGGTGGTGGCACCACTGAGCTAAATCCCTGGCCCCACCATATTTTTGATAAGTATCTTCTTTGTCTTGTTTTTCATTTACAATCTGTAAGTCTATAGAGTATATTTAGGTAATTTTTTCATGTAGGTAATTTTTTCATGTACACTCCTTTGTAGTTTCATAGCTGAGAATAACATAGATATTCACTCATATAATTCTATCATGTTTGGGTCCTTTTATAGTTTCTGCTGCCTATCTTTTGTACTTTTAATTCTATATCTTCCAAACGAAAAAGTGTGTATGTCATTCTGTTTATCCAATTCAGTTTTCTGAGTTTCTTCTATGTGACAAAAGAATATGGTAAATAGAAATGAAAATATTATGAGAGAGGATGACAAGATTTTTTTACATGTTGCATGTGTGCAAGAAAATATGAGAGATTCTAGGAGTTCTAACATCTGTTACATGGGGGTTCTATAAAAAGACCAAGAACATGGAATAGAAAGAAAGTAACAAAAGAGGGGAATAGCATGAGCAAAATCCAACAGGAATCTATATTTCTTTCAAAGTTGTTCGGTATTCTTGGCCTTTGCATTTCTGTTAGAAATTTAGTATATGCCGCAGACCAGCTGCAGTCGATGTAGGGTAGGAAGGGGAGAGGTCCTGGGCCAGCAATGAGAAAAGAACCTTCACAAGCAATGTTCAGGTTCCCTCTGAGAAGTCTCAGGGTCCGATTTATTTTTATATCTTTAAACAATAGCTAAGAGGCATTGGGCAGAACATGTTTACATTTTAGGTTGCCTTAGCAATATCTAGTGAGGTAAAGGTTATTTTTGCTAAACAGTATATTTTTTTCTAAGCTGATTCATTTCATTGAACATCATGAATACATCTCTTAAAAATTACAATTGTCCCCTTATTTTCCCATACCTAAGCATAACAAAATGTAACTTAATCAAAATCTCTATATAAGTGGGGGTATGAGCAAGATTTAATTAATTAAATGTCAAACTTGTGGTCACCAGCTAGCCCTTGAGAAACTGCACAATGGTTAATATAGTTTGCTATTAGCTCTCTACTTTCCTATACCTCTATTTATCTTACCTAAGTGTCATTCGGGTTCATAGTTCATGAGCAGGAAATATTTTCAGCACTGTGCGAAATATTGAATAACTTGCCCCCTTAATGTATTTGCCTGTCTTAACTTTCTATTTCTCATTTCCCACTGTTACTTACATCTAAAGTCTGTCCTTCTAATTTCTTTATAAGACCCCTTTAGTAAAAGGAATGTCAGCAATAAGAGAGGGAGTTATAGTAGTGGGAAAACGGAGTTTTAGGAGAGGTTTCTTTAGAAGTAGATGAGGTAATAGACCTAAGAGAAACTGTAATTTCAGACTTGTGAGCCAGATCAGATTTCAATACATCATTGCCAATTTGCCTCATGGAGAGTTTGTTATTAGTCACAAACACAATGACTCCTGTGACCAGAGTAACAATTTTAAACATTATGGCATGAAAAAAAAAAATATGAGGGTACGATGTGTTCCACCCTTCTTTTCCCCCAGCTGGAACTTTGTCAAGCAGCATTGGAGGTCGGATGGGCTTCGCCAAGTATAGTTTTGTCAACTTATACCAAAAAAAAAAAAGAAAGAAAGAAAGAAAGAAAAAGCCGTCTAGTCTGTTGGGATACTTAATAGGACTGCACCATTTCATTGAATGTAGAGATGAAATTGGGGTGAATTTCCTTCTTAACAATATTGAGATTTCTATGTCATAAAATGGTACTTATCTCAAGTTATTTAGGTTACCTTAAATTCTTCTACCAAAGTTTTCAATGTATTGGGCATGGTTATCTTGTAGAAGATCTTTCCCTAAGTATTTGGTAATTTTCATGTCACTGTAAAAGCTGTTTTTAAATTTCACCTTCCACTTGTCTGTTACTAGTGCATAGAAATGCTATTAATGTTAGAGTATGGATCTTGAATCCTTTAGTAACTTTACTAAACTTATTAGAGCCAGTTGTTAATTCATAGCTGCTGTAGGATTTTATTCATTGGTAATTATGTCATGTATCCAAAATGATAATTTTATGTTTTTTTTAAATTTTTGATTCTTTTGTTTCTCTTTCTTGTGTTATTGCACTAGATAGAGTCTCTAATACAATGTTAAAAATAAGTAATGAGAACAAACACTCCTATCTTGATTCTAATAATAAGGGTAAAAATTTGTTCTGGTAAAAGCTTACAAAATTAAGTGCATGTACATTCTTTTGGAGAATGTCAAGGAAAACATTCCACCAGATTAAGTTAAATAATGAAGAAAGATTTTATTCAAACATATTGTAATGTTATGGAAATCCAGAGTTAATTCTAAACTCAAACCCACTGAAACAAAGCAAGAGGGTTTGTCAGCACTGGGGAGAATAAGTGGAATAGTATGAAAGGATGTTAGTGGGAGACTGGTCAGTGGCATGTGTCCAACACATTGAGTTAAACCTGAGCTTTAAAATGTTTTTCTCTGTTGAGTTTGCTAATTGGCATCTACAGAAGGTTTAGAGGTAGTGTCACTATCTTCCTTCATGATTCTATTTCAAACAATGCTTACTAGTTCCTTAAAACAGACAATTCTGTCATAAAGATGCAGAGGACTTTTACAAAGGTTTGCATATATTTCAAAAAGACAGAGAACAAATTTACAAGTTTTGAAAAGTAAATGATCTAACAAAGGGAAATCTTGAGGCTAGAGACAGGAAGAAGCATGTCTAGTTTAGCTAAACTGAGCGGAATCTTATACCTGTCTTAGCCAAAACTAAACAGAACACCTATATGACATTGAAAGCACATATTGTATTTCTTATAATTTAAAACTTTTGTTTAATTTTCCTGAGTGCAAAGTATTTCAATAACAGTGCCACCTAGGGTGGCAGATTATGATTTCTGGGCCAGGGTGGTGACATTCCTGGTGGTAGTAGTGACAAGTAGTCAAATTTTCAAAAACACTTTGAACTTGAGTGAGTAAGATTTGCCAGTTGAACAAGAGGAAGTTTGGAGTCAATGATGACATAAAACGTTTTTCAAAAACACGAACAAGGGGAAAAGTGGAGTTTTCGTAAATTTTTCTCTGACTATGTCAGTCATCTGATTAGCAAATGGACTATGTCTTGTCTTACAAACTACTCATAAATTTTTCCCCACAGTATTTTAGTTACCTGGAACACTTCCTCATTACATGTCTAATGCTTAGCCTTTCTTTTAGAAACTGCTTTTCTGTTATTTTTTAAATGACAACATTGGTGATATTCCAAGCTAGATAGTACAGTGATAATATTATTGATATTGATTTTGGTTCCAACATTTTTGGGTATTACATGCGTGCTTGTTATTGTACTAAGGCCTCTACATTGTCACATGTAGCCTTTATAGAAACTCAATGAGATATTATTGATTTGTTCTTACAAATGAGAAAACTAAGGATTAGAGATATTGTTATTCTTGGAGATAGGAACATAACATTAGAACAATGGCACCAGTATATAAATTTAGTTCTGTCCAGCTCTAGAGGACCAATCTCTTACCCTTCATGAATGATTAATTAAATGTAATTATTGATGAATGACTATTTGTTCTGTTGCCTGTGTTTAGTTGCCCCTGAAGTAATTGCATTTGTAATTTAATTAATGCTGTGCATCCATCCTTTCTTTCTCCCAATTACTTCTGTGGTTATTAATGTTATACACTCCCCACTTCTTTTTGTTTTATAGATCTCTGCTGAATCATATGTAAAAGAGGGATTGCATCTTTATTCCAAATAATTTAGCAAGATCCCCTGGTGAATAACTTATACAAAGAAAGTGGGTTTTATTAAAGGTCATAGTCACCTAAAAAACTGCCAATTTTTCTGTACACTCATACTACTCATTGTCTAAATATTTATTTATTATCTTGTATAAATATATTTTCTCATAATGAGAATAATATATTCTGAATTGAGAAATTAGAGCTAGGAAGTACTTGAACATCACTTGGTACAAACTTTACCCAAAGGAAAATTCCCCATATAACCTTCAGAGAAAACACTGCTTTATTTCTGATTATTTATGGGAGTAAGGGGAAAAATAGAATGCCTCAGTGCAGGCAAATTTATTATTGAAAGAATATATGTGTTCAGATGTTATCTCTAATGGTTAGCTCAAATATTCATAACTTTTTCAGTCATTACTTCTAGCTCTACCTTCTTAAGAAATATAGTTTTAAGATACATACTCTGAAAACACCACATACCAAAACCATTTGTGAAGCCCATCACATATCAACTTAGATTTCTTTCACTAGACTATTCTCAATTTCCTCAAATACTCAACTGACATTTATCTTTCTCTTAATGAATTCTAATTGTTTTTCCCTAAGAAGATAAAGAAAAAATATTCATTGCTGTGAGAGTACCATATTGTTAGTGAAGCTAGTTGACAAAATTTGCCAAGATGGTGACTTAGTTCTTAAAATAATATAACCTTCTGTGTATTGATTCTAATTAGTAGATGTGTTCATCAGCTTTTAATGATTGTGAAAAACATCTGAGAAAAATAACTGAAAGTAAGGCAAATTTAATTTGGCTCATGTTTCAGGGGTTTCATTACATGGTTAGCTGGATGCATTGCTTTCAGCCTGAAGCAAGGGAGAATATTATGGTAGTAGAAGCATTTGATAGTGGAGACTATTCTCTGTACATCAGCCAGAAAGCAGAGGGAGAGAAAGAGAGAGAAACCCCCATATCCTACAGATTCTGTCACCTCCTTAAAGTCCATTCATTTAGGAACCCATTGAGGGGTTAATGTATTGATGACATCAGAGACTTCATGATCTGATCACTTCTGAAAATCCCTGCCTCTGAACATTACTGGATTTTGGACCAAGCCTTCAACACACAAATCTTTTGAGGCACATTTTAGATTCAAACTATAACAAAGGAATATGGATTTGTGAACATGTGACATTTTGAATCTAATCCCTGTGTGGAAAGCATTCTTGACATTGTCCATATCATAGGCTTTGTACTTTCTTTGGTAGACAAGTTTTGTCCTTCCCTTTTGAGTTCTTTTCTCTTCTAGCCAGTTGATTACAAATTCTGCCTTTCTATGTCCAAGTTGGACCAGTAAAGATCTCTTCTGTACATCTTAACATTTTTAAGTTTTTTTAGTGATTTTTCAAATCAACAGCACCAGCATTAGATGATCTCATAACTTGGTTAATTTTGAAGAGGAACTGTAAACTTCAATTTTACCTGAATGTCTGTGTACACAATCAGTTCTCTTATTTGTCATAGTTATGTTCTGAAAAGTGACCACAGACACTGAATTACTAATTCTGGAGCTATTGATATAAGCAGAAGTATAGAGTTCGGTTTCTGAAGGCCTCTGCTCACATTCTTATTGAAATGTAATTTATATAGGGTCATTTGCCAAGAATATCCTTGAAACTCAAGCTAGTCTTGTCATCATTAACAATACATCCTGCCACAAAATACATAACACGTAGCAGGCATTATTAAGATTTCTTGTTTGTAGAATTACCTTACCTTCTAGTTTAACATTTTGTATGTGTATTACATTTTGAAATACGCAAATGAGCCAACCAGGATTAGCTGAATATAGTTTTATTTCTGAAAAAAAATAAGTAGCATGACCATAAATTTCTTTTGTTTTCAGATCCACAACAATGCTGTTGACTACTTTTTAAGTGGATCATCACCTCATGAATCCTCAAATGTGGGAACTTTCTCATATTTTACATAACTACCATTCACTGTAGATATTATCACTTTCCAGATTTGTCTCACATGAAGATTGGTGAATTCTTTTCCTTTTCCTGGATGTACCATATTGTTGATTTATTAGCATCGAATTCACAGCCAACAGCACTAAAATTCATGGCTGAATAAATCTCAACTTACATGTGTATTTTCCCTATAAGTTATATTGCAGCTTTCTTATACTAGTAATGATGGGTGGCACTTCAGCATTATGTTTGGAGCCATTTTAAGTAGTGAAACCATCAACAAAAATTACAAAACTGTGGAAAACATGGCACTAAATAGACAGAAAAAACAATGCTTACTGAAAATATAATAGCTGAACCTAGAAGGCAGAGTATTCATTGTGCTTGTGATCCCAGTTTGGGATGTGGCTCCATGTTACCACAAATTTTTAGTCTCTGAATTTCCCTAAAATGCCACAAGTATTTATTTAGGGATTACTAGTAAATTTTAGGGAGTAGATGAACTTTTAAATACAAAATTTGTAACTAGTAAAGATTAAATACACATGTACTAGAGTTGAAGGACATAAGGCTTCTGAATAGTCTATCAAATGCCAAACACAATCCCACACTCTAAATAAACAATACAGAAGTGGAAGTAAAAAAAATCTCATGTTCACAGATTGGAAAAATAAATATTGTTAAATGTCTATATTAGCTGAAATGATCTATAGATTCAGTGTGATCCCCAACAAAATTACAGAGGTATTATTTAGTAAATTTTTAAAAATCTTAAAAAGTTCTATGGATTCACAAAAGAACCATGAATAGCCAAAGCAATTTAAGAAAGAAGAACAAGGTAGAAGGCATCACACTTTCTTGTTTATTATACTGGTTCAGTAATCAAAACGATATGATATGGGAATAAAACAGATGTATAGAACAATGGTACAGAACATAAATAAGCCTAGTTATATAGGGTCTTGATCATGAACAAGGATATCAGAAACACAGTGGAGAAAGCATAGTCATATCTACATATGAAAAAAAGATATTGGATTGTTATTTACATTGTACATCAAAATAAACTCAAAGTGGAGTAAAGACTCAATCATAAATTCTGAAATACTAAACTCCTAGAAGAAAACAGGGAAAATCTTCATGGTATAAGCTATGACAATTATTTCATGAATAGGAGACCCAAAGCATAGGAAACAAGAGCAAAAATATACCAGTGAGATTACATCAGACTAAAAGGCTTCTGCATAGGAAAGAAGGTAGTACACAAAATGAAAAGATAGCTTAGGCTGCCATACGACTGGCCCCAGTGCCTAGGAGCAGAGCTGCCCCCAGTGCAGAAGAGGTGAACCAACTGGGCTACTGAAGCACAGCCCTCAGCACTGAGGAGCAGAGCTGAAAACAGATTTCCAGGAGATTAAAAACTCCATTGAAAGTCTACACAGCAGAATGAGCCAATGTGAGGACAGAATTTCAGATACAGAAGATAAGATTGCAATTAGTGACCAGGAAAAGAAAAATTTCTTAAAAATAGTAAGGGACCAAGAGAAAACAATCCAGCAGCTGCTACATGATTCAAAGAAGAATAACACAAGACTGATCAGAGTCAATGAAGAAACAGGAGAGAGTTCAGATTACATGAAAAAAAAATGTTCACAGAAGTGATGGCAGAAAACTTCCCAAGCAAGGGAAAAGAACTTGACATACAGATAAATGAGGCATATAGGACTCCAACTAGCATTGATCTGAAAAAATCTATACATAGGTATATAATAGTTAAGATTCAGGAAACCCAACAGAAGAACAAAATGCTACAAGCAGTTAGAAAAAAGAAATAAATCATATACAAAAGAAAGCCCATCAGAATCACAGCAGACTTCTCAATGCAAAGCCTCAAGGCAAGAAGAGCTTGGAGTGATATTTTTCAAGCCCTAAAGGAAAACAGCCTCCTACTCAGATTGATGTGCCCTGCAAAACTATCTTTCAAAATTGATGGTGAAATAAGATATCTGCATGACAAAGAGCACCTTAGGAACTTCATGAATACCAAACCAGCACTCCAAAAAATTTTAGACAAAATTCTAGGAAAAGACAAGAAGGAAGAAAACCATAGGAAGCCCAGCAGAATGAATTCACTGGGCACAACAAGAAATGAAAAGCAAAGGGGGAGAATACAACAAAAAGAAAAAGTCATTACAATGATAAGTCAATATGTATCAGTTATAACCATCAATGTTAATGGTCTCACCTCACCAATCAAAAGAAATAGATGGGCAAAATGGGTCAGAAATCAGGATCCAACAATATTCTGCATACGAGAAACACACTTAATTCAAAAAGAAACTCATAGACTGAAAGATAAAGGGTGGAAAACAATACTCCAAGTGACAGGAACCCAGAAAGAAAAGCAGGAGTAGCTATCCTCTTTGCAGATCAACTGGATTTCAAACCAATACTGATTGAGAGAGAGAAAAAAGGACACTACATCCTTGTAAAGGGAGCAATCCAAGAGGAAGAAATGACAATCATAAATATCTATGCACCAAACACTAGTGTGCCTGACTATATAAAACAAATACTAATGGTCATGGAAAACCATATAAGCAGTAATAAAATAGGAGTGGAGGACCTCAATACCCTACTGTCACAAACAGATAGATCAACTAAACAATAAAAAACAATGAAATGTTCCAACTCAATCAAACCCTTGAACAAATGAACTTAACAGATGTTTACAGAGTGTGCCACCCCACAAAATCAGAATACACATTCTTTTCATCTGCACATGGGTCATTCTCCAAAATAGACCAGATACTCACTCACAGAACATGTTTAGGTAAGTGCAAAGGAATTACAGTTATCCCATGTATATTATCAGACCATAGAACAATGAAATTGGAGATCCACAGCAAATGAAACCACAAGAATTTCTTAAACAGATGGAAACTGAACAAAACATTTCCGAATAACCAGTGAGTCACAGAGGAAATTAAAGAAGAAATCAGACAGTTTCTACAATTAAATGGCAATGACAAAGCACAATATCAGAATCTATGGGACACAATAAGCAGACTTAGGAGGGAAATTCATAGTGGTGAAAACTCATATTAGGAACACAGAGGGAGCCCAATTAAACAACCTGATGCTGAACCTCAAGCTTCTAGAAAAAGAAGAGCAGGACAAACCCAAAGCTCATAAAAGGGAGGAAATTATAAAAATCAGAGCAGAAATCAATGCAATGGAGACTAAGAGAACAATACAAAAAATCAATGAAGCCGAGTTGGTTCTTCAAAAGAATAGACAAAATTGACAAACCCTTAGCCAACTTTATCAGAAAAAGAAAAGACCCAAATACTTGCAATTAGGAATGAAAAGAATGAAATTACAATGTACCCAGCAGAAATCCAACGTATCATCAATACTTATTTCACAAATCTATACACCAATAAGATGGACAACACAGAAAAAATGGACAGATTCCTAGATATGTATGAATTACCAAAGTTGATCAAAGAAGACTGAACAATTCTAAGCAACCCAATATCAATCAATGAAATTAAACCTTACCAACTAAGAAAAGCCCAGGTCCTGATGGCTTCACTGCTGAATTCTACAAGACATTTAAAGAGGAACTACTGCCACTACTGTTTAAATTCTTTAATGAAATTGAAGGGGAAACAATACAAATTCATTCCAGAGAGCAAGCATCACCTTGATCCCCAAAGCAGTAGAAAGACCGAACCAAAAAGAGAACTATAGGCTAATCTCACTAATGAACATAGATGCAAAAATCCTTAATATGATACCAGCAAACAGAATGCAATCATACACACTGAGCAAGTGGGAGTCAACCCAGGGATGCAGGGATGATTCAACACATGCCAATCAATCAATGTAACACACTATATCAATAGAGCCAAGGGCAAAATCCATATGGTCTTCTCAATAGATGCAAAAAAAGCATTTGACAAAATCCAACATCCATTTATGATAAAAACCCAACAAAAAATTGGAATAGATGGTCTCTAGCTCAGTCTGAT
Source organism: Heterocephalus glaber (assembly GCF_000247695.1). The sequence continues at coordinate 6,190,658 of NW_004624791.1, forward strand.
AAAAGCCATCTATGAAAAACCAACAGTCAATATCATACTAAATGGTAAAAAACTGAAATCCTTCACACTAAAATCAGGAACAAGACAAGGATGTCCACTTTCACCACTCCTCTTCAATACAGTCTTATAAACATTAGCCACAGCAATTAGACAAGAGAAAGAAATAAAAGGAATAAAGATAGGAAATGAAGTCAAATTGTCATTTTCAGATGACATGATACTCTATATAGAAGACCCCAAGAACTCCACCAAAAGTCTGCTACACTTAATCACCAAATTCAGTAGAGTAGCTGGATAGAAGGTCAACACACAAAAATTAATAGCTTTCCTCTACACGAACAACAGACTCACTGAGACAGAAATAGGGCAAACAATTCCTTTCACAATAGCATTCAAGAAACTGAAAACTAAGGAATCAACCTAACTGGAAAACATCAAAGACCTCTTCCCTGAAAACTATAATACTCTGAAAAGAGAGATTGAATATGATATCAGAAAATAGAAAGACATCCCCTGCTCCTGGGTAGGAAGAATCAACACAGTGAAAATGGCCATACTTCCAAAACTGCTATACAGAGTCAATGCAATCCTGATTGAAATCTGAATAGTATACTTCACAGGGGTAGAGAAAACAATCCACAAATTCTTTTGAAACAAGAAGAGACCTAGAATACCAAAAGCAATTCTAGGCAACAGAGACATGGCAGGGGCTATCACAATCCCCAACTTGAAACTATACTACAAATCCACTGTGATAAAAACACCATGGTACTGGCAAAGAAACAGACCTGAGGATCAGTGGAATAGATCAGAAGATTCAGAAACAACTCCAGACATACTCAGCCACCTTATCTTTGACAAAGGAGGCAACTATCCTCACTGGAGGAAAGATAGCCTCTTTAATGGTGTTCGGAAAACTGGATTTCAACTTGCCAAAGATTAAAACTAGAGCCCTATCTTTCAACATGCACAAAATTAAAGTCAAAGTGGATTAAAGATCTAAATATTAAAACAGAAACACTAAACTTGCTGAAAGATAAGTTAGGTAGAACTCTTGAAGACATTGGCATAGAAAAAGACTTTATGAACAAATCCTCAGTAGCATGGGAACTAGCACAAAGTATCAACAATTGGGATCTCATATTAAAAAGCTTCTGCACTGCAAGAGAAACCACCAACAGAGCTATGAGACAACCTACAATGTGGGAAAAAATTTTTCAGCAACTGTACCTTAGACAAATGACTGCTATCTAGAATATATAATGAACTGAAAAAAAATCAGACCCCTCAAATTCAAAGGCCCAATTCACAAATGGGCATCTGCAATGAACAGACATTTCTCAGACAAAGAAGTAAAAGCAGCAAATAAACATATGCAAAAATGTTCAACATCACTGGTCATTCGAGAGATGCAGATGAAAACAAGCTGAGATTCCACCTCACCCAAGAAAGAATGGCTGCTATCAAGAAATCAAGCAATAACAAATGCTGGTGGGGGTATGAGGAGAAAGGAACCCTTCTTCATTGTTGGTGGGAGTGCAGACTGGTGGAACCACTGTGGAAATCAATATGGAGATACCTAAAAAACCTAGGATTAGAAATCCCATTTGACCCAGCTATTCGTCTGCTGGTTATCTTCCCAAAAGAATTAAAAGAATCATGCCACAGTGATATACGCTCATCCATGTTTATAGCAGCACCATTTATAACAGCTGAAACTTGGAAACAGCCCAATTGCCTATCAACTGGGGACTGGATAAAGATGTGGAGTTTTTTATAAAATGGAGTACTACTCAGCCATAAAGAATGATAAACTAGTGACATTTATAGCTAAGTGAATGCACATTGAAGCCATACCCTCAAGTAAAATATGTAGGACAAGGATGTGTAAATGCTGAATAGTTTCTCTGGTGTGAAAAACTAAAAGTATAAATAAGAATCAAAATGTATAATTTATATTGTGAAAAAGGAAGAAAATGTTTAAAAGAATAGGGGAAGTGGGAGGGGAAGAGGAGAGTTAAGCAGGGAAAAGAAAAATATGAGAGAAGGAAAAACATGGAAACAAAGTCTTTGAAAATAGGGAAGGGTGTCAGGGTTGAAGGGAGTACAGGAGAATGTGAAAAAATAAGAACCAAGATACATCACATAAAGGTACAAGTTCCCAATGATGAATGTAACTGTACTGTATACCTAAAATGTACCAATAAGCTAAATGGAAAAAAAAAGAAAAATGAATAATGTTCAATTGACATATTAATTTAAAAGTAGCTGTTTTATTTGTTTTGAATTAAATAAAATTAAACTTCTTCTTTGCTTGTAAATTAACTACTGTGAAAAATGGCTGATGTTGTGCTCATGTTGCTTCTCCAATTTTGGCTCTATGTGCATGTAGTTTGTGAAATGAAGCAGTCTTATTGGTATCACAAGGACCTTGTGGGTGAAGTTTCATCCTTACTTATCCATCTTTTGATAGGCAATTAAGCCTGTCATCAAAATCACTTGTACTTTTTCTCCCTGACTGTGAACATTATAATCCATATTTTAGATATTTATACTGTTTTTGTTCACCAGGAAGAGTCAACGAGATTCACTGAAAACTATGCCATGCACGTCTTTCTTTCTTTTGCAAAATATTTTACTTTCTACTCAGTGCAGCCTCTTCAAGAAGGACAGTAAAGATCAATCTTATGGAGCTACAGAAGGGCTCATTTGAAATCCATTCAACCATGCAATGTGCCATTATGTTCTAGTGAAGAAAATAAACAAGAACCTCCTCTCTCACATTTTGTTGGAGGGAGACAGACAATAAATAAGGAAATATATAAATAGTTTTGGGTAGTCCCAAGTGGTAACAAGAAAGTAAATCAGGATAATGAGTAGTAACTGAGGACCTGGGAATGGCTGTGTACTTTACCTGCTCAGGAAAGAACTCTTGGAAGAGGAGATAAAATCAGAGTGGAGATAGAAAAATGGAGAGAATCCCACCACAAAGAGGAGTAGCAGGGAGTACAAAGTGTGAAGGGGATCACCTGATATAGAAAAGAGAAGATGATATATGAGGATATATTTTTCTTAAGTGTATGTGCTTAGGGTAATGATTTACAATCAAGAAGAAATTCTTAGACTCTTGCTAGATTACAGTCAGCTAATGATTTAGTAGAATTTACATCTTAAGAGGTACTCACTTTTGTCTTTTCTACAATGCACTGTTTTTCATATAGCTTTAGTTGTTATGTTACACCTTTGGTTTACTGTCACTCTTCCCATTAACTTTCTTGCAAAGTTGCTTTATTGCCATTATAATCATCCCAATCAGATATAAAAGTTTATGTTTTATGCTTAACTGTTATGGTCAGTATTCATAGATGATAGCTTCTGGTTATATAGGAGGTGTGATAAAAACTACAGTGAAAGTTTAAATTAAAATATTTCTTATAAAGCTGGACATGGTGGTAGATGCCTGTAATCCTAGCCCTCTGGAGGCTGAGGTAGGAGGATTGCTGTGAGTTCAAACTCAGCCTGGACTACATAAGTGAGTTCAAGACCAGCCTAGAATTCAGGGGGAGACTCTGTCTGAAAAAAATTATTACAGTAAAAGATATAATGCTTTAATTACACTCAAAATATTCTGCCTTTCTTACAACACACTTATACCATCATTCTTGCCACTTTTGGAAGCACTTCTGGCAGTTGTCTTTCATGAATATCTTTAGTTGCCCAGTTGTGCTCACTTGAATGTCTTGAATCAGTTCAAAATGTTTAATTTTTATGGTCATTTTTACTTTGGGGAAGAGCCAGAAGTCTCACAGTGAGTGCTAGGTTCATTCAATAAGGTAGATGAGGAAACACTGTAATATTTTTATTTGATAGAACATTCTATAAACTCTTGATAAGCATGTGATGATAAAAACATAGTGAATATTTAAATCAAAAAATTATTATAGTAAAAGAGACATTGCCATTAATTCCCCTCAAAATATTAAAAAATATTCCCCCTTTGCTTCAAATGTATTTATCCCATTCTTCTTAGCAATGTGTCTTTCATTGTAATAAGTTCTTTTTTTAAATTAAATATTCACTTAATTCTTCAATCACTTTTTGTATCAAGCTCTATTTTGAAGTCATGGAATCATTTTGAAAATTAGAAAGATGACCACAAATGTATCACATAGCTTATTTTCTAAATAAGTATTTTAACTTTTTGGAGAAAATTTTAGATATATATGTCTGTATATTTCTGGACAATAGAAGATTTTTGCTTGCAAATGAAACAGTAAATTTGACCTTTATTGATTGAACATTAAGTCAGTTTTTTTGACCCTTTGGTTTTACTGTTCTTTGCTTTTAAAAAACTCAAAGTAGCAACAGACACTGACATAACTGATTCACAAGGAATATTTTTTTTCATTTGTATGAAATAGAAATTCAAGAAGCAGCATTGCAAAGATTTTTCTTATTTTTGCCCCTCCCCATACCCTCCCTTCAACCCTCCATCCCTCCCAATTTAAAAGACTTGGTTTCCATTTTTTTATTTTCTCACATTAATTCCGTTCCCGTCTTTCTTTCCCCTGCCCCTCCCACTTCCCCTTCCCCTTTGCCCCTTTGCTTACTATTTCACATTATCTACTATACCTTTTAGTCCTTATTTACACTTTCACAGTGGTTGCACCAGTCTACAGTACCAACATCAGTGGAGCAGCGTTCCTCTTTCCCCACAGCCCTACCAGCATTTGTTATTGGTTGATTTCATGATAGCAGCCATTCTTTCTGGGGTGAG
>NW_004624791.1:6204355-6229175 GCF_000247695.1 Heterocephalus glaber
TTATTAATCAAGTCTTGCACTAGGGGCACAATTTCTCCTGTTATCTGAGAAATTATTTCTGATTTCATTTTTTCCAGATCCTCTTTTGTTGCCAGTTGAGTGGGTCCAGGTAGTTGAGTATCAGAGTTTTCCATTTCATTCTCCTTTGCGGTTGCTGCAGGTGACTTGGAAGTCTGGTTTTGAGACTTATTTACATGTTTTCTCATTTTGACTGTGGTGGGGTCTGTTGGTGCCTGCACAGATTACCTCCTCTGAGCTGGGAGAGGTGGGCCAGTGGCCGGGAGCAGTGCTAGGGATGGTGACCCAAAAGCCCTTTCCTGTGGGCTGGGAGCAGTGGGAGGGATGGTGACTGGGAAACCCCTTTCTCTGGGCCAAGAACAGTGGGATGTTTGCTCAGAAGCCCCTACATCTGGGGGGGGGGGCAGCGGGACTCAGTATCTTGGTCTGGTGATATGGTGTCTTCTGCATCTTTGTAGTGTGGAACCAGGTGGCTGCCTGTCTGCAGCAGGGTGATTTGGCATCTTCCATGGGACTCAGGACCTCGGTAGGGTATGCACAGACCTGTCTGTCTGCAGTGGGCTGTTTCGGCATCTTCTGTGTGACTCAATTCTTAACAATTATATGTCTATGTGTACTTTTTTTTTTGATCAAGGGTAGTTGGATTCCTATATGTGTCACTTATTTGTATGTCAAATTCTTCTCCCCTGCTTGGGAAGTTTTTTTACTATCACTTCTGTGAACAGTTTTTTTATGTCATCTGCATTCTTTCCTGTTTCTTCATTGACTGCAATCAGTCTTATGTTATTCTTCTTGCAGCTGCTGGTTTGATTTCTTGTGGTCCCTTACAATTTTAAAGCAATTTTTCTCTTCCTGGTCACTAATTGCAATCTTATCTTCTATATCTGAAATTCTGTCCTTACATTGACTCATTCTGTTGTGTAGACTTTCAATGGAGTTTTTAATCTCCTGGAAATCTGTTTGCATCTGTTTTATGGATTCCAATTGTTCCCTATGTTGGAATCCCATCATGTTCCTCAGCTCCTCTATTTTTTTGTGTGTGTGTGGGTCCTCTCTAGATTTATTAACCATGTCTTGCACTATGGGCACAATCTCAGCTGTTATGTGTGAAATTATTTCTGATTTCATTTTTTCCAGATCCCCTTTTGTTGCTAGTTCAGGGAGTCCTGGTGGTTGAGTGTCAGAGTATTCCATCTTGTTTCCCTTTGGTGTTCCTGTAGGTGATCTGGAAGTCTGGTTCTGAGGCTTGTTTACCTGTCTTCTCATTTTGATGGGGTGGGGTGGGGGGTGTAGGCTCACCTCCTCTGTGCTGGGATTGGTGTTAGGTTGGCCTGGAAGCCTTCTACTCTGCACTGGGAGTTGTGTCACATTGACCCAGAAGGCTCCTCTGTGCTGGGAGCAGTGGTAGTTTGGCCTGGAAGCCTCCTACTCTGCACTGGGAGCTGTGGCACGTCAACCCAGAAGCTTCCTCCATGCTGGGAGCTGTAGCACATCCTGTAAAGATTTTTGTGAAAGTCCAATTGGAAAATTAGATGAGTATACATTATTTATGTGCTGCTTTCCAAGTCTTCCTTTTGGTATGATCAGCTTTGGTCTTTCTAAACTTTGGAGTTGAGGTCTTAATTTCACATTCACACACAGTTATGACAAACCCACCAATGAGAGATTATAGTTATTCAGCATACAAACTCATATATTAAAATTGTAGATAATTAAGTCCAAGCAGATGGCTGCCCACAACATTTATATGTTTGATTAACTATTATTTTTATTTATTATTGGAACTATAAAATATCTTAATGAAGTATGATCACTAAAAGCCAAAGCAGAGTAGATTATTAGCTAGGCTTGTATTATGGTGCCATAAAAATTAACAAGTAAACACAGAAAACAACTGTCAAATTATTTATGGGTTTCACTTTAGCATAAAGATTTTTAAGACTGTTTGTTCATTTCCAGGTAGATCTGGCAACAGATGAAGTAAAGGAAACCAATTACAAAATATAGAAGACATTCCTCCAGCCCCAGATCATTTAGTTGTTACACACTAGGGTGTACAGTACAATGAGGACACAGTGGAGGCTGTCTTCAGAGTGTACTGAACCAGGGGAAGAACATGAAAACATTGGAATTTAAAGACAGATGAAGATTTGAATTTAAATTTTATAAGACCAAGGCCAAATCATATGTACATAGTAATCCACTTTCTGAAAGAGATAGGCAAACTCTGAAAGCCAAGACAAACTTTGATGAAAAAAAAGTTATTGGTTTTAAACATTTTAAAATCCTGGAGTTAGGAAGGTTTTGTAGCCTGAGAGAGAATTTGGTACAGAGGCTCAGCCAGGTGTGGAAAAGTATTTTTGACCTAGCTGTACTCTGATGGTTCTTGCAAGGAAGAGCTAGAACTACTGACAAAGTGCTGATGCTTGTGGGCCTGAAGGTGTGAACTGCACGGTTAAAGCCATTTCCAACAATGAGAAGGCAGCAGTGATAAGAGAAAAGGTGAGAAAAAAGAGACCTCATGCAACCTACATACAGCTAGCTCCTGATTAATTGCTATTTAAAATTTCTGTATTCCTTTTCACCTTTTCCCCCCTTCAAAAAAGATGTTGGCCAACAACTGCTTTCCCAGTATTAGTTTTACCACAGGGAGGGGGGCCTTTAAAACAACACTTTGGAAATTCTTTATTCTATTCTTGAAAAATGAATGCATGACCCTCCCCTATAAGCTCTCTCCCATGTACAATTAGTCTTATATTTGACAAAAGTGCTCCAAAGTTTGCAGGGAAAACCAAATTTTACCATGCTCTTAAATACAGCAAAATCATAGAATTTTAAAAATTACTCCATTACTTTGCATGTTTTTTCTCCTGGTACCAGAGATTGAACTCAGGACTTTGAGCTTACCAGGCAGTCATGGAACTACTGAACTACATCCTGGCCTCTGCTTGGTTTTATGAGTCTTAAAAAATTTTTTTTTCTTCCCTAACCTGATTTTAAGGCAAAGTTGCACCCTCAAAAAGGACAAATGAGGAAAATCTCTTGTCAGTTCTAATAGTCTGCTTAGTACAAGTAGATTCATGTCTCTGGTTGTGCAGTATTTAATATGTGTATTGCTCATTTTTGTTCATCTTTTACCTCTCATTTGATAATAAGTTTGTTGAGAATGGGATCTCATTAAATTCATATTTGTGTTCTTTCTCCAAGTGCAGATAGTATATTCTATATACTATGTTTATATACTGTTTATTTTATATACTATGTTTATGTATATTTTATATACTATGTTTTATATACTATGTTTAGTATATTTTATACACTATGTTTATACTTTATATTCTATGTTTATTTTATATACTATGTTTACTATGTTTTCATTTAGTTTATTGGTACATTTTAGGTATACAATACAGTTATATTCATCATTGGGATCATGCACTTTTACGTGATGTATCTTGGTCCTTGTTTTTTCCCCCTTCCCCTGCCCTCCCTTCACCCCCTCAATAGGAAGAAAAGGTCTAAAGGAGTAAGAGAATTGGGAGGGGTAGGGGAAAGAAAAGAACGGAAAAGAAAAAAATATGAGAAAGGGAAAAAATGGAAACAAAGTCTATGTTTAAAATATGTAACATGGCTTGATTTTCAAGTTCTACTGAGTTCTTTAATCACTGTAAAACAGCCCAAAGATTTACTTTGTTACCATGAAAACCTAGAACTTTATGATTAGAGAACAAGAAGTGAATTGAATTAGTTTGTTCTGCTACTTTGTTAGCACACTGCTGACCATAGCGTATTAGTAGGTGATATTTAATTTAACAAACTTCTTTTGGGAAATGCACTATTGTGCTGAAGAGGAATTCAAAACACAAAATAGTCATATCTACTTTGGATTATTTTAAATAACAATGTTAGGTGCATTTTGGGTAAGCTTTATGCCAGACAATGCCAAGTGCTTTATGTGTACTGGTATTTAATCACAGTTTAACTCTTTCTTTCAGAACTTTATGTGTTTTACAATATAATTTGGATCATTCTTGTTTTGTTTTGACTTTGTGTATCAATTTACTAAGTCTGATAGAAAAATGAGTATATCTTATCAGTAATTCAAATATTGCCTTCTGAATTTAAGGAACATCAAAGTTAAACATTTAATTCAATGTGCCAATAAAATGGCAAAATATCTGAGTATCTACATTAATATACATAAACATCATAAATATGCAAGTATATATAACCAAATATATATTATTCAATTGTTTCAATAAATCTGTTAGGTTCTAATAGTAATATCCATCAATACATTTATGTCTCCTTATGTCAGTACTTTCTTTAGAGATCTAATGGCTAGAGAATAATTTATATTGTTACTATCATTTTTTTCAAAGGATAAAAGATATAGTGGTATAAGATCATGAATCACAAAAAGAAATCACAGGTCTTGACAGAATCTTTTGAGGAAATTAATTCCATGAGAATTTTAGTGCCTTAAGGTTAAAATTGAATTAATATTCAATGTACTTGTATGTTTTTCTATGCATTGTTATATATTTTACTCTATAAATATTTATTCTGTATTTATAATTTGAAAATGTATATGAATAAAGTAATTATTTACAACTGAAATAATTTCTTCCAGTGCAGCAGTATAGTCAGTTTTAAAAAATACATTGCTGTATTTATTTTGTAGGATCAAAGTAAATTAAAATACACATAGAGGAAGGGTAGAATGTTTAGTCAAATTCTCCTTGCCCACTGTTCAAGCTTTTCTTCTTAGTTCAACCACAATTTTATTACTCAATACATTTCTTTGCATAAATAGTAAAAAGTAACAGGAAATCAATTAACCTAAGCATCCTGCTTTTTTTTTTTTTTTTTTTGGTACTGGGAATCAAGCTCAGGACCTTGAGCTTGTGAGGCAGGCAGCCATACCACCGAGCTGAATCCCTGGCCTGCTATGTATTTTTAAAAGCATTTTTTAACTTCTGTGAAGCCATTTTTCCCCCCTTAAATTCTTTTATTGGTATATTTTAGGTATACAATACTTTTACATTTATCATTGGGTGCTTGTACCTGTACATGATGTATCTTGGTTCTTATTTTTTCCCCATTACCTGTGCGCCCTTCACCCCCTCCACCCTTCACTATTTACACAGACTTCATTTCCACTTTTTTTCTTTTCTCATAATTTTTCCTTTTCCTTCTTTCCTTTCTCCTTCCCCTCCCACTACCCCTACCCCTTTGGACCTTTTCTTCCAATTTCAAATTATTGATTACTCATTTTTATCTCTGAAGATTTTGGAAACAATATATCAGAGAGTAAGTTGACTGAAATAGCCCTATGAGTCTATTTTTGTTTTTGTTGCAAGTATTTTTGGCACCATATCAGAGAAATTATTGCCTAGACTAATGCCATTACCTAGACTCACTGAGTTTTATAGTTTGGCTTCCTACATTTAAAATTTATTACTTATTTTGAGTTGATTTTTACTTATAATGTAAGGTGAGGGTCTAATTTCATCCTTCTGCATAGAATGTGCAGTTTTCCCTGCACCAGACTATGCTTTCTTCATTGTGGATTCTTAGCAACTCTGCAAATGATAAGTTGGCTTAATATGCATGGATTTATTTCTGGGCAGTTTGTCCTGTTCCATTGGTCTGTATATCTATGTGCCAGTGCCATACAGTTTAAAGTGCTTTAGATCTGAATTATATTTTGAAATCAAGAACTATGATGCTTCTAGTTTTGTTATTCTGTATCAAATATTATTCAGGGTGTTTTGTCTTTTTTATTTTCATGTAAAATACCATTAAGATTTTTATAGGAATTGCATTGACTCTGTAAATACTTTGAATAATATGGGCATTTTAAAATAATACGTAAGTTTCCACTCTATAAATATGGGATGGTATTCATTTTACTTGTGTCTTACTTAATTTCTTTTATCATTGTCCTGTAGTTTTCAATGTAAAAGTATTTCACCTAGTTAAGTTTATCCCAAAGTATTTTATTCTTTTTGGTGATATTATAAATGGAATTTCCCCCTAATATCCTGTTGTGATAATTTATTGTTAGTTTATAGATATGCAACTGTCTTTTTATATCCTACAACTTTGCTGAATTCATTTATTAGGCTACAGGTTTTTCTTAATTGATTCTTTAGTTTTTTCTAGACGCAAGATCATATCACCTACATACAGAGGCTATTTTCTTTCTTAGTTGGGTGACTTCATCTATTTTTTTTTCTTGTAAACTGTTTATGGTAGGATTTCCAGGCCATTTTGAATAAAAATGGTAAGAATGGGCTTTCTTAGAGGAGAAACTTTTAGGTTTCACTATAAACTTTGTTAAGTATTGGCTTTCTTTTTTTGTTTTGGTATCAGGGATCGAACTCAGGTCCTTGCACTTGCATAGCAGGTGTTGAAACCACTGAGCTAAATCCCTGGCCCAAGTATTGGCTTTCTATATGTGGCCTTTATTGCACTGAAATGCTTTCTATTTCTAATTTGCTGTGTTTTCTCATGAAGGATAGTACTCTTGATTGAATGCAGTCTACTGGCAGCTCTTCTGATGTCTACTAGTGCATCAAGATTCTCAATCTTCACATTTTCTAATAATTTTCCCAAGTAATCTTAATCAGGGTTTACTTTAGTATTGGAATTTGTAAATTCAATACTTATTTTAATTTTTGGATTAAGATTTTAACTTATTCTGGGATATATTCAGAGTTATGTTTCTTTGAGAACTACTTACTTTGACAGAATCTCATGTCAATTTTAAAAAGCTTATTTTGATTTTTGCTAATAACAAAGGAGCAATGTAACATTAGGATAATGCCAATGAACGTATGGTGGATTATAATGTCATGGGTTGTTATGCATTTTGGGTTTATCAATTGAGGTGGTAATCTACTGAATTAAAAAAACATTTGAAACATATGTTTTAACTACTGTATTTCATTTTAAATCTTTAAATCAGATACTTAAAGTGTTGATAAGTAGCCCTACGAATTTGTATACAGGTACTGTATATTTAGTTCCAGCACTAATAACATAAAATGATTTTATCCATACTGAATAATTGATTAAACACCAGAGAATTAAACTAAAGATTAGGAAGTGTCTGGCACGTTATGAATAAAGGCAGTCTGATGGTCTATATTATTTTGGTCCATTAAACCATGATTTTAGAATATAAATTAAATGCCTTTCACAATAACCTAGGCTGATTTCCAATTATTTTACTCTGCTCAGAAATTATGACCAAGGCTTTTTGTCCTTTAGCCTGTCCTCTCTCCATCTGTCCTCAATGAGCTGAAACTCTTTTGCATGGAATTGATGATAAAATGCAATTACATTTCTTACCAAAGAGTTCATCAAAATATCTTGTAGTGAAACTACTAATATAATAACTTGTTAAATATTCTATTCCAGGGGAAACAAAAATTTTTATCCCACTGATGAAACTGAGCAAGAAGAGAAACTCAATTTTCTCACATATGTACTGATCTGTGAACTGATGTAACATAAGGCACATATGGGTTTTTGAAAGACAAGCTAGAAGTACTCTTGTTCTTAATTCATTTTAGTTGATAAGATTGATGTTGTTTTCACCTTATCTCTTTGGGTGTTCAATGCATTTGAAAGACAAATGAAACCCAATGAATATGCTTCTGCACAATTGTGCAGAATTTTTCTTTGATCTTCAACCTGTACTTACTGAGTGAGATTCAGAAAGACATGGTACGCCTTATATTAAATATTAAAGGTTACATTTATGCTTTGCACATTGTTTATGAGGTGCTGCTATACATGATAATGTAGTGTGATTGTACAGGAGTCTTAGTTTGTTTGAAGTTGAGATCTGACAAAACCAGGATAATTTCATAAGGACTGTGGCCTTCTTTGTGTTTCATTATAGGATTTTTCTTTCTTCTACCAGTTAAGGAAGTTATAAGATAGAAAGCTTATAAGAAATTCAGTCTTCCTCTGAAGTTATGTTTCTAAATAGTTTTTAAAACCTCTTAAGGAGGGGATAATTTCATAATTGTAGATATCTGCTTCCATACAAAAGAAATGAATATTGTCCTCATAGTGATATGTATTTTATTATTTATGTTTTTCTGGACTTAACTCTATACTCAGTAAGTATTTTAATTCAGTATTTACACTGTAAGAGTACAAATAGGCTGTGGGTTCATCTTAGTGGTATCACTTGCTTGCCATATGCAAGGCTCTAGGGATGATCCCCAGCACAGTAAAAAACAAAACAAAAAGTTTGCTATCATTTTGAAAAATTTCTGTTTAATTTACATTTTAATTACTATAAATGGAAGCTGTAGTTAGAATATGCTTTATACTTGGTATTGGGTCTCTAGCTAATTAAATTTTGCCTACACATGTGCTTCAAGTAAGTAGACTTTGGTATCAGATAGATTTGGGTCTAAATCCTAGCTCTGCTGTTTTGTAGCTAAGTAACTTTGGGAAATTCATCTCCCAGAATTTCAGTTTTATCCTTTAAATAGGTTGTACAATTAAATAAATTAAAATATGTCTATCAAAGTTCTTCTTGCATAGTAAGTCTCAAAAAATGGAGACATTATTATCTATGTATATTTTAATGGAAATGTAGATGAAGGAATTCCTGGAATTTTTGCTCATATCAGTATCTTACCAGAAGACCATAATGAATATTCATCTTCCTTAAAATAAAATAAAATATGGCTTATTTAAGAGTAATTTAAAATGGTTAAATATTATTTTTCTGTATCATATGTAAAAGAAATAAAATAATAGTAATACTCTAAAATAGTTGTAGTCTCCTTGAAGTGACAGTCCAATGTGTAGAAAAGGAAACTTTTGCACTTTGAAGTGAAATTAGGTATTCTAAGTACCAGGAGAAAGGTTGAGTTATCACTGAAAACAATCTGATTAAGGAATTAGTACTGAGATTGCTATAGCATCCACTGGTTATAATGCAAAATGGCATTTGCCTTAAGAGTTATTGTTGGATTTTAGAAGACAGGGAATTTATAAATGTCTCTCTGGGGGAGGTGGTGAATTACAAAGACAATCTGACATTTTCTTCATCCCCCCCAATGACCCTATCCCATCTCAATGGATCATGAGATACAACATGTTCAATATTGTAGGAAACCAAGTACAGGTAGGCCAGAAAACTTATTTGCATATCATGAGACTTTCAGTTTAAGTAGCAAAAGGTTTTTACAAACTGTATTACTCAAAGCATATCTTTTATGACATGATTTTTTAAGGGTCAGTGATGAATATCCATCCAATTAGATTAGTGACCTGATTAAAGCATTTGAGTTAAGAAGTTTTAACCTTAAATAAAAATTTTTATGTTTGGAAACTGGGAAAAACCATTAATAAACTAAAATTCAGACAAAATGCTGCCACCTTATGTGCCTTGTATTACAACCAAAATTTAGTTGTTGATTATCAGAAATAAAATACCAAAAATTGAAATGTGAATGGTAACAACAGTAATTGTCCTAAGATTTTTTTTTAAGGTATTGGGGATTGAACATAGGGCCTTTGTACTGAGCTACATCCTGAGCCCTTTTTCATTTTTTATTTTGAGATAGGCTCTTTTTAAGTTGCTCAGCTGTTCAGTCAGGCTGGGCTTGGACTTGTATTTCTCCTGTCTTAGCCTCTCAGAGTTCTGGGAATACAGGCTTGTACCACCATGCCTGGAAATAGATTTATTTTCATTAATGTTATTGTATCTATCCCTTTCTAGAAGCTTCACATTAAAATTTTTATGTGTTTATGTATTTCTTCACCATTTTCTGATTAGTATATCACAGTCTGCCTTTTGTATGGGAAAAAGTCATAGTTCCTGAAACATTTTATAAACATAAGTACTAATTTCCAAAAATGACAACATTCAAAATGATCGGAGTATTCTAAGTGAAAGCTTAGGTTTACTTATTTGAATGCTTTAACAACTAAACCAAATTACTTGCTGCATATACAGGTATTGTAAATCTGCCCAGGTCCCGATCTCCAGATTCTGTGAATGATACCTTTCACTTGTAGACATGGCTAAGTTAATGATCTTGGAAAGGGAATTAGATCTGAGTCTCAATGTAATAACTAGGGGGGTAGCATTATCAGAGTCAGAAAATGCAAGAAGATGGAGAGGTAATGATGGAAATGGAGATACTACACTGCCTTTAAGGAGGATGGAAGCAGCCCCCACAGAATGAAAGCAGTATTTGGAAGTTAGAAAGGGACAGGAAATGGATTTGCCTGTAGTGTATGCTGAGGGACACACTCCTACTTATTGCATATTGGTTTTAGACTCTGGCTTTCAGATCTGTAAGGAAACAAATTTGTTTTAAGATAGTAAGCTTATATGAATTTGTTTCACTAGCAACAGGGTGCTAAATATTTATATTTTTTATACCTGTAGTACATTTCATGGGTTTGGAAAGTGGAATCTGAAAAGGCATACTTTATACATATACTATTTCTTTGTGGAATATAGAGTCTAAAATTCGTGGAATACATCTTGGTTTTGGGTTTTTTTTAGAAAATGAGGTTAGCAAAGGAATGAATTAAAACTCTACCTAAAATAAGATTAAGATTCTTGTTATGTCACTTAAAGCCTTTGATGAAGTTGAAAATTTGAAAACTATTTGAAGATTTAAAAAACTTTTTTTAACTTTATTATCAAACACACACATACAAAAATTAAAACCACTCAAAGAAGAACAATGCAAGGGGAAAAAACTACAATAATATTCAAATACAGTAGAACTCAGCCAAAACAGAACTGAAAAGCCCTTAAACATCTTTCCATATAACTAAAAAAGCATCTCAAGTATCAACAAGACACCAGAGGATGTGATTTGTTTCAGAAAGGTCCCCAAAACCAACATTGACTAATAATGATCTGGAAAAAAACTCCAGTTGGTTAGCAGACTCCACATAGGCCAAATTTCTCCCTAATTTAAATTTCGATACAGTCATATGACATGCAATGGAAACACAGTCCAAAAAATATGTTATTAGGAAATCTCTTCCATGTGTATCCTTAATTACACTCAGTTTCTCACACTAGAGGAACTAATTGGTATTTACACATATGTGTCCTATTTATTTCACTTAAGAGGATGGCCTCAATATGCATCCATTTAGCTATAAATGACTGTAGTTTCTCATGCCTTATGGCTGAGTAGTACTTACTCCATTTTATTAAACAAAACACATCTTCTTTATCCAGTCTGCAGTTGATGGGCACTTGGGCTGTTTCAAAACTTGTGCTATTACGAACTGTGCAGCTATAAACATGGGCATACATATATCGCTGTGGTAAGATTCTTTTAATTCTTTTGTGAAGATGCCCATCAGGGGGATAGCTGGGTCATATGGGACCTCTAAACCTAATTCTTTGATGACTCTCCATACTGATTTCCACAGTGGTTGCACCAATCAGCACTCCCACCAACAATGGAGAAGGGTTCCTTTCTCACCACACCCGAGCCAGCATTTGTTATTAGATGATTTTTTAATAGCAGCCATTCTTTCTGGGGTGAGGTGGAATCTCAGTGTTGCATTCATCTGCATCCCTCGAATAACCAGTGATGTTGAACATTTTTTCTTATATTTATTTACTGGTTTTACTTCTTTGTCTCAGAAATATCTGTTCATTTCAGATGCCCATTTTTTAATTGGATCTTTGAATTTGGGAGGTCTGATTTTTTTCAGTTCTTTATATATTCTAGATAGCAGTCCTTTGTCTAAGGTACTGTTGCTGAAAAAGTTTTCCCACATTGTAGGTTGTCTCTTAGCTCTGTTGGTGGTTTCTGTTGCAGTGTAGAAGCTTTTTAATAAGGTGAGATCCCAGTTGTTGATACTTTGTGCAAGTTCCCATGCCACTGAGGTTTTATTCATAAAATCTTTACCAAGAGTCTTACTTATCTTCCAGAAAATTTAGTGTTTCTGTCCTAATATTTAAATCTTTAATCCACTTTGATCTTAATTTAGTGCACAGTGATAGGCATGGGTCAAGTTTTAATCTTTGGCAGATTGAATTCCAGTTTTTCCAACACCATTTATTAAATAGGCTATCTTTCTTCCAATGAGGATGGTTGGCTTCTTTGTCAAAGATGAGGTGGCTGAGCATATCTGTAGTTGTTTCTGCATCTTCTATGTATTCTACTTATCCTCAGGTCAGTTTCTTTCCCAATATCATGCTGTTTTTCTCACAGTAGCTTTGTAGTATAGTTTCAAGTCAGGGATTGCAATACCTCCAGCCATATCTCTGTTGCCTAAATTTCTTTTGCTATTCTAGGTCTCTTCTGATTCCAAATGAATTTTTGGATTGTTTTCTCTAGATCTGTGAAATACATTGTTGGAATTTCAATCAGGATTGCATTGAACCTATATAATAGTTTTGGAAGTATGGCCATTTTCACTATATTGGTTATTCCTATCCAGGAACAAGGGATATCTTTCCATTTTCTTATATCCTACTCAATCTCCTTTTTCAAAGTGATATAGTTTTGTGTAGAGGTCTTTTGCTTCCTTTGTTAGATTGACTCCTAGATATTTCATTTTTTTGTATGCTATTGTAAAAGGAATTGTTTCCCTAATTTCTCTCTCAGTGAGTCTATTATTTGTATATAAAAAGGCTATTTTTAAAAATTCTTTTATTGGTACATTTTAGGTATACAACACATTTACCTTTCTCATTGGGAACTTGTATGTTTACATGATGCATCTTGGTTCTTATTTTTTCCCCATTCCTAGCCCTCCTTTCACCCTTTCCACCCTTCCCTATTTACAAAGACTTTCAATTTTTTCCATTTCTCATCATTTATCCTTCCCCTTCTTTCCTTTACCCTGCCCCTCCCACTACCCCTACCCCTTTGTACCTTTTCTTCCTATTTCACATTATCAGTTATTCATTCTAATCATTGGTACATTTTAAGGTATACAATATAAGGACATTCATCATTGGAAATTTGCACCTTTACATAATCTCTCTTAGTTCCTATTTTCCCCCTTCCCCTCCCCTCCCTTCAATCCCTCCATTCTTCCCTAATTGCAAAGACTTTGCTTCCATTTTTTCATTTTCTCATACTAATTCCATTCCCTTCTTTCCTTTCCCCTACCCCACCTACTTGCCCTTCCCCATTGCCACTTTTCTTCCTATTTCACATTGTCTATTATACCTTTTAGTACTTATTTACACTTTCAGTTTCTCACACTAGAGAAACTATTTGGTATTTATACATGTGTGTCCTATTTATTTCACTTAAAGGTATCAAGGCTATTGTTTTCTGAGTGTTGACCTTATATCCAGCTACTCTGCTGAATCTGTCAATTAAATCTAGAAGTCTTTTGGTAGAGTATTTTGGGTCTTCTATGTAAAGTATCATATTATCAGCAAATAATGACACTTTCACTTCTTCCTTTCCTATTTTTATTCCTTTTATTTCATTCTGTTTTCTAACTGGTGTGGCTAATGTTTAAGGAACAATATTAAACAGGAGTGGTGATAGTGGGCATCCTTCTCTTGTTCCTGATTTTAGTGTGAAAATTTTCAGTTTTTAACCATTTAGTATTATGTTGGCTCTTGGTTTTTCATAGATAGCCTTAATCACGTTGAGATAAACACCTTCTATTCCAATTTTCTGTAGGGCTTTTATCATAAATAGGTGTTGGATTTTGTCGAATGCATTTTCTGCATTGATTGAGATAATCATATGGTTTTTGTCCTTGAGTCTGTTAATATAGTGTATTACGTTTATTGATTTATGAATGTTGAACCATCTTTGCATCCCTGGGATAAATCCGACTTGCTCAAGGTGTATGATCTTCTTGATGACCCTTTGTATTCTGTTTGCCAGTATCTTGTTGAGGATTTTTGCATCAATATTCATTAGGGAGATTGGCCTGTAGTTTTCTTTTTGGGTTGTGTCTTTTCCTAGTTTTAGAATCAAAGTAATAATTGTTTCCAGGAATGAATTTGGAAGCTTTGCTTCTCTTTCAATTTCCTTGATGAGTTTAAAGAGTAATGGCATTAGTACTTCTTTAAACGTCTTGTAGGATTCAGCAGTGAACCCATCAGGACCTGGGCTTTTCTTTGTTGGTAAATTTTTAATTACATTTTCAATTTCACTCATTGTAATTGAGGTGTTTAGAATTTCTATATCTTCTTCATTTAACTTTGGTAATTCATATGTATCTAGGAATCTGTGCATTTCTGTGTTTTCCATTTTATTAGAGTACAGGTTCTTGAAGTAAAAATTGATGATGCTTTGGATTTCTCCTGGATCTGTTGTGACTTCACCTTTTTCATTCTTGATTGCATGGATTTGAGCCTTTTCTTTCCTTTTTTTGATAAGGTTGGTTATGGGCTTATCTATTTTATTTATTCTTTAAAAAAACAAGTCTTTGATTCATTAATTTTTTGTATCATTCTGTTAGTCTCCATTGGATTGATTTCTGCTCTGATCTTTATAATTTCCTCTCTTGTATTAGCTTTGGGTTTGTTATGCTCTTCTTTTTCTAGGAGCTTGAGGTTCTGTACTAGGTTACTTATTTGAGTTCTCTTGGTTTTCCTAATATGGGCATTAATTGTTATGAATTTCCCACATAGAACTGCTTTCATTGTGTCCCATAGATTCCTGTATGTTGTACTGGTATTATCATTTACTTGTAGAAACTGTCTAATTTCTTCTTTAATTTCCTCTGTGACCCATTGGTTGTTCAAGAGGGTGTTATATAATTTCCATGTATTTGTGGAAGTTTTGCAATTTCTTATGTCATTGATCTGAAATTTTATTGCACTATGGTCTGAAAATATACAGGGGCTAACTTCAATTCCTTTACATTTACTTAGACATGTCCTGTGAGCTAGCATGTGGTCTATTTTGGAGAATGACCCATGTGCAGCTGAAAAGAATGTGTATTCTGAGTTTGTAGGGTGGAACACTCTGTAAACATCTACTAAGTCAATTTGTTCAATAGCTTGGCTCAATTCTAAAATTTTGTTGTTAATTTTTTGTCTAGATTTGTCTATTTGTGATACTGGGTTATTGAGGTCCCCACTGTAATTGTATTGGTGCCTATTTGGCTTTTCATGTCCATTAATATTTGTTTTGTATAGTTGGGGGCATTCGTATTTGGTGCATATATATTTATGATTATCATCTCTTCCTCTCGGACTGTTCCTTTCACAAGCTTGTAATGACCATCTTTGTCTCTCTTAATTTTAGTTTAAAATCTAGTTTGTCAGCAAATAGAATTCCTGCCCCTGCTTTTTTCTGGGTTCCTGTGGTATGGAGAACTGTTTTCCATCCTTTTACTTTCAGTCCATGTATTTCTTTTTGAGTTAGGTGTGTATCTTGTATACAGCATATTGTTGGATTTTGCTTCTTAATCCATTCTGTCAGTCTATTTCTTTTGTTTGGTGAATTGAGAGCATTAACATTGATAGTTATAATTAATAGATATTGTCTTATCCTTATCATGATGTTTTACTATTGTTGATTCTTTTATTTCTTGTATTTTTTTTTCCTTTTGCTTTAGTTATTTACCTTGCCTAGTGGCTTCCCTCT
Organism: Heterocephalus glaber; assembly: GCF_000247695.1. The sequence continues at coordinate 6,219,964 of NW_004624791.1, forward strand.
GTTGGGCTTCATGGAGTTGTGATCTTCATTGTGTTTTTCTAGGATATTGCTTAGGATTATTTTGAGTGCTGGTTTGGTATTCATGAAATTTCTCAGGTGTTCTTTGTTGTGGAAGTATCTAATTTCCCCATAGATTTTGAAAGGTAATTTTGCAGGATACATTGGTCTAGGTTGGAAGTTATTTTCTTTTAGGGCTTGAAATACTTGGCTCCAGGCTCTCATTGACTTGAGAGTTTGTGTTGAAAAATCTGCCATCATTCTGATAGGCTTTCCTTTATAGGTGATTTGTTTCTTTTCTCTAACTGCCTGTAGGATTTTGTTCTTCTGTTGGGTTTCTGGGATCTTAATTATTATGTGTCTAGGTGTAGATTTTTTTTGATCATGCCTAGTTGGAGTTCTATATGCCTCACTTGTCTGAATGTCCTATTCTCCACCTCTGTCTGGGAAGTTTTCTACTATTACTTCTGTAAACATTTTTTTATGTGAATTTTATTTTCTCCTGATTTTTTGTGGACTCCTATATGTCTTATGATATTCTTCCTTGATCATCTAGCAGCTGCTGGGTTGATTTCTCATGGTCGCTTACTATTTTTAAGAAATCTCTGTTTTCATGGTCCTTCACTGCAATCCTGTCTTCTATATCTGGTATTCTATCTTCAGATTCCCTTAATCTTCTATGCATGCTTTCAATGGGATTTTAATCTCCTGAATATCTGTTTGAATCTGTTTCATAGATTCCATTTCTTTCTTATGTTGATCAATCATGATTTCTATTTCTTTCTTATGCTGGACATTCATGGCTTCCAGCATGTTTCTGAGCTCATTTTTTTTTTATCTGTTTCTGTTCTAGAGCCTCTAATTTTATCTTTCACTCTCCTCACCATCTCTATAGTTATCTGGGAGATTATTTGTGCTTTGAATTTTTCTAGAGCCTCATTCATCTGTTTTGTTACTTTCTGTGCTATCAGTTCAGGGTGTCCAGGTGGTTGCTTATCAGACTTTTCCACCTCATTTTCCCCAGAAATTGTGTTTTGTGGGGTGAAAGCCTAGGTTTGTGACTTGCTTAAATGTCTTTTCATTTTTTTGTTTTTGGTACTGTGAGTTATAAGTCAATGAGTCCCAGTAAGCCAGTCACAAACCCCTGAGATTCAGACAGACTTCTGGCTGCAAGTCCCAAATTGAGCTCCCTGCCCTCCTGCAGGGCAGAACTCCATAAGGCTCTGCTACAGGTTCCAGCTGTCTTTCCCCTGAAAATAGTCCAGGTTCAAATGGGAGGTGATGATCCCTCCAACTTACCAAGTATGGTGGTCTGGTGTGCCTATATTGCAGAGATTCTCTTCACTTTTCCAGTGGGCTTCAATTTTCATCAGGGGGCCTGAAACAGGCCTTCTCTCTGCTGTTCACCTCTGCATCTCAGGACAATTGTCTTTATGTCCTCCTGTCCCTCTGTAGTGTGGAACCAGGTAGCTGCACAGCCAAGAGGTCAGAGGCTGGAGGGTGGGGTGGGCTGTTGTTACAGGTGCCCTCACCACCAAACTAGTGTGGCCTGTGGGCCTGTGGGGAGGGGGGTGTCCTTACAGTCTCCTGGACTCAAGCAGCCAGGAAAGAGCAGAGCGCAGCTACCCGCCACATGGGCAAACTGGTAGTCGGTGTGCCTGCCCAGGGGATTGTCCTCATGGTCTCCTGGATGCAAGCAGGCAGGGCAAGCTGGAAGGAGCAGGGTGCAGCTACCTGTGTCTGACCACATGGCCACACTTGAAGCTGGTGTGCCTGCCCAGGAAGTTGTCCTCCTGTTTGCAAATTTTTAAAAAATAATTCTAATTATGAGATGATTTCAAATATCTATGTATTTTATATTAATATAGTTAATGCAAAGCATATCCTGTAGTTTACATTTAATGGTTGATTACATCTTGGTTATATGTACAGATGGGCTATAATTGTCTTGTTTCACCATCCATAAACTGTACAAAAGCTTCCCTTATTCCAAACCTTGTAGTCTGTGTCCTTGCAAATGCTCAAAATAATTTAAAAATATTTATTACTTTAGACAATAGCAAATTAATAATCATGGCCCATAAAATGAGAGTCTGGGACCATTGATTTAGCTCAGTGGTGCCACTGCCTGCCTCGTAAGTGGAAGGTCCTGAGTTTGAGCCATGGTACTGCAAAAAAATAAATAAGCAAAGGCTTATGAGCAGTATCCACATATATTCTTTGTAGTGCTACTTAAAAAAAAAAAAAAAAAAAAAAAGATAGTTATTAGGTAAGTATTGCTAAATGAGATTTATGTCACAAATAGATCAAATTAATAAATTTTTGAGTTTTTGAATTACCTTAATTACCTTGGTTCCTAGAATATTAAATATCAGAGATTGTGTTTAGGAAGAACCTGAAGCTTCAACTTCAGAGACCCTACCAAAGTTACTATCAGTTTGGCTCAGATATAACCTTTCACCATGCAAACAAGCAACACACTTACCACACAGTGTGTACTGAAGTGAAAATTTTAGAACTTCTTGGTTGAAAAAAATTACATTCTATAAAATTAAAGGCCAATTTTTCTCATTTTATATTTTTGTATTTTACAACATAAAATAATCTCAAGTGGACAAAATAATTCTGGGAAACAAGTATATTTGCCTAATATCATGAACATGACAACAATGATTTATAATTTTGACTGACTTTTATTTTTACAATAGGTATTTCATTACTTTTGTATGGTAGTACCATAGAGTCCCTTTAAGATTTTAAGAGGAGATGATAAAGAACTGGTAAGAAATTAGTAGCTAGGAAAAGTGATCAAAAAAGCTAGGTTTCTATGATTTAGTTTAGATATGCCTTTTCTTAGCTTGAAAACATCTTCTCCCCATATAAACAGTTCTAGTCTGTTGACAAAGACTTGGCATTTTGAAGAATCATCTAAAAATGGTAAGGCTTTAATAACCAACAGTGATGAGTTTTTATTTCATTTGTTTTATATGTGTGCTATTGAAATGATCACTATCTGATGAGCATATGGACTTCAAGAGAGTTACTTATATTAGAGGTACTTAATAATGTAAGAATAATTATTTGATGATAGAATATTGTGTTTCAATTATTCAGAATAGAGTACAATAGACATAGAGGAGAAGTTCAATAATTCCACACCATAACACAACTATTTTTATTGTTAATTGTTCTCTCCACAATTTTTTCTATACATAAAAGAGTACACACATACACACATGCACAGAGATACATACAAGATTTTGTGTCCTGCTTTATTTTCCACAATATTACATCAAAAGGCTATTTCTATGTTGCTACTTACTTTTTGTTAGGTATAATTTTAATGATATGTAATTTATATTCTGTCTCGATTCAATGGTGTCATCATGAACAATTCCTTTATATCATTTAAGTTTCTGCTTAAATGTTGACTCCTCAAAAGCCTTCTCCCCATTAGCCTGTTTTAAGTAGATTCTGTTGTTATCTTTTCCATAGCACTTACTGTCTGCAGTTAGTTGATTTTCTTGTTTTTTTCTTCTTCCTCATTAGAATATAAACTTCATGGAACATGATTCTTTGTGTTATTTAATCTTGTGTCTGGAATGCCAACATTAATACTTACAACAAATTAATCATCCATAAGTACTTATTCAGTGATAAGTTAGTGTGTTTTTCATGATAATAGTGACAGATTTTGAATTTTAAATTTTTTTTACAGTGTTACTTCTAGTGAACCACCTCAGGATTGTTTCAGTTCCGGGGAGAAGTGGAATTTTTGTTCGTTTGTTTGTTTTGTTTTTCTCTATGATTCTTCTCCTTGAATTTCCAAACAGGGATAATGACATAGCCTGGTGAGACTGCCCAATTTGTGCACAGTGGGGAAGACCCTGTTTGCCTGTTAGAAGAGAATTGACTACATTTATAAAAACATCTATTTAATTCATGATGATGTTAGTAACTTATTAATACTCTTCAATCAAAGAACCCTGGAAAGTTAGTAACAGTTCCAACAGCTATTAACTGACTGACCTGATGTTACTTGAGTCACAGAAATCAGGGCACTGAGCTTCTTTACTTTGAAATTTAGAAAGATTAGAATAAAGCGCCAATGATGCTTTCTTCTTTATTTCAAGCAATAAATTCTCTTCTGCTCAGCCTATATTCAGTGATATTGGATAATTAGAAACTTAGATATGCATTTCTATTACACAAAAATTGATAGAACCAGGTTCATCTCTAAATGCTAAAAATTTAGTAAACAAAGCCATGGAACATAGTGATTTCACCTTCTAAAAACTCCAGCAAGGGCCTGGTACTTAGCTCAGTGGTTCCGGCGCCTGCCTTGCAAGCACAAGGTCCCGAGTTCGATCCCTGGTACCAAAAAAATAAATAAAATAAATAAATAAATAAATAAAAACTCCAGCTTTATGCAAGGTAGGAATTAAGTCCTTTCTTGCTTGCTTTCATGATTTCTTCTCATGAGAACAGTGAGGCTTATAAAGGTAAATGAAGTCACACAAGATTTCAGTGCTAGTGACAGAAGAGCCAGGACTATATTTAAGAAATTTTGATTCCAAATCCAAATCCAGGGTGTTTCCCAAAGGACATTTCTCTCTGTCTAAAAATCTTATAAAATCTTTGTATGCATTATCCAGTAGTATTGATCTTCTTATTTGTTTATGTATGACTCATTTCATATAGGTTGAAGGACAGAACTGCATCAAGCTCCTTTTCCAAGTGTCAAGAAATAACTGGAAAGTGAATCTATGAAATCATATAAGAATAGAAATGGATGCTTAAAAAGTAGTTTCATAGTGGGAAGAAGAAAAAGCAATTTAGGCTTCAATGCTTAAAAAATTAAAAATCAGAACTAAGACAGTTTCAGTGGGTAAAACTAAGTCAAACAATAAGGTAATTTCTTCCCTATGAATCAACTTTCAGGTTAAAAAAACAGAGATACTGATTTGTAATTAATGAAAGCTAAGTTCTTTTTCATGGCTATATATAGTTCTAGGGTTTGTATAATTTATTATTCAAATTGGAAGCAAATTAAAAGTGTAAAGGGAAAATGTTATTTTTTTATAGCATATGGAGGCTCCTTACTGTATTTTTATTCTTCTGATGTTCATAGCATGTTGAGAACCTTTCTGCCTGGGACCTCAATCTGACATCCTCTTGTAACTCACCAGCTTATCTTCTCATTATTATTTGTTTTCACATGATATAGTTCCAACATAACATAGCAACCTTTTAGAGATAGTGCCAGATAATACAATCATCACCTTCCCTCTCTGATTAGAAAACAGGTACATTCCCTAACACTTAAACATTTTGCTTTCATTTTTTTTAGATAAAAACACACTGAAAACACAGTAGTACATATAACTTGCACTTGATGCTTATTTTCTTAGCCAAAAATAAAGCATTCCTAGATATCTACTAGAAGATAGAAGCAAATATCATATAATTAAAAAACTAACAACAGTATCCCCAATGATTAAATCTTATGGAAATCCCATTTTTTTACATAGTTAATAATAGAAGACACTGGTTTTTGCCTTTCTAGAGAAAGAGTAAGTGTTGACTAATTTCATAAGTGTGCAATGATCTCTCATCTAAATATATGCTGATTAAGAAATGAAGGTTTATTTTTATTTTTTGGCACTGGGGGTCAAACTTGGGACCTTGCACTTGTGAGGCAGGCATCAGAACCACCAAGCTAAATCCTCGGCCCTAGAAATGAAGGTTGTTAATCTAATAAACCTACTTTTCAGTCAAAAGTGATTTACTTTTGCATTACTAGTGAATTTACTCAGTGAATTTGAACATTGTCATTCAAATATAAAAATTCTAATAATAAAAATTATATTTAATTTAGTATTTTATTTCTTAGACATACTCCTCTCCCTGTGTCCCACTGTGAAGAAAGAAGTAAATGTGACTTAATGGACTTTTTGCATTTAGATAAAAATAAGTCAGTGTTTCAACTGTAGTTCAGAACTCAGTCCATTAGCATTATAATAAAATGCTATGTTCTAACCCCTTCTCTATATTTGCTCTCCAGTTTTAGTAACAAATATCTAAAAAGAAAAAGACATTAAAGTTATATAAATTCAACTAAGTCAGGATCAACTACTAAACTGTTTTCTTCATGAAAAGATAAGCTACACCTATTTTATTAAACAAATGGCCTAGTCTCTGGGAAACAAAAGGTGTTCAGTAACATTTTTGAATGAATAAGAATGAATCAGTAACTCCAATAATGTGGAAACCAAGAGACAGGATACGAAGCAATTGATGGTGGTAGTAGTGGTGGTATAGTGGTATTACCTGAAACTACGAAACACTCTATAGGTTGCTCTAAACCCTTTCTGGGTAAGAAGGTGGCATTAGAGGTTCTGCACATTTTAAAGTATTTTCTTCCAAAGTGAATGTAGACTTGCTACTGTTTAATCTAGTTCATTTAAAAACAGTATCAGTTGTTCCCAGTTTCCAAAACAAAATACCATAGACTAGGGGGACTAAACAAAAGAAATGTATTTTCTTACGATTCTGGGAGCTGAAGTCCAAGATCAAGGTGCTAGCAGAGCCCTTGGAAAACTGTATTTGAACAAATTTAAGATTCACTGGTCTCTAAGAATGTGAGGAAATACAAGCTAATGACACAGGAAATCTAGTCGCAAAAATTACAGGAGAAAGGTAACAAATATGGGGAATAAGGTAGATATCCAGGTTTTGGAGCCATTTAGAATCACAAATAGACACAGCTGTAAAAGAAATTCAATTGCAAAGAAAGGATATGAAAACTGATTGGAGAGAAATGCCAAATCATGTAAAATGGCAAAACCATAAAAATAACCACAGATTTCTCAACCCAAATTCTAAAGGCCAGGAGGGCTTAGAGTAGTGTATTTTAAGACCTGAAAGAAAATAATTGCCATTCTGGAAGATCATATTCTGGAAGATGATATTTTGAAGGTTATCCTTCAAAATCCAAGGAGAAATAAAGGCTTTCTAACATAAATGTAAACTAAAGAAATTCATGCCCATAAAGTTAGCAATGCAGAAAGTACTTAGGGGAATCTTCAAACATAGAAGAGGAAAAACTATAGGACCAAAGGAAAGAATAAATCTCATGGGGAAAGTAAATAAATGAATGAAAATTAGGAATGACTCAAACACTATAAAAATAAAAAAATGACAGTAATTAGTACATATCTTTCAAAACTACCACTTAATATAAATGGTCTTAATTCTTCCATTAAAAGACAAGTCTTGGAGGTTGAATAAACAAATAAGACTCAACACTATGTTGTTTGCAATAAACATACTTCATTTGCAAAGACAGACACAGATTAAAAGGGAAAGGATTAAAAATGATACTCCAACTCGCTGGAGCACAAAAGCAAGTGGCAGTAGTTATGCTTATATCTGACAATTTAGACTTTAGACTAAAATTAGAAAAAAGTCTACTGCATATTGATAAAGGGAATAATTCATCAAGAAGATAAAACAATTATTATAGTTCCCCCCAAATAAGATCAGGTCTTATATTGATTTTTGCTCCAAAGGATGCACTAGTACTTATTTCCAGGAAATGTTTTATTTTTTTCCATGTACAAAAATCTATATTTATTTATGTACAGCAATCTCCATTCATTTATTCATGTACAAAAACTTACATTTATTCAAATACAGTCATGTCATCATCTTCTGGAATATTGTCATAACTCTCCAAACCCCAAATTCTAGCCTGAATTTCTTGTGAATCCATTTCCTGTAGAACTATTGGCCCCATCTCTCATGTCCAGCAATAGATCTCTCCTTAAATAAGCATTTCTTGTCCATGTAGCCTGCTTGTAGTGGATTATTGCTCACACAATGAATTGTCTATTGAATTGTGATGATTCATATTAGACACAACCATGTCCATTTTTTATCAAGTGCTCATGATATTTGTGCATTGTGTCTGTACTCCAATTGGTCATATGCCAACAACATTTGAGTTTATCCATTTACCCAAATTCTTTTCTTTTGTCCAAAGGCACCCTCTTAGGTATTTAAAAATATTTAATTATAATTTATATTACCATTTATTTAAGTATTAATATCAATAATATTTGCTTATAATTGATTATATATTCTATATTATAATTTAATATGTCCGTCATGCGTTGCAACAGATGTACTAAGTGCATCTTTCTGGAGCTTGTTTTTGGGGTAGAGCTTATAAGAATCCTGAAAAATCATACTTGGGCTCATTTACCATTTAGGCCTTATTTTAGAGAAAATATAATATAAATATATATGCAATGGAAATCCGTGTACCCTATTTCATAAAATAAACTTTATTTGACATAAAGGGTGAAATAAATTATTTTACACTCATATTTAGTGACTTCAATGCACCAGTCTCATAAATAGGTTAACTAGAGAAAAATGTCAACAAAGATCAGATGTAAACTACACTACAGACAAAATCAACCAAATAGACATTATTTATAGAATGTTTCATCCAAAAGTATATTCCAAAGAGTATACTTTCTTTTTAAGAGCCCATGGAATTTTCTCCAAAGTAGAACATGTTTTAGGTCATAAAGCAAGTCTGAAGGAATACAAATAATCTCATATATCCTATTAGAACAGAATAGAGTGAGGCTAGAAATCAACAGCAAAAGAAACCATAGAACTGTTAAAAACACATGGAAATTAAATAATATACTTTTAATGATCAGTGATAGAAGAGATTAAGAAATTATTAGAGGCATAATACAGCAGAGATACATGCATACTTATGCTTATAGTGGCATAATTCACAACAGCTAAGATGTGGAAACAGCCTAGATGCCAGTCAACATAAGACAGTGTATTAGCTTTCCTATCACTGAAACACAATATTTGACAATAAAAACTTAAATGAAGAGAGAGATTTAATTTGACTTCTGATTTCAGAGAGTTTAGTACATATTTAGCTGGACTCAAGGGTGCAACATCATGGTGGGAGGGTGTGACAGAGTAATAGTTAATGGAAGCTGTGAGGTAGAACAGAGGAGTAGTTTTCCTATGGAAGGGACTAGGGACCTATATAATACCCTGGTCATGTCTCCATGACCTACTCAGATACACCGAGAAGTGTACTTTACTAATCTCCTCAGTGGTTCCCAAGCCAATTAAGTTGACAAATTAAGGTTAGCAAATTGATAAATAAAATGTAA
>NW_004624791.1:6246400-6256759 GCF_000247695.1 Heterocephalus glaber
TTCCAGATCCCCTTTTGATGCCCGTTCAGTGGGTCCAGGTGGTTGAGTATCAGAGTGTTCCATCTCATTTCCCTTTGGGCTTGCTGTAGGTGATCTGGAAGTCTGTTTTTGAGACTTATTTACATGTTTTCTCATTTTGACTGGGGCAGGGGGCTGTTAGCGCCTACATGGATTACCTTCTCTGAGCTGGGAGATGTGGGACAGGGGCCAGTAGCAGTAGTAGGAATGGTGACCCAAAAGCCCTTGCCTTTGGGCTGGGAGCAGCAGGAGAGATGGTGGCTGGGAAGCCCCTTCCTCTGGACCAGGTGCAGTGGGACGTTTGCTCAGGAGCCCCTACCTCTGGGCTGGGAGTGGTGGGAAGGCTGGTGTCCGGGAAGCCCCTTCCTCTGGGCCAGGAGCAGCAGGACAGAAGGTGGCCCAAAAGCCCTTCCCTCTGGGCTGGGAGCAGCAGGAGTGATGGTGACCAGGAAGCCCCTTCCTCTGGACCAGTAGCAGTGGGACGGTGGCTCAGAAGTCCCTACCTCTGGACTGGGAGCAGCAGGTCTCAGTACCTTGGTCTGGTCATCTGGTTTCCTCTGCATCTTTGTAGTGTGGAACCAGGTGGCTGCCTGTCTGCAGTGGGGTGATTAGGCATCTTCCATGCAACTCAGGACCTCGGTAGGGTGTGCACAGACCTGCTTATCTGCAGCTGGCTGATTCAGCCTGTTCTGAGCCGCTCGGGCCCTCAGTAGGGCATGGGCAGACCTTCCTGTCTGCAGCTGGGTGATTCAGTGTCTTCTGCACAACTCGGGACCTTGGTAGGGTGTGCACAGAACTGCCTGTCTGCAGCAGGCTGATTCGGTGTGTTGCGTGTGACTAAGGACCTCAGTAGGGCATGGGCAGACCTACCTGTCTGCAGCGGGGTGATTCAGCATCTTCTGTGTGACTCAGGACCTCAGTAGTGCGTGCCTAGTCTATTTTATTGATTGGTGAGTTGAGACCATTAACATTGATGGTTATACATGATACATATTGACTTTTCATTGTCATAACGTTTTCTTTTTGTTGGATTCTTCCCCTTTGCTTTTAGTTTCTTGCCGTGCCTGGTGGATTCCTTCTGCTGGGCTTCCTGGGGTGGTGATCCTTGTTGTCTTTTCTTAGGATTTTGTCAAAAAATTTTGGAGTGCTGGTTTGTTATTCATGAAGTTTCTAAGGTACTCTTTGTCATGGAAGTATCTTATTTCACCATCAATTTTGTAAGATAGTTTTGCAGGGTACATCAATCTGGGTTGGAGGCTGTTTTCCTTTAATGCTTGCAGTATGTCACTCCAAGCTCTTCTTGCCTTGATGGTTTGTGTTGAGAAGTGTGCTGTGATTCTGAAGGGCTTTCCTTTGTATATGATTTGTTTCTTTTCTCTGACTGCTTGGAGAACTTTGTTCTTCTGTTGTGTTTCTGGAATCTTAACAATTATATGCCTATGTGTACATTTCTTTTGATCAAGGCAGGTTGGTGTCCTATCTGTATTTCAAGTTCTTTTCCCCAGCTTGGGAAGTTTTCTACCATCACTTCTGTGAACAATTTTTTCATGTCATGTGCATGCTGTCCTGTTTCTTTGTTGACTCCACTCAGTCTTATGTTATTTTTCTTTACATCGTGTAACAGCTGCTGAATTGATTTCTTGTGGTCCCTTACAATTTTAAAGCAATTTTTCTTTTCCTGGTTACTAATTGCACTCTTATCTTCTATATCTGAAATTCTGTCCTCACATTGGCTCATTCTGCTTCATAGACTTTCAATGGAGGTTTTAATCTCCTGGAAATCTGTTTGCATCTGTTTTATTGAATCTATTTGTTTCCTATGTTGGGATTCCTTCATGTTCCTGAGCTTCTCTACTTTTTTATCAGTGTCTCCTCTAGATTTACTAATTTTGTCTTGCAGTATGGGCATAATCTCTGCTGTTATGTGAGAAATTATTTCTGATTTCATTTTTTCCAGATCCTCTTTTGTTGCTAGTTCAGGGAGTACAGGTGGTTGAGTATCAGAGTGTTCCATTTCATTTCCCTTTGGGGTTGCTGTAGGTGATCTGGAAGTCTGTTTCTGAGGCTTGTTTTTGTGTCTTCTCATTTTGATAGGGGTGGGTGGAGTTGTTGGTGAGTGCTGCTGGCACCCTTGTGGCTCACCACCTTTGTGCTGGGAGTGGTGGTAGGTTGACTCAGAAGCCTCCTCCTCTCCTCTGGGAGCTATAGCATGGTGACCCGAAAGCCTCTGTGCTGGGAGCAGTCCACAATGTAGTTCTTATATAGTGTACTATTTTATGGGAAGAGATTAAAGAGTTATATATATATTTTAATGATAGTTGCTAACCACAAAATCCTGAAGTGATGACAATCTCTCGAGCTGGAATTTTGTGGGCCTCTATTTCCTCTCTTGTTCAATATTGCAATATATCAAGTGGCCATATATGACTCAGTTACATTTTTTTACTGGAGAGTCTGTCTCAGTTTTTATTTTAGGTATGTGTTCTGAAATAAAACAATATTGTATCAACAAGGTACTTGTGTATAGTTGAGGGCGCAGTGAAGTATTAGCTAAGATGTAGTTAGCACTATATATTACTTTAAGAACAACATTGCAGTGGTGGCCTTTTTTCTCCATTCTGTTCTAATCTATTCTTGGAGTTTTCTTCCCCTTTGTCTTTCTTTTATCTTTCTCTACTCTCCTACTTCTCTCTCTTTTCTCTTAACTCTTCTTCCTCTCAATTTCTTTTTCTGTCTGTCTCTTTTTTTCTGTCCCTACTGTTTGCTCTCTTCTTTTCTTTTGCTTATGTCCTCCATGTTCCCCCTCTCTTGCTCTCACCCTTCCTCATTCTCTCCACAGTTTTTCCTTCATAGTATTTTTATGAAATACTTAGTGATTTCAAGATAATATTGCACACTTTTATGATATACACTATGAGTTTTCATTACAGAAAACTTTTCGATGCATTGCCTTGAAAATCACTAGAGAAGTTCAATTGCAATTTTATCTGTATTCTTCATAATCTAATATTACATTGATATTCATTTGCATCTGATTTAAATTTTTGTCATCAAGCTCATAACAACCCTTCTAATGAGAATTTCAATTATTCTGGGATATTTTATAATTTGCAACCTCTAAATTTAGAAAATCATTGAGGAAAGCTTGTGAGGGGTTCCTACACTAGGATGTTATTTCTACTTTAAAGAAAACTATACTTGAGAGATGCATGTTTTATTGAATTCAGCTTGTATGTTGTGCATGTGTGTGCCAGATACTTTAGTTATTCAGAGTATATTATGAGGACTCCATGAATCTAAGAAATTCATTTATCATATTGTACTTTTAGTTCTCCTAGCTTGATATGAAGTTCTATTTAATGTTTAAAACAAATAATATGCATTGTCTGTAGCCATAACCACCTTTCCTCTCATTAATGTTTGCATGGAATACATTTTTTCTAAATATTTTACTTTTCTGTCTTTACATAATATTCTAATATTTTATCTGTGTGTGCCTTTATGTTTAAACTGTGTTTTTTTTTTGGTTTTTTTTTTTTTTTGTACAGGGCATCAAACTCGGGACCTTGTGCTTGCAAGGCAGGCACCAGAACTACTGAGCTAAATCCCCAGCCATAAACTGTGTGGTTTTATTTGTTTATTTTTTCAAATAACATATTGACCTACTTGAATCTTCCTTTTTAAATCCAGTCTATCTGTATCTGCCTTCTTGGGAATTTTTGCCAATTAATGATAATATAATTAATGTAAGGCATAAGTCCTGTTATTAGTCTATCATCTTGCTTTTTGCTTTCTTATTCTCCAATAAACTCCATTTATTTTCCACTTCATTTCTTGTCATTACTATCTTACACTTAAAAAAAAATAAGCCTGAGAACACATAGTTACAACTTAAAACAGCTAATTTTCTTTACAATATCTAAAAAAAGAAAGCAGAACAATCACATATATTTACTATTTCATCATTCCTTCCTTAGATTATGAATGTCCGTGTAATATTAGTTCTATATTTCCTATGGTTCTCTGTTTTCTATTTGTAATATGATTCAGTTGGGATTTATTATCTCAAATTTGGTTCATCTTTAGGGGTGTCTGAAGTATTTGTTTAGACTTTTCAACCTTCCATGTGTTCATCTGTGATGAACACACTCTCACCTGAGTTAAGAATTATTAATGGATTTGAAGGTATTTCTATGTAAATATTAGGACTTTCCCACTATCACCTCTTATTTTCCTTGGATTTCTATTAATTTTTTAGCTGCCCTGACAGTGCTTAATTCTGACTTCTGAATAAATAATACCACTGCTTTTTTTCAGATAAATGTAAATGCTCCTGTGTGTTATTTTTTTCTTCTATGTGTTTCCCTTTGAATTTCTGCCTACTTCCAAAGACCAGAGCTTTTAAAAGCACATATATGTAATCAATCCTGTATTTTCAATACTTTTAAGTTAGGAAATTATTCTACACATTAAAATTTGTTTGTAATCCCAAAGTCAATACTTGACACCTTTCTAGTAGAGTGGTTGAAAATGCAAGTTGTTCAATATGTAACTTCCCAGTTGAGTTCAAAGAAACCTAAGCTTCACCTTCTGGCTTCAGCTCTCATACAGTATAGGGGAAGTTATCAAAATACCCTGCAGTGTGTCTTGATCTCCTGTGATCCAGTACGATGTATGTGAGATAGAAAAGAGAGAACGAAAGACACAGGCACAGAGAGTTGAGAGCAGAAGGTAGGTCTTGTGCTGATCTAAGTTGCTCTTTTGTAGGAAAGACAAAAGGCACCAAAGACATCCAGTGTTTACTCATGATAAGCTTGAAAAGAAGGGGAGCAGTGTAGAGCTTAGACACCTGCTGATAGAGTATTGCAGGTAGGACTGTAAAAGGGAGGCACTAGCATATCTTTACTGAAGAGAACAAATGATTAATTCAGAGGAGAAGAATTTGGGTCGAGTAGGCTGGAAGTGAACTCAGCACGGCCCTGCTACTTCTAATGTAACACAGACAAATTACAGAGGGGCAAGAAGCTTGTGCCATTTATAGCCTATTAATACTGGGAAGAGATGTCTGCTACAGTATGAATTTGACCAGAAGATGGAGGCAATAGGGAGCAGGGCAGAATTGTGCAAGCTTAGGCTTTTGGGTTTGTTGGATGGTATTCAAATTCCAACTTTTTCACCTGCAAGGAAACACTATCTGAGGTAAATGACTTAACTCTTCTAGTCTAATTTTCTCTTCTATGAAATTAGGAATATAGAACTTAGTAGGATGAGGTTTTTTATATTTTTGGAATTAATCAATGTGAATGTATATAATATATATTATATATTTACATATTTTCTTTAGGAAAAACAAACGATTAAGTACTTATTAATTTAGAGTTCACAGTGACTGTAGACCATGAATACTGGAAATATTGAACATTGGTTGTATAGCTAAAATTTATATGGGTTATTGACAGGTTGTTAATATTATGTAAACCCCTCTGGCATAAACAAAAGAAGAAATTCTCTTATTTTTATAGGCACTTTCTGGCAGTGTCACATATATTTTTCCATATATTTGTATTCTTTATGTAATCACATCATGACATTTAACAGTATTTGATGGAAATATATTTTATCAACTCAGCAAAAAATAGGCTATTTGCTTTCATAAGAAAGAAGAAGTAAAGTAATAGGGAACCTGCAATATATGCTGCATAGGCAGTTGTGGGAATAATTCAAAGGAAGCAAAAGATAAGTACTCTTTTTTTTTCTTTTAGTTCTTGAGATTGAACCCAAGGCCATGTCACTGAGCTATATCTCAAGTCTTTGTCCAAAGAAAAATTCTTACTTTTAAATTTTTTATTTCTTTATTTAAAATATTTTAATATAGGGTCTGCTAAATTGCTCAGGCTGGGCTAGAACTTGCAATACTCCTGCCTCAGCTTCCCACTATCCTAAAATTACATGTGTGTGAAACTATGCTTATTTCGCAGCTTGGTATTACTGGTAGGTGTTGGAAACTTCATGTGGTAGGGCCTTGTGAGAGGCCATAGGTTACTGACAGCATGCATTTGAAGGGGATTTTGGAATCCCAGTCCGTTCAACTCTCTGATTCCAGGTCATAAAGTTCACGGTCTTCCTTCACCACTAGCCCACATCATGATGTGCCTTAAAAGCAATGGGGCAAGTGACAATGAATGGAAACTATGAGCCAAAATAAACCTTCTCTTTGTATAAGCTGATTAGGTATTTGTTACAAAGACAAAAAGCTAACACAAAAAGTACAATATGGAGATCAACTAGGAAATTTAAAATGATGATGTGGATTTTAAGTGACCAAGAGATAAAAGAAGAAAAGGAACAACCTAGCCATATTGAGAAACAAAAATAAGTCTTGAATATCCATTTATTGGGTATGTGAAAGGATGAGTAAGTAAATAAGCGATTTGAAAGATAATCAAAATATAACTGTTAAAAGGAGGAAAATACTAGGAGAATGTAGCACTTTTACAATTGTATTTATAAGATAAACATAATATCATTTCAACCTTTGGTAAGTCAGAAAAATATTTTATATCCTGATATACAATCTTTATTGAATGATATCCTATATCCTAAAGCTAGCCAAAACATTTAAATTTCATTTTATGTTTTAATTTTTACATGGCAAATAATTATTATTCCAATTTTATAACTGGGACTTGTTAAATATCTTATCCATGGGAAATCTCTTAATAAATCACAATAGGAATCTAGAGATAGGATTAATGTCTTATAGTTGTAGCTTTTACATTTCATTACTTATAATTGCGCACTAATACTTTTGATGGGATAATAATTTCTGTATAGAAAACAATTTTTAAAGTTTTAATTTTATCTTTTTCTCAAGAGAATAGTTAAGTGTTTAAAGTATTTCAGAGAATGTTCAAATATAAATTAATAAACAATGTCCCAAGTACACAGGTATTTTTTAATGTCCAGAGATGACTGGTCCCAAAGCTTGTAGAGATTGCATCTCTAGAAGCAAGGCCAAACTCTCTCTCTATATAGGAAGATAATAACAAAAAAGTCTCTCTTAGAGCAGAACTCCTTCTGATATGTCAATTTAAGTGTTTACATAGGTTTCATACAGCATGACCGCTGTGGAACAAAAAAGGAGTTAAAGAAAGCCTTAGAACCAAAAAGACTGCTTCTTTTTTGTATTTGTCTATTCTTTTCAAAAGAGAAGAAAATAGTAGGTCTTCCACTAAAGGAAGAGCAACTTGCAGAGGTAGCAAAATGATATACTATATCTAGTGTTTTTATTTTTGAAAATATCCTCATTTACTTGGCAACTCTGTAGCATAGCTGGATCATTATGTTGTTTCTTTGTGCTGATGGCATTATTTTTAAAGATGACTGATGATTATAAAATTAATTGAAGTATCAAATATTGGTTTATTATCTAGGCTTTAGAACAACTCAATGGGAACAATTTCTGTTAAGTACAAAGAATAAAGATGCTTTTGCAAGAAGGGGAAATCATATGAAGTACTAAAAAATCTGAAGTTGCATGGCTTAAGGGCAAACTTTTTAGCTAACAACTTTGTGCTGTATGGCTAAGACTTGATAACAGTTCCACTGCAGGTTCAAAATGTGTTTTCTGTAGCATTCTCGATAGAGCACAGCGAAACTCATTCAGAATGGGAGAAAAATGAAGAACAATAGAATTGTAAGTTAAAGTACTTTCAAAGGTCATTAAACTTCTCTCTCTCATTTTGCACTTGAAGAAATGTAGCCTGTGCTGCTGAAGAAGGTGAAGCGAATCATCCAATACCATGTGGCCAACACTAGGTACCCATATTAAAATTTATCCCAATATTTTGTTTAGCAATACATAAAAATATATGTAGCCATAAAGATATGTGAATTCCTAATTATTTTTTTTTGTATTTCAAGCATCTAAAATTCATTTTGATGAATAGAAAAGTATCAAACAGGTGTCTAGATATCCACATATATTTTGTGTTAGTTAGCATTACCCAGAGAAACAGATATTTTGCATATACGTGTAAGTACATTGGAGATTGTGATTTGCTTCACTGTGTCTATTGATTCAAAGGTTAATCTCATACAGATACATCCTTGCTTCCATAACTGGAAATAATTTTTAAATCTGAACACCTCTTAGCCCCCTAAATTGACCCCAAAATCAACAAACCACAATGTGTATATTATTTACATGCTTTTTTGCAATTATATGCATTAAAAAATATAGATACATCAAGTCCTATATAAACTCCATGTGTTTTACATCTGATACCAGTGTTTTTTTGTTGTTGTTGTTCTGGTACCGGGGATCAAACTCGGGTCCTTCTGCTTGTGAAGCAGGCCAGGGAACCACTAAGCTAAATTCCCGGCCCGTCTGATACCAGTTTTTAAAATGGTAAAGAACATGATTACATTAGAAAACAACTAGCTTTCATGAGCTTTAATGTATTCATTTTTCCCTATGGATAAAAATATCCCTACTCCATCTTGAGTCATATTAAATTAATTACATTCATTTTCTCAGCCTACATTGTTTTTCTGGAGAGAGATACTATTAAAACCATTATTCACTTAGATTTTAAATTTGTCATTTAAAACACACTTTATTTGCCTTACACTTGCTGCTCTGATAAATTGCCAAACGTGGTCGCACATATACACAAATGTGCACATAGAAATGCACTTGTTTTCTCTTCTCCACAACTAAGTATTTTATTTATTTATGGTATAATCAGGGGATAAATTAAGCAAAGGAGACAATGAAAATTATGTCCCCTTGTGTTAATAAAAGTATTTAGATATATTATTTTAATGTCTTTCCATATTTTTGTCATTCAGGACAGGAAAATACAATGAAACATTCTATTTATATAAAAAAGAAAACTAAACTGTATCTTCAAACATGATTCAAAAGTGGCAAAATAATAATTATAGAAGAATAAAAAATTACATAACCAATTACTAAATAAATGAAAAATGTGGTCGTTAGTGGTCTTGTTAGATAATGGTAGATAATGATTAAAATCAATAAAGAATAGACTTAAAAATCATTTTACAGTGCTATTTTTCAGTATAATTCAATAGCAAAGATTAGAACATGAAAATGGGGTTCATAATCTTAGGTTATCTATACATACATATGAATATATGAACTACACATCCTGAGTTCATCTCTCCTTTCAGATGAATTGTGTCATTTTTTATGCTGTTTACTTCGGGGTTCCTTATAGTACTAATAGTACAATGAGAAAATTCTGACAGGTTTGTGTTCTTATATAATTGATAATGTTGATAATACCAATAGTACTTATCATAAAGAACCTAGTAAAAAAAAAAGAAAAAGAACCTGGTATATCAAGTTCAGTGTTTATGAATTGACAAATAACATTTTACCTGATCCTATTTTATAAAATGTATACAGTTTCTATCACTGTTTTACAGAGAAAAAAGTGTTAAGAAATCAAATAACTCCTAAATCCTGCTGCTTGAAAGAGTAGGGCTCATCAGACTCTGCACAAATAATTGGAAAAAGAGCAGAGATTTTAAAAAAGGGGCATTCTTTGCACAGCTATATAAAAATCCAGGGCACTAGAATTGGGTACATTTTGGTACAAAGAAAACATTCTAATGTTTAATAAGACTTTATATTCCTTAAGAAACACAGTGTTAAAGTCAGTATTTCAAGGAAGTTTAGCTTCCTTGAAAGAAGTAAAAATAAAGAAGGCAAACATGGCAGAAAGACTAGGGAAAATAAAACAAACTTTTGATAGCAAATCTTTGATTCTCAATTTAAAGATGCTTTTTTAGTTATGTCCCTCACATAGCCACACTTTATAATTAGGTACCTTATTTATTTATTTATTTATTTATATATTTATTGGTACATTTTAGGTATAAAATACATTTACATTTATCGTTGGGTGTTTGTACCAGAACATGATGCATCTTAGTTCTTATTTTTTCTCCCCTTGCCCCCTTGCACTCTTCACCCCCTCTACCCTTCCCTATTTACACAGAGTTTGATTCGATTTTCTCTCTCATAATTTTTCCTTTCCCTTCTTCCCTTTCTCCTTCCCCGCCCACCATCCCCAAAATCTTGGACCTTTTCTTATTATAAATTATCAATTATTCATTTTAATCATTTTCATCCTTATTTACACTTTCAATTTCTCACACTAGAGAAACTGTTCGGTATTTACACGTGTGTCCTATTTATTTCACTTAAGAGTATGGCCTTAATATGCATCCATTTAGCTATAAATGTCTCTAGTTTCTCATTCTTTAT
Source organism: Heterocephalus glaber (assembly GCF_000247695.1). The sequence continues at coordinate 6,256,719 of NW_004624791.1, forward strand.
GGCTGAGTATACTCCATTTTATAAAAAAAACCAAATCTTCT
>NW_004624791.1:6278378-6291258 GCF_000247695.1 Heterocephalus glaber
AAGATTGGCTAAGGGTTTGTCAATTTTGTTGATTCTTTCAAAGAACCAACTCTTGGCTTCATTGATTTTTTTGTTTCGTTTTCTTAGTCTCCATTGCATTGATTTCTCCTCTGATCTTTATAATTTCCTCCCTGTATGAGCTTTAGGTTTGTCCTGCTCTTCTCTTTCTAGAAGCTTGAGGTTTAGCATCAGGTTGTTTAATTGGGCTCACTTGGTTTTCCTAATATGAGTATTCACCGCTATGAATTCCCTCATAAGACTGCTCTCATTGTGTCCCATAGATTCTGATATGTTGTGTTGTCATTGTCATTTATTTGAAGGAACTGTCTGATTTCTTCTTTAATTTCCTCTGTGACCTATTGGTTGTTCAGAAGTGTGTTGTTCAATTTCCATGTGTTTATGAGTTTTTGCAGTTTCTTTTGCTGTTGATCTCCAGTTTCATTGCACTGTGGTCTGATAATATACAGGGGATAACTTCAGTTCCTTTGCACTTACTTAACCATGTTCTATGAGCAAATATGTGGTCTATTTTGGAGAATGACCTGTGTGCAGCAGAAAAGAATGTGTATTCTGATTTTTGTGGGTTAAAACATTCTGTAAACATCTGTTAAGTTCATATTTTCAAGAGTTTGATTGAGTTCTAGTATTTTGTTGCTCGTTTTTTGTCTAGTTGATCTATTTATGAAAATGGGGTATCAAAATCCCCCACTACTATTGTACTAGTGTTTATATGTTTTTTTCTGTCTGTTAGTATTTATATAGTTGGTTGCACTAGTGTTTCATGCATAGATATTTATGATTGTTATCTCTTCCTTTTTGATTCTTCCCTTTTCAAGGATGTAGTGTCCTTCTTCATCTCTCTTAATCAGTGTTGGTTTGAAATCTACTTGATCTGCAAAGAGGATAGCTACTCCTGCTTTTTTGGGGGTTTCTGTCACATGGAGTATTATTTTCCACCCTTTAACTTTCAGTCTATGAGTTTCCTTTTGAATGAATTGTATTTCTTGTATGCAGCATATTGTTGGATTTTGCTTCTTGACCCATTCTGCCAGTCTATTTCTTTTGATTGGTGAGTTGAAACAATTAACATTGATGATTATAAGTGATATGTATTGACTTATCATTGTCATGACTTTATCTTTTTGTTAGATTCTCCCTCTTTGCTTTTAATTTCATGTCATGCCTGGTGGATTCATTCTGCTGGGCTTCCTGGGGTTGTGATCCTCATTGGCTTTTCCTAAGATATTGTCTAAAATTTTTTTGAGTGCTGTTTTCATATTCATGATGTTCCTAAGGTACTTTTTGTCATGAAAGTATCTCATTTCACCATCAATTTTGAAAGATAGTTTTTCAGGGCACATCAATCTGGGTTGGAAGTTGTTTTCCTTTAGGGCTTGAAACACATCACTCCAAGCACTTCATGCCTTGAGTGTTTGCACTGAGAAGTCTGCTGTGATTTTGATGGGCTTTCCTTTGCATGTGACTTGTTTCTTTTCTCTAACTTCTTTTAGTATTTTGTTCTTCTGTTGGGTTTCTGGAATTTTAACAATTATATGCCTATATGTACATTTTTATTGATCAAGACAGGTTAATGTCCTATTTGCCTCACTTATCTGTATGTCAAGTTCTTTTCCCCTACTTGGAAACATTTCTGCCATCACTTCTGTGAACAGTTTTTTTATGTCATTGCACTCTGTCCTGTTTCTTCCTTTCATCATCTAGGAGCTGCTGGATTGATTTCATCTGGTCCCTTATAATTTTAAAACATTTTTTCTGTTCCTTGTCACTAATTGCAATCTTATCTTCTATATCTGAAATTCTGTCCTCACATTAGCTCATTCTGTTGCATAAACTTTCAATGGAGTTTTTAATCTTCTGGATATCTGTTTGCTTCTGATTTATGGATTCCATTTGTTTCCTGTGATGGGAGTCCATCTAGTTCCTCAGGTTCTCTATTTTTTTTTTAATCTGTGTCCTTTCTAGTTTTACTAATCATGTCTTGTAGTATAGGTTCAATCTCTGCTGTTATCTGAGAAATTATTTCTGATTTCATTTTTTCCAGATCCACTTTTGTTCCTAGTTCAGGGAGTCCAGGAGGCTGAGTATCAGTGTTCCATCATGTTTCCCTTTGGGGTTGCTTTAGGTGATCTGGAAGTCTGGTTTTGAGGCTTCTTTACTTATCTTCTCATTTTAACAGTTTAGGGATGGATTGTTGCTGTGCCCACCTTCTCTATTCTGGGAGTGGTGCTATAGCAGCCTGAAAGCCTCTTCCTCTGTGCTGGGAGAGGTGGTCTCTAAATTATTTTAGAATAAAATTTAACAGAATTCATGAAGATGATAGCATGGATGACTGATCCCATTTATTTCCAGCCATTATTTCCCTATCTACAAATATGTACATTATGGACAATAATGTTTAAGGGAGATATTAGTAAACCAAAGAGTGGATGACCATTACAAAAATACCTGTTTTAAAGTTACCTACAATTTCATATCTACAAAAATACCTCCTGGTTGAAATGCTATAGTCTGATCTTATCAATATATTAACTTAAAACTTTCAATGCATTGAAAATGAAAGCTAAATATATTTCTGGGGAAAGATGCTATTAATATGTTTGGAAATAGAAAAAAAACATTAAAAATATTTCAAATCTATTTTTAAACCCTTAATTGAGAGCCAAGAGACACACACAACAGTGAGAAATTTATTAAGTGTCAAGATTCCAAATCTTGATGGTGATGACTGGAAAATGAGAAATTCACAAAGATGGCATTTTATTACTGGAGACTTCTCAGGGATAACTTTACTTAGCACCTGAAATAGAGCAGTTGTGGGGATGAGACAATACTGGTTCACATCAAGTTTCTTTGTTTATTAGGAGTGTTAGTTGGCCTTTGGGAGCCTTCAAATTCTGCACATAATTTTGAGATAATAAAAGCTACCTAGTAGAATTGCCAAGGCAAAAAAAAAAAAAAAATGGAATAAGCATCAAACATCTACTATAACCTCTGAAACTTAGTAAATATTCATCCTTCTTCCAGATCAAACATTCTATAAATAACTGATTGAAGGAGGGATTGATCTAATTTTTCAAATTTATAATATTTATCTACATTTCACTCTTTATTTCAGTACACTGGACTGCTTAGCCCTTAGGGGTCTACATACAGAATTTTACAGTTTCTTGGTGAAAAAGTCACTTATGTATATACTAGAAAATTATCTATTAGTTTGAGCATAGTTCTTCCTATTAAAATACTTTCCTATACATCTATTTAAATATGGAAACAATTCTCTGAGATATTCTCTTTTATTATGTCAAAATCTTTGATTATAGAAAAGTATCCTTTGTCAAGTAATATGTGGCTTATCACTACATTTACTTGTTAGAAATTTATCTGTAAAGAAAACTACTTTTTAATCTATGGACCTGGAGAATTTCCTAGAATGTTTCATCTGAGTTTCACATGTTAGAAATACTGTCTTCTCTGAAAATTCATGTTAAACAGCCTTCTAAGCACCACATTATGATTAAAAATAAAGTTGCCTTTTATTAGAATAATTTTGAAAATTTTTCTTAATTTGCTTTAATAAAATTATCTCATGTAAATATTAATTGGAAAGTGCTAATGTGAATATAGAAGAAGGATCTTTTTTAGATGTGAGTGCTCAGTCTATCTTTTCCTCCTTAAACCATAAACACTGTATTCAAACTAGAAAACAAGATGCGATATAAAAAACTCACATAGACATAATGGATTATTTAATCAATGATTGTATATAATACAGGTATAGTCTTAGAAAATCATTGTAAACAATAATCATTTTGAAATAAATTTGTGTGTTGGTGATCTCCCATATAAAAATGACCTAAAGTAATTTATTGCAAGGTTATATATTGTGTTGATGAGTACAAAGAATCTTATAGTTAAAACCTTGTCTTCTGTGGCACTGGCCACCTTGCCTCTTGGAAACCAGTGGTCTGTAGGGGTCTTGTAAGGAGAGATCAAACCAGCATCCTCAGAAATTCAGAGCTGATTTCTATAGAAGCAAGTGATCCTGAGAATTCTCTGACACAGAAAGCAAGCTGAGGTTTTGATTACCAGGTGAGCTCCTGCTAAAATGGTCCTCAGTTTTACTTCCTTCAGTCTGGTTCATTTTCTGATTTTCCCTCCATGGCTTGTGGTTTATGTGCTTATTGGAAATTTGAATGCCCAAACAAATCTTCAACATGTGTCTGAAAGCTGTGCTTGGGATCATGTAAAATATTGACCTTCCTTTATTCCCAACTAATATCTCATTCTGACCCCCTCAAATCTTGAGATTATTTATAAAATAGTCTCAGACATCTATGAGGTTCCTCTGTGAGGGATTGAATATCTCTGTCACTATAGATATTCTGAAACTGATGGTAAAATGATAAAAACCTAGAGGTTCTTCTACTAGGAGCAGGGAAGATAAGCTTTGTGTGACATGGAAGGTATCAGTGGCATACTTTTTTTATCTTGTAAGTCAAAAAGAATTATCTTTTTCTTTTTTGCCTTGGAAAATGGAAAAAAGAACACTGCTGAATGCAGTGGGAACTGGGAGTACATCTTTCTCTTCCACTTGCCTGCAGGTTGGTCAGTAGAACAGATAGACAGTATATTACACAGTATATTGGGATGTGTGGGAAGATTTCATGAACCTCCTTTGGTGGAAAATCAGAGAGGGAGATGGAGGGAGGGAGGGAAGGTGGAAGGGAGAGAGGAAATAAATCTATAGCTCTGCACCATCATGGAATTGAAATCAGAGGGCTTTGAATCTTGACTAGGAATATACCACATCAAGAGTCTGTTGAGGAATGTGGCAGATATGCATTGTGATTTTCAAATCTCCCTTTAGGAGAGTACTTGCCACCTACCTTCAATGGATATTTGTTACCTGACCACCTCCATCTCTGACATCCTTGAGTATCTGCCTCATCTTTTGAAAAGAAATACCAGGTAAGTGTGACCCACAACCAATGGCTGGGCAAAGTGAGATTAATAGGCAATGTTGGAATTCTCTGGGCTTGAAAAGGGTATATCAAGTCTGGATTGTGGTCAGATAGGAGCCCCAGGCCAATCCTGCTTCCTTTCTCTTTACCTCCATTTATTTCCCATTAAACAATTTGCAATTCTATTCCATCTTGGCACCTGCTTCCCTAAGTTTCCAACTAGTTAAAATAACTGAGAAGTGTGAGGAATGATTTATGTCTCACTTCTCTCTGAAACCATAGGTGAGAAAAATTCATCAAGTGCGCCAAAACAAAAACAGGCAAGCCTGCAGGACAGAAATTGTCTGTGGAAGTTTCTAAGGTAGTCCTTGACAATGTTCTCTCTGTAATGTACACATATGTACCCACTATAGTACTGCGCAGTGATGGTGAACCTTTAAGAGCTTTCAGTGATACAAAGAGCCCACTGTGGCACGCATGCCATAGGTTCACCACCACTGGGCTAGTGGCTGATTATGGGCTTTGTTGGGTTCTTGTGAGACATTCCAAAATAAGATGAGCAGAAGGGAGATTCAGTGTTCGAACCTATGTTCATAAGTAATTCTCAGCAAAAACTTTTCAAGGCTTAAAGTTGCATTAGCCTGATTTATCTTTCTTGATGAAACATCCTGCCATTCTTATTTCTTGGTACTAGAGATAGAACCCAGGGTTTTGTGCTGAGCTATGTCCCCAGACTTGTTTTGATGTTTTATTTTGAGATATGTCAATAAATCACTAAATTGCCCAGAATGGGCTCAAACTTGAAATCATGCTTTGGCTTCTCATAGCACTAGGATTATAGATGTGTGCCATCATTCCCAGATTCCTGTACTCTTAGTGACTTTTTTGGTGTTTTTATATTATCTTGAATTAAAATATTCTTCATGGTAATTCAAATGTCATGTATATTTTATCTCAGTTTCTCTAACACTTTATTTATGTCAGTTTCCATTCCCATATTAACATGAGTAATTTTTCTAGGCATTAGTTATTATTACTTTCAAGATTATTAATATATTTTATTATTATATGTCTTACTACTACATGAACAACCTAAAGAGAGATATGTAGTCACACATACATACACATTAATCTCCATTTTATAATGCAATTTAAATACTATAGTAGATTATAATCCTAATAATTTAAAAATCCATCAATATGTGAAAGAATAATGCAATTTGTTTCAAAAGTTTAGAAAAGAGAGGGGCAGAGGGGTGAGGAACTGATCACACCACCCCGTTCTGGGCCTCCTGGCCAGGGGCAGACAAGTAAGGAGTAGAGCCTCACGGGAGCGTGCAGCACCACCCCAGCCACCACCCCCACCCCACCTCTGGACTCCTGGTTGTGCCTGTACCTGGATCCAGACCCCAGAGGCACAGGGGGTCACAAAGGCAATTGTCTTGAGCTCCAGAAGATAGAGCAGAAGTGAACAACAGAAAGAAGGCCTCTCTCAGGCTCCTTGATGGAAATTGAAGACCACTGGAAAGGTGCAGGGAATCTCTGCAATAAAGGCACACCAGACCACCATATTTGATAAGTTGGAGGGATCACCACCTCTCATCAGAACCTGGACTATCTTCAGGGGAATGACAACTGGAACCTGCAGTAGAACCTTGCAGAGTTCAACCCTGTATGAGGTCAGGGAGCTCAACTTGGGACTTGTAGCCAGAAATCAGCCTGAATCTCAGGGAGCTGCTGCTGGCTTGCTGAGACTAAATGACTTAGACCTGTACACTGCTGCCCACATTGTCTATTGTGACAGCAGAGACATACTTTGAAGGAGGCCCTTCATTTTTATCTTTTATTTATTATTTTCAAAATTATCTTCTTCCTCTCATTTTTAATTTTTATTTGTTTTTTTAACTTTTCAAATTTTTTCCTTATTCTTTTTCATTTTTTCTTTTCTTTCTCTCTTTCTCTCACTCTCTTGCTCTCCCATATTGCTCCTATTCCTGCCCTAATTTGGATTTCTTCTTTCTTTTTGTCTTTTCACTTTTTCCTTCTCTCAATTGCTATTAGTTTCAAAGAAAATTGAATACAATTTTTAGCTTCCCTATTGCTGATAGGTGGTTTTGTTCTTGTCTTTGTTCTTTCATTCTGTCTTTTCCTCTTGTCTTCCACAGTTCCCTACAGTTTGCATGATCTTCCCATATCCTCTGGCCTCACTTCTAATCTTTCCTTTTCCTCCTATCTATCTCTCCTTCCCCAGCTCCTTCTAAGTCCCCATCCTGAAGGGTAAAATTTCTATATTGAAGAGTCTATTCACTATAAACACATTTTGGGCTAGTCCTCAATTTTGATTTAATACATACAGTTAAAGGTGATAGATTAATAACTCTCACAAATGCTTATTTTCTAAGATATACTTTATATTATTGTCATTGCTGATTGTATCACTTCGGCTAAGGTGTTGTGATTGATCTAATCAGTTATCTTTCTGGTATAATGAAAATGAGATTTGAAAGAAAACAAGCCAAAACATGAGCACCCAAGGAAGGGTTTTATTGGGGAAGGAGCTACCTGGCTGCCTTGAACAATGGCAAGAGAGGGTGAGAACAATTGGGGGTGAGGTTTATATAAGGAAGTGCAGCATGGAGAGAATTGTGAAAGTTGGACAATGGGATGCCAGGTGTTTGGAAGGGAAGGATCATGTGGAAAGCAGGGTGGAGAAACAAATTGGGTTTTGCTTCCCCAGAGGAGGTAGGTTTCACTATTATGAAGTGGCTCATTTCCATAAGCAGGAACCATTTTAGGAATGGGAGCCATTTTAGAATGTAGGACCTTGGAGACATTTTGTCTGGTAGAGAACTCTAACAAGATTGCCCCACAGTCATTAGAGACGCAAAACCTAAAGACCAGCTATATCTGGAAGACACCTCTGAGACGCAATCATTCCATAAGGGTTCTAAATACAAGCAACAAAGATACTTACAATAACCAATATCAAAGTATCAACCCAGGAACTAAACCAAGGACAGTACCAACAACAAAAATGGAAATGAGAAGATATTTCAGCAGGGCTCAATCCCAGACTTCCAGCTCACCAAAGGCAAACTCTGGAGGAAAAGAGGAGGAAAAGTCTGATAATCAGCCACATGGATACCCTGAACTGATACCACAGGAAGTAACAAAACAGGTGAATGAGGCTGTAGAAAAATTCAAACATAAATAATTTCCCAGACAACTGCAGAGATGGTGAGCAAAATGAAAGACTTAATTAGAGACTCTAGAACAGAAACATTAAAAAAATAGATGAGTTCAGGACCATGATGGAAGCCATGAGTTCCCAGCATAGAAAAGAAATGGAAATCATGAATACCCCACATAGGAAAGAAATGGAATCCATGAAACAGATTCAAACAGATGCCCAGGAGATTAAAAATTCTATTGAAAGTATACACAGAAGACTGAGTTAATCTGAAGACAGAATATTAGATATAGAAGACAGGCTGTTGATCATTGACCATGAAAAGAGAGATCTCTTAAAACTAGTAAGGGACTATGAGAAATCAATCCAACAGCTCCTAGATGACACAAAGAAGAATAATATAAGACTGATAGGAGTCCATAAAAAAGCAGGAGAAAGTACAAATGACATTAAAAAACTCCTCACAGAACTGATGGCAGAAAACTTCCCAAGCAGGGAAAAAGAACTTGACATACAGATAAGTGAGGCATATAGGACTCCAACTAGCCATTATAAAAAAAATCTACACCTAGACATATAATAATCAGGATCCTGGAAACCCAACAGAAGAACAAAATACCACAAAAACTTACAGAAAAGAAACAAGTTACCTGCAAAGGAAAGCCCATCAGAATCTCAGCAGACTTTTCAACACAAACCCTTGAATCAAGGAGAGCCTGGGGTGAGGTATTTCAAGCCCTAAAAGGAAAGAACCTCTAACCTAGTCTGGTGTTTCCTGCAAAACTATCTTTCAAAATCAATGGGGAAATATGATACTTCCATGACAAAGAACATCAGAGAAACTTCATGAATACCAAACCAGCACTCCAAACAATTCTAAAAAATATCCTAGAAAAAGACAATGAAGGTCACAAATCCATGAGGCTCAACAGTGAAAATCCATCAGACAAGAAAAGAAGTTAGAAGGAGAGAGGGAAAAAATGAAATAGAGCCAGCAACAGGAAAATAACCTGACAATGATAAATCAAGACATATCAGTTATAACCATCAATGTTAATGGCCTCAACTCACCAGTCAAAAGAAACAGACTGTCAGAAGGGATTAAGAAGCAAATTCCAACAATATGCTGTATACAAGAAATGCATCTAGTTCAAAAAGAAACTCACTGACTGAATGTAAAAGGATGGAAAACAGTTTTCCACATGAGAAGAATCCAGTGAAAAGCAGGGGTAGCTACCTTATTTACAAAGTAAATTTCAAACCAAAACTAAGAGAGGCAAAGAAGGTCACTACATCCTTGTAAAGGGAACAATCCAAGAGGAAGAGATGACAGTCATAAATATATATGCACCAAATATGAATGCCCCCAATTATAGAAAACAAATATTAATGGATATGAAAAACCAAATAAGCACTGATACAATTGTAGTGGGGGACCTCAATACCCCACTGTAACAAATAGACAGATCTTTTAGACAAAAAGTCAACAACAAAACACTCAAACTGAACCAAGCTTTTGAACAAATGGACTTAATAGCTGTCTACAGAGTGTTTCACACCACAAAATCAGAATATATATTCTTTTCAGCTGCACATGGGTCATTCTCCAAAAGAGACAACATACTAGTTTATAGAATATGTGTAAGTAAATGCAAAGGAATTGAAATTATCCCATGTATATTATCAGACCATAGTGCAATTAAACTGGATATCAAGAGAATAAGAAACCACAAGAGTTTCACAAACACATGGAAATTGAATAACACTCTCCTGAACAACTAATGGGTCACAGAGGAAATTAAAGAAGAAATTAGACATTTTTTGCAATTAAATGATAATGCCAGTACAACATATAGGAATCTATGGGACACAATAAAAGCAATTCTATGAGGGAAATTCATAGCAGTGAATGCCCACACTAGGAAAACAGAGTGAGCTCAAATAAACAGCTTAATGCTGAATCTTAAGCTCCTAGAAAAAGAAGAGCAAGACAAACCCAAAGGTTGTATAAGGGAGGAAATTACAAAGATCAGAGTAGAAATCAATGCAATGGAGACTAAAAGACTGATAAAAAAAAATCAATGAATTGAAGAGTTGGCTTTTTGAAAGAATAAATAAAAATGATAAACCCTTAGCCAACTTTATCAAAAAAAGGAAAGAAAAGGTTCAGCTCCATGCAATTTGGAATGAAAAAGGTGAAGTCACAACAGATCTAGCAAAATCCAGTGGATCATCAATGCCTACTTTGAGAACCTATACTGTGATAAAATAGAAAACACAGAAGAAATGGACAGATTTCTACATACATATGAATTACCAAAGTTGAACAAAGAAGATATAAAAATTCTAAAAAACCCCATTACAATGAGTGAAATTAAAAATAAAAAATTTACCAACAAAGAAAAGCCCAGGTCCTTATGGATTCACTGCTGAATTCTACAAGATATTTAGAGAAAAACTATTTCCACTACCCTTTAAAGTTTTCAATTAAATTGAAAGGGAAGCAATACTTCCAAATTCATTCCTGGAAGCAAGTATTACTTTGATTCCAAAACCAGGGAAAGACCCAACCAAAAAAGAGAACTACAGGCCAATCTACCTCATGAACATAGTTGCAAAAATCCTCAATAAGGTACTGGCAAAAAGAATACAAAGGTTCATCAATAAGATCATACATCCTGACCAAGACAGATTTATCCCAGGGATGCAAGGATGGTTCAACACATGTAAATCAATGAATGCAATACACTATCTTAACAGCATGAGGTACAAACACCATATGATCATCTCAATAGATGCAGAAAAACAATTCAACAAAATTCAACACACATTCATGATAAAACCCCACAAAAACTTGGAATAAATGGTCTCTACCTCAATCTGATAAAAGCTATCTATAAAATCAAGCAACCAACATCATACTAAATGGTCAAAAACTGAAATCCTTCACACTAAAATCAGGAACAAGACAAAGATGTCTACTATCACCACTCCTGTTCAGTATAGTTCTGGAAATATTAGCCACAGCAATTAGACAAGAGAAAGTAATCAAAAGAATAAAGAGAAGAAATAAGATGTCAAATTGTCATTATTTGCAGATGGCATCATACTCTATATAGAAGACTCCATGAATACCACCAAAGGTCTTCTAGACTTAATAACCAAATTCAGTAGAGTAGCTGGATACAAGGTCAACACACAAAAATCAATAATTTTCCTCTACACAATCAACAGACTCACTGAGAGAGAAATAGGGCAAACAATTCCTTTCACAGTAGCATACAAGAAACTGAAATACCTAGGAATCATCCTAAAAAAAGAAATCAAAGAACTCTTCTCAGAAAACTATAACACTCTGAAAAGAGAGACTGAAGATGATATCAGAAAATGGAAAGACATCTCTTGCTCCTGGGTAGGAAGAATCAACATAGGTGAAATGAGCATACTTCCAAAACTGCTACATAGATTCAATTCAATCCCATTTGAAATCCTAGCAGCATACTTCACAGACCTTGAGAAAACAATTCAAAAATTCATTTGGAACAAGAAGAGACCTATAATAGCAAAAGCAACTCTAGGCAACAGGGACATGGCAGAGACAACCCCAAACTTAAAACTATACTATAAACCCATTGTGATAAAAACAGCATGGCACTGGCAAAGAAACTGACCTGAGGATCAGTGGAATAGATTGGAAGATGTACAAACAACTCCAGACATACTCACACTATTTTATAGTTTTTACTTAATTGAAATTTTAGCATAAGTAAATTAAGAAAAATTGTAGGATTTTACAGTGTTTCTAACAAATGCTTTTATTAAGTAGTGAGTTTCATTATCTACTTGGTTAAATACCATATTAAGGTTAACTATTAAATGACATTTTCATATTCTATCAAATGGGCCAGATTCTATTCTTCTATGACATCATGTGAAAAATGAAGAAAACAGAATTTTTCCTGACAGAAGCTGTATTATAAAGGCTAATATTTTTTAGCAAATTTCATTCATGGATAGAATATTTAAAATGGCTCATTTAAGTAAATGATGGCTATAACCAAAAGAATGTGGAGATATCATAGGAATGAAATAATGCAATGTTTACTGCCACATTCACTTGGTACATGTTGCCTCATATAATGATGTATCTTTTAATGTATTATTCTATTATGAAAACTACAGCAATGATTCATTGGGTTAAAGAGTTTGTCGCATATTAAGGCTCATTAAAGTTTCCAGTTCATTAGAGAAAAAAATCCAAAAATTCATTAGTAACCAGAAGAGGCCCAGAATAGCAAAAGTAATTCTAGGCAACAGAGACATGGCAGGGGGTATCACAACCCCCAACTTGAAACTATACTACAAAGCTACTGTAATAAAAAACAGCATGGTAATGGCAAAGAAAGAGACACAAGGATCAGTGGAATAGATTAGAAGATGCAGAAACAACTCCAGACATACTCAGTCACATCATCTTTGACAAAGGAGCCAACCACCCTCATTGGAGGAAAGATAGGCTCTTTAATAAATGGTGCAGGAAAAATTGGATTTCAACCTGCCAAAGATTAAAACTAGACCCATATCTATCACTATGCACTGAAATAAAATTGAAGCTGATTAAAGATCTAAATATTAAAACAGAAACACTAAACTTGCTGGAAGATAAGTTAGGTAGAACTCTTGAAGACATTGGCATAGGAAAAGACTT
>NW_004624791.1:6295013-6311601 GCF_000247695.1 Heterocephalus glaber
AAAAAAAAAAGAACCAAGATACATCATGTACAGGCACAAGCACCCAGTGATAAATGTAAACGTATTGTACACCTAAAATGTACCAATAAAAGAATTTAAACAAAAATTTTTCCATTTCATAACAGAGAAGAAAATTATTGGAATTTGAGATCGTTAGGGTTATTTTACTCATTTTCATTGTGGCACAAGATGTTAATAAACTTTAGGTAAAGCCATTTGAACCTGACACAACTTCTGAGTACCATAGAGAAATGGATTTCATCTGAAATAGAACTGTGTGAATTGTAGTCACTCCTCATTGACATATTATCACTCAAAAATTTACACTCAGGTTCACTCGATGTAGATTCTGTAGTTTTTTTACAGATTTTTAATGCACACATTTATCATAACTACATATTTAAGAATAATTTTAGTGCCCTAAAAATCTTTTATACTGCACTACTCATCCTGTCTTATTTTGTAAAATGTTAAACCTATAATTATCATTCAATCCAGCAATTTCACTTCTAGGCATCTGCTCAAGAAAAATATTCAAGAAAAGCTATTTCCACACAAAAATATATACGTTAATGCTCACATGAAGAGCCATAAGCTAGGAATCATCCAAATGTCCACAAATGATGAATGGGTTAATAAAATATGGTTTATTTACCATATAATGCAATAGGACTTACCAAAAATAAACCTAAATAAATGTTACAACATAGGTGATACTCAAAAATATTTTGCTAATAATAAGCAACTGTTGGTAGATATGTTTCCAAAGGACTGCTTATTTGTGAATATCTTGTAGATGAAACACATATTATTTTTGTTCTAGACTATTGGAAATGAGATCAAGATAAAAGGAATGCCTTAGATTATAATGTAAATTGTAATGGAATGTAAGTTGTAATGTATGTTTCCAGGAAGGTTTTATAAATGATGTGAAAAATGAACTTATGTAAAAAGTTGGTATTGAGAACACTTGATATCTACATGTAGAATCATGAAAGTAGACACATACATTGTACCATATAAAAATCAATTCAAATGAATTAAAGACTGAAAGGTTAGACCTGCAACTATGAAACTATTATAATAAAACAAAGTAAAAATGATTCAAGACACTGTAATGGACAAGGAATTTTTTGGATATTACCCAAAAGCACACAAAACAAAAGCAAAAATAAATTGGATTTTACAAATCTAAAATCTTCAGAGAATGAAACAACATTGAAGAGACAAGCTGCAGGATGGGAGAAAATATTTCTAAATTATAGACCTGACAAGGGCTTAATATCTATAATATGTTTATGTGCTACTGAAGTGAGCACAATATCTACAATACATAAGGAACACTAAAATCTCAGTAACCAAAGAACAATAATCCAATTAAAATAAGCATTTTGATATTTCTCAAAAAAAAGACAAAAATAGTCAGCAGATATATGAAAAAATGCTCAACCTTTCAGTAATTCTTAGAGAACTGCAAATCAAAATCACAATGAGCTATCATTCCAATCCTGTTAGAATGGCTATTAATGAAAAGAAGATAACAAGTGTAAGTGAAGATGTGAAGAAAACAGAACTCTTATATGCTATTGTGGGAGTTTAAATCAGTGCAACCATTGTTTAAATCAGTATGGAGTCTCATTAAAAATTAACAATGAAACTGCAATATGATCCAACAATTCACCTATATATCCAAAAGAATATACATATACTGTACCCAAGTCCCCCCTTTTCTATATGTATGTATAACTTCATAGGAGATTAAATCAATATGTATGGGAAAGAGACATCTGCACTCCTGTGTTTTTTACAACACTATTTACAATGGCCAAGAAATGGTAATGACTTGTCAATCAATGGATAAAAAAGCGTTATATGTACACAATGAAATACTATTTAGCCATATAGAAGGATGAAATTCTGTCATTTGCATGAATGAAACAACTTGCATGAAACTGAGGGTAATTTAATTAAATGTATTAAACTAGGGAAAGCATGACATTTTTAATGAATAGAGAAGAAACACCTACCTTGTGATACTTACTGACAGCATACCTACATGTCCCCAATATTATGCTCCTTTACATTCAATCATATTTCAATTGACTTAAATGATGAGCCACAGTTTTAGCTTGTACTCCTTTAATGGCTCTTTATAGGACTTTCAGGTTTAAGGTCATAGTAAAATTTTAATTTATTTAACTTTAACATTCCATAACCTCAAATATGTAAGATAGGAGCAGGAAAGGAATGTTTTATTTATAATTTTTGATTTTTATAGTTTTTGTTTGTATATGTTTGCAGTATATAATGATTACATATATCATAGGGAGTTGGTATATGAACATAACACATCTTAATTATTTTTTCATCCCCTTCTCCTCCCCTTCCTCCTACCCCCACCTCTTGGTCCCCTTCCCTTTTGCAAAAAAATATATCTCCCTATTTCTTACTATCTGTCCTTTTCTTTCTTCCTTGGGAGGTTGTTGGTGGTGATAGGATCTCACCAGGCTGGACTTGAACTCACTAGGTAGCACAGGCTCACCTCTAACACATGGTAATCCTCCTATCTCAGCCTCTGGAGTTCTGGGATTACAGGCATGCCCAGATCCTATTAACTATCTTTTATCCTGCTCTTTATTGATACTTTGCATTTCTCATAAAAGAGAAATCATGCAAGTTTTGTGGGAAGGAATATTTTAGGGTTGGTAAAATTAGAGACAATCATTTTTACATAGTGATAAATTCAAGTTAAAAGCACTAGCATGGACAATAAGAAAAAACCCTGACTAACATGCAAGAATGTAGAACAATTACCATCTTCAAATACTTCTGGTGCAAGTATAAATTGGAAATAATTGGTAATATCTGCTAAAGCAGTATGCAAACTCCCTATTATCACAAAATTCCAATTATCTATGTACATTCAATTGAATGGACAAGAACATGTCTATAATATTCATAACATCTTTATTTGTAATGACCACAAAATTGAAAAAAATCTGAAAGATAATCTTAGTAAAATTGATAAACTATATTTTAGTTAAAAATTGAATATTATAATAGTAATGGAATAAAAGCAGTTGCTATGTGGTAATATATGGATAAATCTCACAAGCATATTATGAACAAAAAAGCTGTATATAAGATAGTATATACTGTTATGTGATTTAAAAAATATTAATTTACATAAAAATTAAAATAAAACATATTTACTGCTAAAATTATAGTAGTTACCTTCTGAGAAAAGAGGTAATTATGAGGCAGGGCATATGGAAAATTTTGATGTAATATTAATGTTTTTATTGTTTACAAAGTGGGTTCACCTTGTGAAAATTTTATTAAACTTTGATTCATGGCTTATGTATGATATACACTCAACTGATATACAATTGTCATATTTTAAATAAGTCTGGAAAAATGAGGAAAAATTATAGCCTAAGTATTTAAGGATTTGGACAATCTAATAATTAATTTTCTTGGAGATTAGATAGATAGATAGATAGATAGACAGATAGATAGATAGATAGAAAACAATCTCTTATAGGTGTTTTACAAACCATTCAGGTATATTAAAGCAGTTTTATCAAGAAGATTCTCATTATTGAATTTACATAAATTTCAATGTCTTGATATTTGGAGGTCAGGTTCCACCTTGTTGGGGATGGGGAGTAATTAGTGATATCATTTTCTTCCTTCTCTATTTATGGACCTTCTTCTTTTGAACTTGAATTAGGAATTACCTTAGCACAGGAAAACTAAATAGCATCTTTCAAGTCCTCATTTGAATAATGTCCTCCATTCATATATTTTCTCAACTCCACAGGTGGAGTCCAAAAGTATTTCCTCCATGACTTGTTCTGGTATGGGGAAATGTTTTGAATTAAAACAAATCAGTAGATTTTGTGATTTTAAAATTCCATCCTATAGTAGTCATCAGACAGAATGATATACATAGCAAGTGCATTTTTGTGTGTGAGGTGGAGAAGGTGTACAGAAGAGGTATGGAGAATGGCAGGAGGATGGCAGAGGAGAGACAAAGGGGATTGAGAAAAGAAGGAAAGCAAGGAGAAAGAAAGAATAACTCATCAGTAGTAGAGCCATGACCAATGAAAGTAGGAACAGCTGTATTCAAATATTGCCTCCAGTATGGTATATCTATGAACACTGAGGCAATTGTCTTCAGTAAACTGAAAGTAAATAGATGGATCATAAAAATCACAGATTTTAAAAACTAGAATGACTGGTGGGCTGGGGATTTAGCTCAGTGGCTCTGCCACCTGCCCTGTAAGCATAAGGACCCGAATTTGATCCCTGGTACCAAAATAAAAAATAAAAAATAAATCAAAAATAGAATGACTGGTGCTAAGGTATCAAATGAAGAAAACTAATATAAAGCATTTAAAACATTTCTGGTTTTTGTTTTTGGTGCTGGGGATTGAGCTTAGGACCTTGTACATGCTGAGCAAACATTCTACCAGTGAGCTATACCCCTAGTCTACAATACATATCTGTTTAGGATTATCTTAATAATGTCATCATTACTAATATGTTAGCTAATATGTACTATTTTATATAATTTTTAAATTAAAAACTCACTTTTTAACTAATATGTACTATTTTGTTCATCTGATTTTCCATCACTTTTTAAGATGGCCTTGCCAAATGACAGAGATCTAGAAACAGAGTTCTTAGTGTTTCCATTTCTAGAGTAGTCCACCCAACTGTCAGCAAGTTCTACAGACATGAGATGATTTTTAATATCTGTTGATGTAGCAAAGGCTTTTTTCTTATTTTATTACCAAAAATATTTCTTCTCTCATTAGTTATGTTTATATAATGCTCTGTGAACTTCTAGTGAATTTGCCTCCAAGATACTCCCTGCATTCCTAATAAAATTTGATTTTCTGTTTGAATGCTAATGTAAATAACATTTTCAGAGCCTTTTCCCAAGTGTACATAATAACCATTTCAAAATGAATGAGGAACTGCTATTTCCAAGAACAGATTTTTTAAAAAATTTGATTTACTTTTTGTTCAATGGTTTTGAGAAGTTTCTATCTTAATAATGAAAAATAATGTTCATATCAATTATATGCTCAAAGGAATTCTCTCCTCTGCTGGCTGTGCTATTTATTGTATCACAAAAAGATTGGTTGAGAACTATAAAACTTTTGTGTTTGATACATAGGGCCATTAGAGCTCGATTAGCTACAAAATATCTCTTCCATTTTCCTTTTTGGTATGCACTTAACCACTTCTTATCAAAAATAGTCAAGTGCAGAGAATAGAGTTATGGAGTAGGGGGACAGCAGAACAGAGGATTTGCTCATCAGTAGGCAGTCTGTATTATATAGATGAAGAAGTTCTAAAGTTCTCCAGTACAACATTGTTCTTATAGTTAATGGTACTGCACTGCATGGTTTGCACTGCAATTTGTCAAGTGGGCAGATTTCATGTTGTCGGCACTTGCATATTTTTGAAAGGCTATTCACAATAGCCAAGGTATAGAAATGACTATTTGTCCATGAATGATATTTGGCTAAATAAAATGCAATAAACACAAACATTCACACACACACACACACACACACACAGGCATACTACTCAGCTTTAGAAAGCACAAGGATATTTTGTTATTTGCAATATTACGGATGAACTAGATGATGATATATGAAATAAACCAGAATATAGATATAATACTCTGTATGATCTCATTTACATAGGGAATCTAAAATATCAAAGCCATAGAATTAGACAATGGAATGCTGATTATAGAGGATAAGTGTGAGGTGGGGTGGATAAGGAGGCAGAGAGTTTGGTCAATGGGTACAAACAGTTGGGTAGGAGCAATTTATTCTGGTGTTCTATTGCTTAGCACAGTGACTACAGTTAATAATAATGTGTCACATATTTCAAAATAGCTAAAAGAGGATTTAAGTGTTCTCACTACAAAGAAATCATGGATGTTTGAAATACTCGGATGTTCATCAACCTGATTTGATCATTCCAAAAGGTATACATGCATTAAAATATCACATTATATCCCATAAACATATGCAATTATTATTTGTTAATTGAAATAAAACTTAAAAGTAAAAATAAATCAAATTTGAAACCAAACTTCTTTAGAAAATGTAATTATTCTCTGATCTTTGAGATCTTTGAAGACAGTCTATTAATATATAAATTTTAACTTTTTGTTCATAAAATAACTTAAGTACCTTAAAGAGCATTTCATGGAAAAATAAATTTAGAACCATCTCTTAATAAAAACCTATGTGAACTACAATGAAAATACCAATAAAATTCTACAACAAAAATTATCTTTGCTTCAATTCTCACATCAGTTTTCATACATGAAAATTGCATGTTCCATATACAATATAGTTTACACTGATAGCACATATGTTTTGTTTTCCTATCCTTTCTTGTAGGGCACAGTTGACATCTTTTTGGTTTCCTGTTGTCATAATAGGTCTTTGACATGCTGCACCTGCCTGATCCACCTGTCAGCCCATCAGTGTGCTCCACAATTTTTTTGTGTAGTTCTATGGTTAGAAACATTTTATTTTTCCTCTGCTGTAAATGATTGCTTGTGAATTCCAGTCCCAATCCTCTAAGAAATTTTCCTCATGGTATTTTGCACTTGTTATTTTCTTTGTAAATGAGTCTTTTAGGTTTTGTAAGCAAGTACACAGCTGATGTGAAATTATTCATGTTTATTCTAAATGCACAATACATATTAGGAATTTCATACTTTATTTTATTGATATTTTATGTTCTTGTTAACTACACATTGTGTAATACAATAAGAACCTCCTAAAAAATAGCAAGATTAGTGAGGTGTCAAGTATGTCACACAAAGAGACAGGAAAGCAAAACACATGTTCTGTCAGTGTAAGTGATACATGTGTGTGGAACATGCTGTTGTCATGTGTGAAGACTGCCTTAGGTGTGATAATTGAAGTAAAAATTATTTTTTTGTAAAGTGCTATTGGTATTTTCATTGTAGTTCATATAGAAATTTATTTGTTTTTCTTTTTCAGACTTTGCACACTAAAAAACAGTCTGTTGAAAATTTTGATGCTTTTTTAATAAACACTCAACAAATATTAAAAATGCAAAAAAAGAAAGCATATCTTTTAGATGTGTGTGTTTGAACAATCATTTTCATTAAAACAAACAAGAATATCTTTTCTCTCTAAGTCAGTTCCAAGCAGAAGCTTATAAATCAAGGGCAAATTTAAACAGTGTATTCTGCAAAATCCTATCTCACAGTATCACCAGGAAGTACACTAGTTTGATGTGCTACTCCTTGTCTAGTTCCCATTTCTTGTTTGAAGTGCCCAAATTTACATTTGGATATCAATTATGAGATATTTTATATATTTTTAAAATTGTTATATATGAGGCAATATTTCCCCAAGAATTTACAATAAATATATTAGGGGAAAATATACCATTACATAGGCTGGCTTGTAGTTGTCAATAAATAAAATAAGGAGATAGAAGCTGGATTTGTACCAATGGTAAGCTAGATTTGTACCTGTGGTAAGCAAGATGTCAGGCCTTTAGCCCAACCAAGATTTCTTGCCCTTATCCGCAGAACTCTGATTATGATGATATACCAGGTCTATGATTATGTCATGCTACATAGCAACAGAAATTTTGAAGATATAAGGTTTCTTATAATCAGTTAATTTTGAGATAACATAGATAGATACAATCTAAGCATTCAGGCCCTTTGAAACCAGATTGTTTTCTTTAATAGTAGTTGGCAGAAGGCAGAGAGGTTCCTATACAAAAATGATTCAACGTGTCATTGCTGGCTCTGAGGTGGAGAGGGTTATGGGGTAGGGACCTAAGAGCAGCCTCTAGAAGCTAAGAAGAGTCTACTGCCAACAGTTAGGAAGGAAATGGGGACTTGTGAAGGAGATTCAAGTCTTACTGCAGTGAATATTCTGCTCAAAACTTGAAAAGACATAAAATGGATTTTTTCATTATTAGGTAAAAGCACAATCTGTCTGATACCTTGATTTTGGCTTTATGATTCCTGCCCTTAACCTAGGCAAAAGACCCAGATAAATTCTGAACATTTGATATAGAGAGCCAGCAAGTGGAAATGTTAAATTTTTTCTCCTTTTATTTTACATGATTATAGAATCAGTGAAGAAATTGTATGGAGAAATCCCTTAATTTTCCTTAACATTTTGCAAAACCAAACAATGATATCATAGCCAGAATGACATTGATAAAATACATTGGTCTTATTCATATTTTCCCAATTTTAGTTATAGCCCTTCTTCTGTCAGGAAAGTGAAACTAAAGAATATTTCTGTCATCACAAGGATCTTTCATGTTGTCCTCTGACCTTACCACCTCTCCTACAATCTCCTTCCCCTGCTGTATCCAAACTTTGGCAACCACTACTCTCTTCCCCATTTCTGGAATTTTGTCATTTTTAGAATATTTTATAAATATAATCACAGAATACATAAACTTTGGGATTGTCTTTTATTACTAAGTATACTTTTCTTGAGATTTATCCAAGTTATTGTGGGGATAAGTAGTTCCTTTTTATTTAAAAGTGTATTCCACAGCAGGGATCTACACAGATTCTTTAACCATTACCCATTTCTATTAGCTTGGGGTTCATAGAAAAATGGCATCTGCGTTGCTTGTAGTTCTTTTTGTTGTTATAAATAAATATACTGTAAGCATTTTTGTGCAAATTTTGTGTGAATATAAGTGGATTAGTTCTCTGTGGCTGACAACATTATTAGATTCAGTAGTTTAAGACAGAAGTTTATTCTCTCACAGTTCTGGAAGACCAAATTGTGAAACCAATATCATTGAGCTACAGTATGACTGTCAGCTAGACCACACTCTTCCTAGAAACTTTATGGAAGAATCTGTTCTTCCTTTCTAGGACCCTCCAGGCTCTGGTGATTTCTTGCGTTGTTGCTTCTGTGTTCATAATGCTGCCTCCACTTCTCAAGAACTGCTCAGTTGAGAGATACTAAACCAAGCAACATATGAAGATGAAAAACAACTAGAATGGTTTTCAAAATGTATCACCCAGGAATAACTATTCTTAAGCAAGGTGATGGTATATGGAAACTATTTCTCACTACTTAAGATGTAAATATATGAAAAATATAATAGCTTAGAGTATGAAAATGATAATGGACTAGATTCATTTGAAGACTTTTGATTAGGGGAAAATTGCTCATATACAAGTCAGTGAAACTTTGCATCTGTTCATTTTGCCAAATTTCTACTAAGAAATATGTATATTTTGATTCTCATCTTTCTCAATTTTTTAACTTTTTACTCTTTAATACTCAAATATGACAGGTACCTAAATACTACATCAAAAATCTCTCACATGTTGCTAAATCCAGTCAATATTTTACAGTTATCTTCCTTAATTTCTTCATCTATTTGGTCTATTCACCCCATTCTTTTAAAAAATCTGTTTGCTATGTGTATATCTTTATGGTTGGAAGAAAGGACTTTTGAGACAGTGAAGCTCAAATAACAAAATTTTAAAACTTTATGTGTGTACAAAAGGACAATTCATGCATCAAGAGATCTCAAATTCCCTGGATGCCATTTTGACCTTGCCATGTATTATCACCATTATATCTGCTTTGCTCTGATGGTTAACTGCTGCAAATTTGCTGCTGTTTTTCTGGAATCCTGTTTCTCTTTGACATGATGGAATTTGGATTCCTAGAATCCATTTCCAAATGACACTAGA
The DNA here is from genome assembly GCF_000247695.1 of Heterocephalus glaber. Next base: position 6,304,777 of record NW_004624791.1, read on the forward strand.
AATTCTAATTTCTTGGCAATATCTGCTATTGCTCAACCTAACTTATGAATGGGAGCCACTACTCACCAATACTGGCTCACCAATGCCAGTTTCTTTTTATTATTGTGTTTTTCACCATTGCAAGCATCTGGAACTCAAACCTCTTGAGAAGCCTCTGGGGAAGAGTGAAGAAGACATGTTTGATTTTTCCCAAACTAAAGGGTTCAGAAAGCTTTAGTATTTTCCAACTAACTTTCACATGGTTTTGTTGAGTCTTGTGCACTGCTATACTAGTAAATATTAACAATTGCAAAACAACTGTTAAACAATCAGCTTTCTAAACAAATAGAGTTATACAGTGTTTCCAGTAGATTATATCACACAAGAAGGACTAAGACTAAATGCGATCTTTAAAAATTCTGAGTAAACACACACACATAAAAAAAAATGAGAAAAAGAAATATATATTTGGTGTCGATTTCCTGATGGAAAATCTTTATATCAGAAAATGAGTTCCAGGTAGTGACTGACATTACCATAAATATTAATTTGGGAGCAAAGATCTTGCTCATCTATCTAGCAAAAGCCAGACATTTACAAGGGGAAGTCTTCATGAAATGTTTACTGTAAGTGGAAAGAGTAAGAGGTGGTTTGGGTAGGAAACTTTCTGTTAGGAAAATTTAATATTAAATAGAATTTTCTTATTTAAAATCATAGTCTAAGTTGTTTCCAATCTTGTAAACAAACAATCCCTAGAGATTCTTTACAAATCACCATCACCTCAGAAAGAAGCTCAATTGAATGATAGGCAGAATCTTCCCAAAAGAATTAAAAGAATCATACCACAGCGATGTATGTGCACCCATGTTTATAGTGGCACAGTTCATAACAGCTAAAGCTTGGAAACAACCCGAGTGCCCATTGACTGGAAACTGGATAAAGAAAATGTGGGTTTTTTTAAAGAAATAAAATGGAGCACTAATCACTCATAAAGAATGAGAAACTAGAGACATTTATAGCTAAATGGATGCATATTGAGGCCATACTATTAAGTAAAATAAATAGGACACATGTGTAAATACCGAATAATTTCTCTAGTGTGAGAAACAAAAAGTGTAAAGAAGGATTAAAATGATTAAAATGAATAGTTGATAATTTGAAATAGGAAAAAAAGGTCCAAAGGGGTAGCAGAAGTGGGAGGGGAAGGGGAAAGGGAAGAAGGGAAAGGAAAAATTATGAGAAAAGAAAAAAATGGAATCAAAGTCTTTATAAATAGGGAAGGGTGGAGGGGGCGAAGGGCATACAGGTAATGGGGAAAAAAATAAGAACCAAGGTACACCATGTAGAGGTACAAGTGCCCTATGATAAATGTAAATATATTGTATACCTAAAATGTACCAACAAAAGAATTTAAGCAAAAAAAAGAAGATAGGCAGAAATGCTGAAGAGAAACACCTGCAATTCTATGACCTGTTCTGAAATTGAATAACCTGTCATTCTTCCTTGTTTATCCTTATTTTCCTTTTTAAAGCTAATATTAGTTTCTGTTGGTTCTAGCTTTCCTTTGAGGTGACTAAATATATAAAAGTAATAGTGCAAAAGAAGGAAGAAATGTTAAGCAAGGATTAAATGTTAAGCAAGAATTTTATAATTTATGTGACTTTTGGTAAATGTTTTCTCTAAAGGGTCAGTTAGTAAATATTTTATATTTACTGGCCATAAGGTATCTTGCTATAGTCTACAAACAGCCATAGACAGTTGGTAAATAGCTGAACACAATCACATAGGCTGAATGTAGCCCTTGACCATAGTTTATAGATCCTTGATTTAGGCAAATGAACTGTATCACTAAGTTCCTGACCATTATGATTTTCTTAAGTGACACACAGATGTAAACAATTGACTCATTATTTAATTTTTTTCTTTTTAATAAATATTGAATTATGAATTAATATATGTGTGACATTATTCTGGATATTGGTGATGCAGTGATGAATCATAGAAGTCCTTCTAGCACCAGGTTATTATTCAAGTATTAGTGTCTTATGGAAATAAATAAGATGATGTTATATTATGTCAGGTATTGCTACAAAGTAAAAAAAACAATTAATTCAGGTAAGTAGATAGGAAGAAAAATGTTTTATATTAGCTAACTAATATGGAGAACATGACTGTTAGGTTGATATTATAATGAAGATTTGAATAAGCAAGAGAGGATTCCAAGTAAATAACTAGAGGGACACCCTGCTGGAAAATGGAAACCCTTGAGACAAAAGTACCAAGAGGAGAGAGAGCCCTGAGTGTGTCCATGGGATAGTCAGAGCAGATGGTCCATGACAGATGGTCACCAGTCTGACCATGATGGTAAGAGCCAAGAAAATAAGAAAGAAAGAGGAAAGAAACATCAGAAAAAAAGCCAAGGCCTAAGTCTTATGGATTCTATAGCTCTTGGAGAGTATCTGAATTTTATTCTGAGAGTGTCAGTAAGCCATACGGGGATGTTGAGCAAGAGAATGAAATATTATGAGTCATATTTTAAAAGATCTTTTTTTTTTTGGTACTGAGAATCAAACTCAGGACCTTATGCTTGCGAGGCAGGTGGCGGAACCACTGAGCTAAAATCCCTGGCCCTAAAAGAATTTTATTAAGCAGGTTGTGAAGGGAAGGTGAGCAAGTGTGGAAAGAGTGACCTATGAACCCGGCATCACTCTAGATAAAAGATAACAGGCTTTGGATTACTGTGGTTTTAGTTAGATGGAGAGAAATGGTCAAGTTATGGATATATTTTGAGAGGGGAACTGACAAGATGTGCTTCTCACAGATTCCTGGCATGCTTATTGTCATATTAATGTTCTCCAGTGAACTGAAGGCCTGCTGTGACCCTGTCTAATTTGATAGAATGTACTTAACTAGGACCTTGATTTTCTTCCAATACTTCTCCTGACACCAGGTGGCATATCCAGAGCAATAAATATAATGAGATAAAAGAGGTGGCAAGAAGAAATAGGATAGGAACATTTTTCATGGAGTACCTTGTTACAGAGAAAGAGGATAAAGTTGATGCAGCTTCAGCCAACATTAGGCCTTGGCTGTCAAAGTTGCCTCTTTTATCATAATGCTAGAGATTTCTATTTTCCCCATGATAGGAGAAAACTTTCTAACACTGAAATTTTATGAGTCTTTGCTTGACTTACTGCTCAAGGATAGTACAGGGGTATTAGTGAGAAAAGCAAGCCAACAGCCAATTGTATATGGTTCTGCTACAGACAAGTTCTGCTGAACTTCAGATGGGGGTCAACTCCAACATCCTCACTCATTGGCATGGAAGTGGCAACTCTTACTGGCTTATTCCACATTGCCAATGATGTCTGCACATAATCCAAGTGTTCAATTTGCAAGATCACAGGATCCTAAATTTATGAGCTTGGGGTTGTTTTGAAGGATATTTTATGTAATAGACAGCCAAAGGCAAAAATTTTCTTATCTTACTTAAGGTAGGCAAAACAGAAAGTAATTGAATATTAACACACAATCGGATAATGACAAAGCAGAGACTGAATTTGTAAAGACTTTTTGGTAAGAGATAGGGATGACTAGATGTTGCAACTGGTTTATTTCTATAATTAATTATAATTATTTTGCATAGCTTGTTATTCCTAGCGATGAGCAGAACAACCTCCATTTTTCAATTTTAAAGAAGTGAGAATATGAACAACTTTTCCTTTCTATTTATAATCAGTCAGTTTACTACTTCTGATGGTGATGTATTCTAAATAGAAGAGTTTATTTTGTTATTGATTTTAAATCCTTAGTGCCTAACATAAAGCCAAACACAGGAACAATTTGATACTTTTTGGTTGGCCTGACTCAAATTGATTTTATCTGCCTATTTGAATTCCAAACACTTTAACATTGGTAGTGGCAGACTACTGATGCTCTTTGGCCCTCAAAAATAATCCAGTTTTCCCTGGTCTGAAGGCTTTAGACTGATGATTCCTAATATACTGCTTTTTAATTTCCAATATGCAAGAGGTTTGGTAGCAACATTGCTCCTGATACAAGAACTCAAGAAAATTACCTGTCTCAACAACTAGACTCTTAATGAGTTTCCCAGAAATAACTTTGTTATTAGTATATAGAGAGCCTAATTCACCATCACTAATATAATACATCAGAAAGATATTTGGAAGGAAATGATTATTTATTGATCAAGATTTGTGATGTGAGCTGGCAGATGGTGAGGACCTCAACCAGCTGTGTGGAGTCCCACTCCATCCCACCCTCACCTACCCCCCAGCAACAAGCTTAGCCAGGCAGGTGGAGAGGACTTTGGCTACATGGAGCCCCGCTTGACCCAACCCACACCCCACCCACCAGAGAATAGCCAGTGGCAGTGAGGACCTCAGCTGGCTCCTTGGAGCCCTACTCCATCCCGCCCTTGGACCGCCCCCCATTGACAGGCTTAGCTGCTCAGGCACCTGCAGCCCCCACCTCTGGCCTCCTGGCTGGGCCTCTACCTGGTTCCACACTACAGAGGCACAGGGGGTAATAAAGGTGATTGTCCTGAGCGCCAGAAGATAGAGCAGAAGTGAACAACAGAAAGAGGACCTCTCTCAGGCTCTTTGATGAAAATTGAAGCCCACTGGAAAAGTGAAGAGAATCTCTGCAATAAAGGCACACCAAACCACCATACTTGGTAAGTTGGAGGAATCAGGACCTCCTATCACAACCTGGACTATCTTCAGGGGAAGGGTAGCTGGAACCTGCAGTACAACCTTGCAGAGTTCAACCCTGCAGGAGAACAGGAAGCTCAACTTAGGACTTGCAGACAGAAATCTGCCTGAATCTCACAGGTGTGCTAATGGCTTGCTGAGACTCATTGACTTATATTTGCACAATGTGACCCACATTGTCTATTGTGACAGAAGAGACATACCCTGAAGGAGGCCCTTCAGTTTAATTTTTTATTTGTTATTTTCAAAATTATTATTTTTGCCCTTATTTTTAATTTCTATATTTTCTTTTTCTATTCTTTACAAATTTTTATTTTTCTCTTCTTTTTTTCCCTTCTTTTCTCTTTTCTTTATCACTCACTCTCTTGCTGTCCCACATTGATCTTTGTCTCCCATTTTCTTCCTTTTCTGGCCCTAATTTGGATTTCTTCTTTATTTTTCTTTTCTTTTTCCTTCTCTTGCTTGTCATTAGTTTTACAGGAAAGTAAATACAGTTTCTAGCCTGCCTATTGCTGTTAGTTTGTTCTGTTATCATCTTTGTTCTTACTTTCTGTCTTTTCCTCTTGTCTTCAACAGTTTCTTAGAGTTTGCATGAAATTCCTGTGTCCTCTGGCCTCAATGCTAAACTTCCCCTATCCTTCTTCCTATCTATCCCTTCCTCCCCAACTAATTTTAAGTCCCCATCCTGAAGGGTAAAGTTGCTATATTGAAGAGTTTCTTCACTATAAAGATATGTTGAGTTGGTTCTTGATTTTGATTTAATTCACACAGTTAAAGGTGATTGATAAATAACTACCACAAATTTTCACTTTCTAAGCTGTGCTTAATGCTGTGGTGTTGTTAATTGTATCACTTGGGCTAAGGTGTTGTGATTGATCTAATCACTTGTCCTTCCTGGTAAAATGAAAACGAGATTGCCTAAGTCATTAGAGACTCAAAACCTAAAGACCAGCTGTATCTGGAAGACATCTCTGAGAAGCAATCATTCCATAGGGGTTCTAAATGCAACCAACAAAGATACTTACAATAGCAATTTAAACCAAGGACAATAGGAAAAACAAAAATGAGAAGACATTTAAGCAAGGCACAAACTCAGACTTCCTTCCACCAAAACACAAATTCTGGGGAAACAAGGTGGAAAAGACTGAAAATCAACCACCTAAACACCTTGAAGTGATAGCACAGGAAGTAACAAAACAGATGAACGAGGCTCTAGAAAAATTCAAAACAGAAACAATTTTTGAGATAACTAAAGAGATGGTGAGCAGAGTGACAGACATGATTAGAGGCTCTAGAAAAGAAATAGATTTTAAAAAAAAGAAGAGCTCAGAACCATGCTGGAAGCCATGAATGCATAACATTTTCTGAAATGGAAACCATGATTGCCCAACATAAGAAAGAAATGGAATCCATGAAACAGATTCAAACAGATATTCAGGAGATTAAAACTCCACTGAAAGTATTCAGAGCAGATTAAGGGAATGTCAAGATAGAATATCAGATATAGGAGACAGGATTGTGGTTAATGAATATGAAAGCAGAGATTTCTTCAAAATACTAAGGGGCCATGAGAAATCAATCCAGCAGCTGCTAGATGATGCAAAGAATAACATAAGACTGCTAGGAGTACATGAAAAAGCAAGAGAAAGTACAATTGACATTAAAAAAAAGTTCACAGAAGTAATAGTAGAAAACTCCCCAGACAGAGGTGCAGAATTGGACATACAGATAAGTGAGGCACATAGTACTCCAACTAGCAATGATCAAAAAAAATTTACACCTAGACATATAATAGTCAAGATCCCAGAAACCCAACAGAAGAACAAAATCCTAAAAGCAGTTAGAGAAAAGAAACAAATCACCTACAAAGGAAAGCCCATCAGAATCACAGCAGACTTCTCACAACAAACCTTCAAGTTGAGGAGAGCCTGGAGTGAAGTATTTCATGCCCTTAAAGAAAATAACTTCCAACCTAGACTGTTGTATCCTGCAAAATTATCTTTCAAAATTGATGGGGAAATTAGATACTTCCATGACAAAGAACACCTGAGAAATTTCATGAACACTAAAGAAGCACTCCAAACAATTCTAAACAATGTCCTAGAAAAAGACA
>NW_004624791.1:6339680-6361668 GCF_000247695.1 Heterocephalus glaber
AGATTCATTATGTAAATGTACAGTTCTCAATGAGAAATGTAATTGTGTTGTATACCTACAATGTACCAATAAAAGAATTTAATAAAGTGTAAAAAAATATGAAAAAATAAAAATAAATAAGTAGAGCCATTTTAGATTAGCTGGATGTGCCAAATCTAATCATATAGGCTCAGAACTTTCTCTGGCTGGAATCAAAAAAGCATAGTTTTGAGCTTGAGAAAGTTTGATACATGATAGACTCTAAGAGGTAGTGATCACATGTAAAACTGCAGGGAGGTCCTAGAAGCTCACAGAAAGCAAGAGAAGGAATACAAATGCCCATAAGAGAAAATACTGGCTTCTGGCTGACAGCCAAACAGAAACATGCATCATAGTCTGACAATTGCAATAAACTGAATTATGCTAACAATCTGAGTGAGCTTGGAATTGGATTCTTGCCAAGATTTTCCAGTAAAGAACATTACTCTGGTAACACCTTGATTTTATTATTTTTTTCTGAAAGTTAAAATTTTTATTCTGACTTATTTCTCAATGTGTAGTTGAATATAATGCCAGTTTTTAGTGGCAAAAATTTGGTTCCACTGAAACACCATAATGCTACAGAGAGCTACTACTTTTTCTAGGAAGAAGTAAACAACTGGAAAGAGAAAGCACATTTTCTAGCAGCATGACAACTTAAACCACAGACCTGATAGATCTGTAACTTTTACACTAAAAATGGCATGAACATGTATTTGCTGGTGATAGAAGTGAGAAATGGGGAACAAGACATGAACACCAAAAGGTGCACTATACATACTATACAGACAGACAAACCAATATATCTATAAGGGTTTTGAAGAATAATTATAGAAAAGGGAACCAAATATTTTACTCAAATGTTTTTTAGAGTCTTTCTGTAGAGATACAAATATATATATATATATATATGTATATATATACACACATATATATCCAAAAATATGTTTTATACAGATAAATGTTTCTCAATTAAAGATGGGACCAAAGCTATAGTTATAACATAAAGCAGTCTTTTGTAAGACTATCCACCTGAATTTTCAATTTCTTTAAAGTTAGTGCATTAGTTTTCTAAATATAATTACCTGACACCTTTTTATCGATATAAATCAAATAGGCATTTTCTTTTAAAAGGGTGTGCACAATATTTCTAAGATGCCAATAAGAATCATTATTAATAAATATATCAAAAAGTTGGATTTTCCTTTTTATAGTAAATATTTTGTGATTACCAGTTGGTACGTATTGAAAATGCACAAGAAAGATTTTATTTCACAATTACTTTTATGTTAAGACAATGTAATCCTCTATACATGGCGATAAATCTTCACATGTTGTAACCATTAGCATGTATTTTTTTAAAATGGGAGATTAACACTAACAATCATTATGTATAAAATAAAGGGCATGATTATTTTGGTGATTTTACAAATTGCTTTTTCCAGATGTAAAGGCTACAAATATTCATAAAATAAAGAACACTAAAAACATATTAAAGTTTGACATCTGACTTTATAGTATTTCCTTTTTACCCTGAAAGATAACTTCAATAATATGACCTTGTTGGAACAGGTCACTTTACCAATATAAAAAAATCGGTGAGTGCAAGAAACTGTTTCACTGATATGTTTGATTTCTGCAAATAGTATCTTTTTCCTCCTCCAAATCATTAGAAAAATGTTCGAAGATTAAAAAACAAAATAAAACATCTGGTGTTCCCTAAACTATTTTGAAGGCAGGTAGCTTAGTCTAAGCTAAAATATTTTTTCATTCATAGTAATCCTCTTCCCCTCAAACGCTCTTTTAAAAAATGCATGAAACAGTACAATAGCAGGAATCAAAGAGCAGAAACTATATTTTTCAAGAACAGAAAAATCTCTAGTGCTGAAAGATATAGTAAAAAGCAGATTTCTTTGGAGACATTGATCAATTAGTTTCTAATTTATTATGTAGATTTCTCTTTTCTATTACGGGGAGAGTCTGCTCCATTTGATATCATTGTTCCATTCACACCATTTTCTGTTCCTTTTCTAGAAGACCGACTGCCTTTAGTGACTGGTAGTTTCCTCCTTACAGGTGGTGCCTGAAAAGTAGAGTGTTCCCTCCACCTTCAAAGCTGAAAATTAATAAACTTCCACATCATGAGTGCTTGAGTAATACAAATGGGTCCCAGAACAGCAATTCTAAGAGCCAACACGTTGAAGTTTCCAGTACTGAAATCCAGTTTCTGATTGTCTGCTCTTGCAAGGCCAAAACCAACAGTGAGTACTGAAAGAATTAAAGTCAGAAATCTTTCCAAAACAAAAAGAACTGTCCATAGAGAAAATCCTTTCTGATATTTTTCATCACTAAAATAAAACAGGCGGAAAATGTGGAAAAGAAATTCAACAAAATAATGCAGCACCAGAAGAACAAGTCCTAGATGATTCAGGTTCAAAAGATAAGCTCCAGCAATGCGAAAGAGGTAAAGACCAATGTAGACAAGCTGACGAGAAATATCTTCTTTTTTGGTTTTCTGGGAATTCAGGGAAAGCATGAAACCAGTAAGCCAACTGTGATATGTAGAAAAATTTCATTTGAAATATCATGAGGTTTTGGGGATAAGCCCTCCACAAGATTGTTGAGTCTGAGATGTAGTTTTCAGAGATTAGAATGAATGTACCCCAAACAGAAGTGAAAAGGTAGAATGCACTAAGCTGACCAGATTCATCAAACTTGCTGTGTTTCCTTTTGGAGAAGTGCATTCGTCTCTTGAATTATGGCGTGAATAATTATCGCCACTATCATGTAGAAGAAAACTAGCCAAATCTTTGATACCATCGTAAGAAAGGGACCCCGATTCTATAGCTCGTTCTTCTGTTGCAGGGAGAGTAACATTGTATTGAAGAGTAACAAAAATGACAGAAGCCATTGCTGTTATCTCAAACATAAGCCCAGCAGGAAGACCATCGCCACACAGGAGACGATGTCTGCGTGATTCTGCAGGACGAATTCGTGGCTCAGGACCGGGGAGCTCTTGGTGCTCTTCTTGCGAATCCCAATGGTGGGGGCCCCCGCCTGTGCCTGCAGGTGCTCTGCCCGGGGCTCTGCTCTCTCCAGGTACTCACCGACCCGCCGCCACTGCCGCCTCCCCTTGCTGCTCCTCACAGCCCCGCCGCAGCCGCCCGCTGGGGCTTCACTTCCCATCCCACAGCCAGTTTGCAGCCGCTGGGGCCGCCCGGAAAAAAAAAAAGAAAAGGAAAAAAAACCTGATTTTAGCCCAGTAGGATCTATGTCAGACTTCTAACCTACACTATGATGAGAGAATATGCAGGTGTTGAAGTTGTCATAATTTTATGGCAGCACTAGAAAATTAATCCAATTAGCAATGCAATTTAAGTTTATGACTTGAGTGTGTAATTGTGTCTGTGCCTCAATATCTTCATTTGTAAAATGGACAGGATAAATTTATCTTTAACACCTTGGACTCTATGGGTGTCACTAATTCTAGTTAGATAAAAGCAGACATCATTCTGAAGTGCTTGACAGAGCACAGTAAGATTCAATAAATGAATAAAATGTATATATCATGTTATATACAAAAATTATTTTTATTAAATTGAAGGTAAATAAAGGAAACATACATTTTCAAATCCAGGGTGATAACAGTTCATCCAAGTTACATATTCCTGACTATCCATAAATATCTGAAAATAAAAATATCCAGGCTTACTCCTTTCAAAAACCAAATACTTTTGTTCTTTCACTACTGTGTTACAATCTGACAAGTGTTAGCATGAGCATGATTGAGTCATTTAAGACAATTTAAAAGCATGCAATTATTTTGGGGGATGTATTAATATTATAAAATTATCTATAACTTTGATAATATTGTTTCTCATTAATATAGTAACATGATTGGCATTTAGCTCAGCCACACTGTTCAAAATGACTCTTTGCTAATGAGTTTGCATAGAGCCAGCTTCATTATAGGCAACATACATTATGTGCAAGTACTATATGTCAGAGTAGTTTGAAGCCTCAAAGAGTTGTTTCTCATTTGACCCTTCTTAATAATGTACCTTTTAATAATGTCTTTTAAGTCTTTTTTATCAAATGGACATAAGGATATCATATCACAAATTATGAGTGAATACATGTAAAACTCTAATATTATTATCATCATATTCATATATTTCTTTTCTCTTTAATTATTATTAAAATCATAACCTCTTCCTAAGAACGGATCTCAAAGGCAAATTCCATCTATTCCTCTAATCTTCTGAACAATCAGCTCCTTATAAAAATATTTTTGTAGACTAAAGAGGATATACAATTTTGTATATATCTCAGTTATTACATTATTTTGCATTTTATTGATTTACTGAAAACAAGTTAAAATAGTAACTGTCTGTCTTGTAAGCAAATGGATACTGATTTTTTTTTTTAGTTTAACAAGAATATCAAATCATATAAACAATAATGAAAGCTTGTAGAACCTCAAAACAATGTGTTGTTTTCCTGTAAAATGTATATGTTTTCTCCAGAATTTTTTACTAATTGATTGTATAGTGAATATAAAAGAAAATAAACTGGAGCTCCAAAGGTGTAGCTCATATAAATCTATAGTGTTCATCTAAGTTTTTGAGGTTTCTGCACTGCTGGAAAGCCACTATTCAAAAACACATCTAGGCACTTTTTGCTGATCATTAAAAACATGACATACAGGTATAGCTCCAATTGCTACCAAGGAAAGGCAGATTTTAAAATTATCTATAAAGGGTATGGATTGGGGCAGGGAATATTTGGTGTTGGCACCAACATATAATTTTCAGTTATATCTTGGAGGAACACTTTGTACTGAAAAATCAGAAGATAATTACCATTCCAGAATAGAAGGGAGAACTATGCATCCTGTTCTTGACTATTTTGGATTTTCATAATGCTGATTTGACCTAAGAACCAGGAGTGCTTCTTGGTGGCAAATATAGTCATTAAGACAGCAGATATGAAGAATCTGTCACTTTCTTCACTTGCAATGATTGAGGCCTGGTTATTTTACATTTCAACTTGAGTTTTTGCAGACACAAACTACTGTAAGACTTCAAGTATTGAAAAAGATAATGAAAGAATTAATATGAGAAAATGAAAAATGGAAACAAAGTCTTTGTAAATAGGGAAGGATGGAGGGGTTGAAGGGAGGACAGAGGAATGGGGAAAAAATAAGAACCAAGAGAAATTATGTAAAGGTGCAAATTTCCAATGATGAATGTCATTATATTGTATACCTAAAACGTACCAATGATTAAAATGAATAATTGATACTGCGAAATAGGAAGAAAAGGTCCAAAAGGGTAGGGGAAGTGGGAGGGATTCGGGAAAGGAAAAAAGGGAAAGGAACAATTATGAGAAATGGAAAAAAATGGAAACAAAGTCTTTATAAATAGGGAAGGGTGGAGGGGCTGAAGGGAGTGCAAGAGATGGGGAAAAAATAAGAACCAAGAGAAATTATGTAAAGGTGCAAATTTCTGATGATGAATGTCATTATATTGTATACCTAAAATGTACCAATAAAATTAAATCTAAAAAAAGAAAAAGAAAAAGATTATGGAATGTAAAATTTATCTGAAGCCAAAAATTAAAGGTTAAGAGAATCTTTATAAATTTAAATATAACATTTCACCCTACATTTATAATAAAATTTAAAGAATAATATTATTAAATAAACTGAAGCAATTTTATAGCAAACCAAGCCTTGTTTCTCCTCTTTTTTACATATATTTTGATGGATCCCTGTTCATGTCAGATTCTTTTACTCCCAAATGTAGTAGCCTTACTTTGAGAAGATTAATTCTTGCTGAGTTCAGACTATCACATGGATAATCAAGATTCCCCACTAAGACATCATTCTACTAGCTGTATAGCTCTGCTTTGAAATTTTTTAAAAATTCATTAAGTTTATTGGTACATTTTAGGTATACAATATGATGACATTTAATTCAGGTAGATATCCTGTCCCCTTTCCCTAATACCCCAAACCATCCTGCTCTCTTCTACCTCTTGACCATTGTACTTGTCTGCATTATGTTATGTATACTTCGAGTAATTTTTCAGCAGTTTACTTTGGACAAATTTCAATTCTAACTTGCTAAATAATTTAAGGAATGGGCTGTGTTTTTCTTGCTTTCTTTTCAAATGATCTGTGTGTTAGTCTATAATCTACATGGTAGACTTTGAGAAATCACTCATGAAAGTCACACTTTCTTGTGACTTCAGGTCTTGGAGGCAATGTGTCATACAGTAAGACATGCCCATAACACCAAGTTAGAAGACCTGGGCCCTAGGTTGAGAGTCATTGTCCAACATATTGGCCTTTGGAAGTAAACTTCTCCACATTCTTCCATACGTACCATCACAGAGAAGCATATCTTCTCTTCTATTAATGAAAGTGCTGCACAAAATGTATTTAAGGACCATCTTCTTTGAACAAGAGATGGGTTACTCAAAGGAAATTGTCACTGTAAAGTGAAGGCAAAGACAATATTTAATGATATTTATGTTTCCCTCCTCAGTGAAAATAATATATTAGGCTTCTATTGGGTATTTAATGTATGAGGAGTCAAATACACATTGCTAACCTAACACACTGCTACAGAAAATGAGGATAAACAAATCCCAAGTCCACCAGTTTGTTCTCTTTTTTTGTTCGGTCTTCTTTTTAAAAAGTGAATTATGTCTGCTAAAGCTGAAGTGAAAACTTTAAAACTAATTATACATCTGTTCTAAATTGGCTCAAGATCTTATTTTACAAAAAACCTATAAATGGAAGCCATTGTTGACATCAAACTGATTAGTGCTACAGAGAATAAGTATTACTGACAAGATGATATGCTACTTTCAATTTTTCCATGCTCTAACCCCAAACAAAAGTGAATAGATTTGCTTTTTCCTGATTATGGGGCAATAAGTTTTCATTGTCTCTCTCTTTCTTTTTTCTTCTATTTTTGTGTATGTAAGAATGTGTGTAATAAGTAAAACCTACAGTCTTCCACATGCTTGGCAAACATTCTACTGCTGAACCATATTTCTAGCCCTAAAGATTTCTTTTTGACTTATCTGAAGGTTGTTCTATTCACTATGCCAAGTACAGTTTGTTTCACATGAAACCTACTCAATACTTTTGTTGAACTTATTTTTGTATTTGGTTGTTAATTGCAGTCATCTTAGTGAAATAGGAAAATTAAAATATTGCTTAAGCCAAAAGGAATGTAATGTCTTCCAGCATATAACTATTTTAAAATATTGAATGCAAATGCCATCTATTTCATCTAGATTCATATGTAAATTAAACTTTGTCATTTGTTGGCTCTGATGGTGTCCAACAGAGCCTTGTATCACATAGTGTGCAACACAACCAATCAATCAGGAGGTTTGAAAACACAATAAAGACTATGCTAACTATAAAGTAGAATGAACAAATTTTCTGGCATTGTTTTAAGGCAAAAACTTTTCATCTTTACAACCTGGAGCAGCACCCACAATTACACTTAAGTGAAATAGTATAGCCATTGCCTATAGGGCTAGAAGAATGTTAGGATATAGGAACTATTTTTCAAACAAAATATAAGCCACTATTTTCAAGGAGAAACCCACAAACTAGTTTAATGTCATGATTATGACATGGATCTCAGATTCATTGGATGCCATTTATCCAGAAGCCAAAGCAAAGACATTTTATATAAGTGATATTTTTTATTTATACTAGTAATGTGTATTTTTCTTTATATTGATTGCCCATAAGCCTGAAAACTTTTAAAGTATTTCAAGAAGCTTATGAAAAAGAAATGTGAAATAGATTTAGTTTCATTTCAGAGTTAAGTGCTTTTATTGAATGTCAACACTGTGGTGATCTGTGACTTTTGAATAATGTTTAATCAGGAAACATTTATTGATTACCTCTGAACCAGGCAAAATGGTACTTTTGGAGCCTCAAAGTAAAATTAGACAATTTCATCTTTCTGTTTGCCCATGTTATATTATAGGGGATAAATGAATGTGCAATCTTTCACATATTTATGTGTATTATTGGTCATATTAGTCCGTTTGGAATTCTATTCCAATTTAAAATAGAACTAAAAAGTTGATTATCGATCAATTATTTTCTTCTTCTGATGAAAGATAACTAAATAATTTTCTTAAAGCAAACTTGAATCAAGTTTCAAAGAAGTAAAGATTTTAAAAGGCTCCCTATTTCTTTCAGAAATTGACTTCTCCACTGTATGTTAAAGGCATTTTGTATCATGATCACAAACTACTTGTTGTGAATCATTATCTCCTGAGACCTCTCTACAAATACTGTGGATATTTTACACTTTCACTTTCTAATCTCTGAACATGTTTTAGCCCCTTCTGCCTTGGCAGTTTTGCTTATTCTCTTTCCAATTCCTGAGATATCCCTATCTACCAACAATTATTCAGTCCATTTTTTCAAGAGGACATTCATGAAGGGTTTTCTCATCTCCCTACAATTTCTTCCCCCAAATCCTAATAATGTTTTTCTTTAATTTTATCCCAGGGTACTGATTTTATAAAGTTAAATATGCTTTTTAGTGTTTGTTTTTAATAGCCATCCTACTGGCCTGATATCTAAGGGTGGTTTTGATTTATATTTCCCAAATAACTATATGAGTGTCACCCCTCTCATTCTTTTTCCAGAGTCAAGCTTCTGGCTGAGAACTTCCTATGATTTTCCCAGCCAGACCACAGACAATTATAAAGCTCAGTGTGTAGTCAGTGCATTGCAGTCTATGAAGGGAGTTACTCTCAATGATTCCAGCCCCCTTGACCAGGTATGTTTTTATACTTCTGTGCATTTGTAACCTAGGGGCTGTTAGGTAGTTAAGGTTAACTATGTCAACTTGATTAACTTGGAAGTCAAGGGAATTAGACAAGCATTTTTCTCATTCTGGGTAGGTCATGAAGGCATACATACCATGTACTTATATATCTGGTCTCTCACCCTTAGCTCTTCATCTCAGCTACCATGAACTAAACAGCTCTGATCTACCAACCCCTTCTCCCATGATGTTTCTGCCTTGAATCCAATTGAGTATGGACTGAATCCCCTGAAATCATGAGCCAAATTAAACTTCTCTTTTAAGTTGTGTCAGGTATTGTATCTCAGTGACAGGAAAGTGACTAATAGAAGCTACCATTTGGAGGTCAGTTTAGTAGTAGTAGTAGTAGTAGTAGTAGTAGTTTAGTTTAGTAGTAGTTCAGTAGGAGCAGTAGTTTAGTTTCAGCAGATGTTTTCCCAAGTGGCCTCTGCCAAGATTTCCTTATGAGAAAGTGAGAGAGCCCATGAGGACAGATTTTTCCCTTCTACTCTCAAGTATTTACAACTTATTTACTCTTAGCCCTTTTTCTTCACCTTCCTCCCACACCCTATGTGCCCATAAATCTGCAGGAGCCTTTTTTTCAAGTTTTTTTTTCACAGTGAGCCAAACTATTTCATGTGTGTTGTTGATCCACCTGATTCTCTGTGAGTGTACCATTTCACAGGGAACATAGAGGACAGGGAGAGAAATCAGACATCCTCAGTTTAGCAGTTTGCTTTCAAGGTAGTAGCAGTTTAATTTATTAAAATATTGAGTGTTTCTTTCTTTTTAGCTTGTTGTTTTAATCAGTTACTCTGATACATGATGTCAGCTTTCTTTGGCTCAGCTCAGCTTTTGGTGCTTTTCATCTTGTTTCATCTAATGTTTGATAAGTTGCTGTTTTGAATCAAGCACTTTATTCAGTGCTAAGTAGCAACAAAAAAAATTAAAGACATAGAAGGAAAAACCCTCAAATCAATGTGTGCATGTTACCAGAACAAACTGATGGCATAAGAGGAGTAAGGGGGGAATTGAATGCATCAAATGCAGATCAAAGACTCCATTCTGGGAAATAAGGTTGGGATTTGAAGGAGGACTAGATCCTAGGAAGGCATTAGGAAGCTTATTCTGGGCAGAAGAAACAATATTAACAAAAGGAAATAATAATGAAATAGCATCATGACCAAAAACTTTCAAACAATTAATTGCCACAAAGTGTGGGATATATTTTCAGGGTTGTTGAAAACTAGGCTAGAAAGATTAGATGAGGAAACTCAGCAATGTCCCTTTGCAATGAACAACAATCTATGAGTATACTTAATATACTCACCTGTATATCATTTAAAAAGTATAATTCAAACAAGACAAATCTCACATTCTTACTCATTTATGGAAGCTAAACTGTTGATTTTTAAAAGGAGTAGAAGAGTAGTGAGTAGAGACTAGAAAGGGAAGGAGTGAAGGAAGACAGAAAAACAGGGAAAGGGCACAAAAACACAGAGAGGAGGAATTCCTTCTGGTTTTCTGTAGCAAAATAGGGTAACTATTTGTCATAATAATCCAATGGTATAGTTCAAAATAACCAGAAAATCAGAGTTTAGAAGTTCCCAACACATAAAAAATGATTAATATTTGCAGACATAGAAATGCTTATCACCTTGATTTTATCATTACACATTGCATATATGTATTGAATTATAATACTGTACCTCATAAAGTTGTATAGATATTATGTTTTAATAAAATTTTTTAAAGTATAATTCAGTAGTGGTTAGAGCATTTACCTTATTTACAACCATTAACACTATGTAATTCCAGAATACTTCTCTTACCCATAAAAAGAATCATCATATTTTCCAATTTCCCCTCTTAAATCTCCTGGAAACCACTGGTCTACTGTTTTTTGTTTGTTTGTTCTTTCATTCATTTGTTTGTTTTGAGTCAGTGTCTCTTTTTGTAGTTCCAGCGAGCCTTGAATTCACTGTGTACACCAAGCTGGCCTCATACTCGCAACAATCCTCCTGCCTCAGCCTTTCAAGTACTGGGATTACAGGGATGCACCACCACAACCTGCAGTTACTAGTTTATTCTGAGCAAGTAATCTAACTTAAAACATGATTTTTTGTAATAGGCTTCTTTTACTTAGACTAGTGTTCTCAAAGTTCACCCATATTGTGATATATCCATATTGCATTCCTTCTGAAGTCTGAGTGATTTTCCACCATATAAATAGATCACATTGTATCTATTAATCAGTTGATGCATTTGGGCTATTTCTACTTTTGGACTATTATGCATTTCACTGCTATGTACAAGTTTTTGTACACAAAATCAAAAATCTATATTTTCCATTTTCTCAAGAGTTGAAATGCTTGGTCATATGATAATTTCATGTGCAATTTCTGGAGGGAACTACCAAATATTTCCATGCATCTGCACCATTTTACATTCCCACCAGCAGTGAATGAAGGTTACAATTTCTCTATATTTTCATCAATAGTAATTTTCCTACTTTTCAAAGAATTATAGTCATCGTAATGGGTGTGCAGGGCTTTCTCATCATGGATTTGGTTTGTATTTTCCTAGTGATTAATGAAGTTGAATAGTTTTTCACATGCCTATTTATCTTTTTGGAGAATTATCTGTTCCAATTTTTGTTGTCTATTCTTTATTGGGTTATTTATCATTCATTTGTTGCATTATAAAAATTATCATTATACTTTTGATAGCACACCCTTATCAAATATATGATTTGCAAAAATTCTCTCCCTTTCTGTAGATTATCTTATATTCTCTTTTTTATTCATTAGGTTTATTGGTACATTTTAGGTATACAACACAGTTACATTCATCATTGGGATCTTGTACCTTCGCATGATGTTTCTTGGTTCTTATTTTTTCCTAATTCCCCTGATCTCCCTCCACTGCCTCCACCCTTCCCTATTGAGAAACATTTTGTTTCCATGTTTTTCATTTTCTCACATTTTTTCCCTTCCCTTCTTTCCTTTCCCATACCCATCCCAATACCCCTACCCATTTGGACATTTTCTTCCTATTTCACAATATCAATTATACATTTTGATCCTTATTTACACTTTTAGTTTTTCACACAAGAGAAACTATTTGGAATTTACACATGTGTGTCCTATTTATTTCACTTATGAGTATGGCCTCAATATGCAACCACTTAGCTATAAATGTCTCTAGTTTCTCATTCTTTATGGCTGAATAGTATGCCATTTTACAAAAAAAAACCCCACATCTTTATCCAGTCTCCAGATGATGGGCAATTGGGCTGGTTCTAAGTTTTAGCTATTACAAACTGTGCCACTATAAACATGGGTAAGCATATATCACTGTGGCTGATTCTTTTAATCCTTTTGGGAAGATACCCAGCAAAGGAATAGCTGGGTCATGTGGCACTTCTAATCCTAGTTGTTTGAGGTATCTCCATATTAATTTCCACAGTGATTGCACCCGTCTGCACTCCCACCGACAATGAAGAACAGTTCCTTTCTCCCCACAACACAACAAGCATTTGTTGATTTCTTGATAGCAGCCATTCTTTTTTGTTTAAGTAAAAGCAAAGGAATTGAAGTTATCCAATGTATAATATCAGACCATAGTGCAATTAAACTGGAGATTAATATCATAAGAAACAGCAAGAACTTCACAAACACGTGGAATTTGAATAACATTCTCCTGAACAACCAAAGGGTCACAAAGGAATTTAAGAAGAAATTACAGGTTTTACAAATAAATGATAATGCCAGTACAGCATACAGGAATCTATGGGACCCAATGAAAGCAGTTCTATGAGGGAAATTCATAGCAGTAAATGCCCACACTAGGAAAACAGAGAAATCTCAAATAAACGACCTAAAGCTAAATTTTAAGCTCCTAGAAAAGGAAGAGCAAGACAAACCCAAAGCTCTTACAGGGAGGAAATTATAAAGATCAGAGCAGAAATCAATGCAATGGAGACTAAGAGAATGATACAAACAATCAACGAATTGAAGAATTGGTTTTTCAAAAGAATAAATAAAATAAAAAACGCTTAGCCAACCTTATCCAAAAAAAAGACAGAAAAGACTCAACCCCATGCAATTAGAAATGAAAAAGGTGAAGTCACAACAGATCCAGGAGAAATCAAGAGGATCATCAATACCTACTTTGAGAATCTATACTCTAATAAAATGGAAAACACAGAAGAAATGGACAGATTTCTAGTTATATATGAACTACCAAAGTTGAAAAAAGAAGATATAAATATTCTAAACACCCCAATTATAATAAATGAAATTGTAAATGTAATACAAAATTTACCAACAAAGAAAAGACCAGGTCCTGATGGCTTCACTGCTGAATTCTACAAGACATTTAGAGAAGAACTATTCCCACTACTTTTTAAACTTTTCAGTGAAATTGAAAGGGAAGCAAGGCTTCCAAATTCATTCCTGGAAGCAAGTGTTATTTTGATTCCAAAACCAGGGAAAGACCCAACCCAAAAAGAGAACTACAGGCCAATCTCACTAATGAACATAGATGCAAAAATCCTCAACAAAATACTTGCAAACAGAATACAGAGAATCATGAAGAAGATCATACACCCTGACCAAGTTGCATTTATCCCAGGGATGCAAGGATGGTTCAACATATATAAATCAATAAATATAATACATTATATTAACAGAGCCAAGGATAAAAACCATACTATAGTCTCAATAGATGCAGAAAAAGCATTTGACAAAATTCAGCACCCATTCATGAAAAAAAGCCCTGCAGAAATTGGAATAGATATTCTTTATCTCAATTTGATAAAGGCTATCTTTGAAAAACCAACAGCCAACATTGAACTAAATGGTCAAAATCTGAAAACTTTCATGCTAAAATCAGCAACATGACAAGGATGTCCACTATCACAATTTCTGTTCAATATAGTTCTGGAAACATTACCCACAGCAATTAGAAAAAAGAAAGAAAGAAAATGAATAAAGATAGGAAAGAAAGAAGTTAAATTGTCATTATTTGCTGACCATATGATACTCTACATAGGAGACCCAAAAAACTTTGCCAAAAAACTACTAGACTTAATTGACAGATTCAGTAGAATAGTTGGATACAAGCTCAACACTCAAATATCAATAGCTTTCTTGTACAAAAATAACAGACTCACTGAGAGAGAAAATACGGAAACAATCCCTTTCACAATAGTATCCAAAAAAAGAGAAACATCTAGAAATAAATCTAATGAAAGAAGTAAAAGCCCTCTACATTGAGAACTACAGCACTTTGAAAAAAGAGATCAAAGAGGATATAAGAAAATGGAAAGATGTCCCTTGTTCCTGGGTAGGAAAAATCAATATAGTGAAAACGGTCATACTTTCAAAACTGCCATATAGATTCAATGCAATCTCAATTGAAATCCCAGCAGCATACTTCATAGACCTTGAGAAAACAATCCAAAAATTCATTTGGAACAAGATGAGACCTAGAATACCAAAAACAATTCTAGGCAACAGATACTACAGGGGGTATCACAACCCCCAACTTGAGACTATACTACAAATTCACTGTGATAAAAACAGCATGTTACTGGCAAAGAAACAGAACTAAGGATGAGTGGAATAGATTAGAAGATTCAGGAACAACTCCAGACATACTCAGCTACCTCATTTTTGACAAAGGAGCCAACCATCCTCACTGGAGGATAGATAGCCTCTTTAATAAATGGTGTTGGAAAAACTGGATTTCAACTTGCCAAAATTAAAACTAGACCCCTGTCTTTTACCATGTACTAAACTAAAATCAAAGGGAATTAAAGATCTAAATATTAAAACAGAAACACTAAACTTGCTGGAAGATAAGTTAGGTAGAACTCTTGAAGTCATTGGCATAGGAAAATAATTTATGAACAAATCATCAGTAGCACAAGAACTAGCACAAAGAATCAACAACTGGGATCTCATCTTATTAAAAAGCTTCTGCACTGCAAGAGAAACCACCAACAGAGGTAAGAGACAACCTACAATGTGGAAAAAATTTTAGTCTCTTGATAGTAACCTTTGCAACAGAAAAGTTTTTAATTGTGATGAGTTCAATTGATCTTTTTTTCTTGTTGCTTGTGTCTTAAGTGGCACAGCTAAGAAACCATTGCATAATGTAATTTTATGAAGATTTATACTTATGTTTCCTTCTAAAAGGGTATAGTTGGTTCTTACATATAGGTCATTCTAATCCACTTTAAGTTAATTTTGCATATAGTTTTGAAGGAGAGGTAGCAATTCTTTTTCTTTTTTTGAATGTATATGTCCATTTCTCACTTTTCCCTGTGGGTGGTGGACTTTTATGAATTCTAATTGACTAGTTGGCACCCTGTAGAAATATTAATTGATGGACTTTAAGTTTTATTCCTTTGATCTGTGTCTGTTCTTCTATCAGTATGACATTATTTTTATTGCTATAGCTTAGCATTAGGTTTGAAATTAAGAAGTGTGAGGCCTTCAGGTTTGTTCTTTGTTGTAAAGGTGGAGATTGAAGGTTCTTTGTATTTTCATGTAGAAGTAGGTCAGCTTTCCTAGTTCTCAAAACAGTAATTTGGAGTTTTGGTTCTGATTCTATTTCCTTCTCAGAATTTTCAGTAAATCACAGATGTTAAATAATAATTATTTTAACTTTTATTAAATACTCTGACAATTTTAATTATTAGAAATCAAAATACATAAATCAAATCTGTCAAAATATCCTAGTTAATTTAGATTTCAATATCAATTAAAGTTTTAATAATTTTTTGCCACAGAATTCTTGAATGAGTAAAAACTATCTTATTTTACTCGAGTTTCCTTAATATCTACCATGGATTTATGTTTAGGTCTAGCATACATTGTCCTTAAATTAAATATTTTAAAATGCTTTCATAAATTTGGAGAGATATTTACCTATAACTTACCCAAGATTCCTTCCATTAAGCATATTGTAGGTTAACAAAAGCAATTTTTAGCTGTTACAATAAGATTATCAATGTACCTTTTCAACTATTGTTGTTATGTATAGCCTATCTAATTTATTTTATATAGCATATTTGATCCTCAAAACGTTAAAGTAATGTATTCATTTATAATCATACAGAATAAATTTCTATATTTAAACTTCTATGTATGGATATTATATATTTATATAGACAAAATTCGATGCACTAGTTTCTCTGCCAGACAGAGAAACTGACATTTATGGCATCGATTAATGTGGGCTATAACATACATCATTACTTAAAAATGGCCTGGGAGTTTGATGTACCTTAACAAAAACAAATGGATTCAAAATGAATAATTACTGAGTTAGTAAGTGCTAATACTAGAATGATTAGAAAAATAGATATATACCACAAAAATTACTTATTACAAGATTTCTGTTTGCACACAAGGTTTTTGTTTCAATCCAGTTTGTTTTGATTTGGTTTTGAGGCATGAACCTAGAGGCCTTCACTCTGAGGTAAAATCTACATCCCCAGACTTTTTTTTCTTTTTTTTTGAGACAAGATCTCACTATAAACACTAGGTTGTCCAAGATAGGCTCGAACTTCTTCTTTTTTTTTTTTTTGGTACCAGGGATTGAAATCAGGACATTGCACTTGCAAGGCAGGTGCAGTGCCACTGAGCTAAGTCCCTGGCCCTCATCTCAAATTTCTGATCAGCCTGCCAGCCAGACTACTGGGATTGTAGTTATGTGTCTCTATGATCAGCTTGACATAAAGTTTTACTTCTTAGAAAATTCAAATTTTTAAGCAATTTATGAATATATGTATATAAACTGGTCATGCATTTATAATCATTAGATCAATTTATTTTTAGTTTGATTGTGTTTTTTCCCTATGAAAATGATTAAAGCTATGTAGACTGCCAGATAGCTTAGTGAATATGTTTAGATAATGACATCAATATTTTAATTGGTATTTTAGTGGAGTATTTTTGGATAATCCTCAACAGAATCAAATGCATTGTTGACCTATATCCTTGAACTCTGTAGAGTTTAGAGCTGAGGATGGTGCACAAGATGCTCAAGTGTTTAGATCAGCCAGCAATCCTTTCACAAAGGGCCAACTAATTCGTTTGCTCTCTGATTGGCAAAATACTGAAGGATTGATAAGGTGGGGCAAAGTTCACTCAGTTCCTTATTTTTAATCAGTGTTTTGAATATGATTATTATTTCCAATTAACCAATCCTCTCTTCCTTGTAATTTTTACACAAATTTATATGTGTCAAAAATATTAATTGATATTACAATCATCACTAATTTTGATAGTTCATTAATGGAAAATCATAACATCCACAAAGAACAGTTGCTTTGAACATAGAGGTTTCCTTTGTACCTTGTTTGGATTTGAAGCGATGTTGCTATAGAAGTTTCAAATGCCACTGAAGGCAATTAGAGCAGTTCCTACGATGATGTTGTCAGGGCCTGAACTGAATTGAGCAAAGAAATGCTAGCTATTGTCAGCTAAAAAATATGAAAAGAAAAAGCATTGCTTATGCTATTTAAATGAATATATTAGATGCCAATAGCAATTCATTATATTGTATGCAGTAATTGAGACCAAGTAATTATTCTGATTGAAGCTCTTTATAAAATTGTGTGTATTTTTATGTGAAAGAGTTGAGCAAAGAGTGACTTCACAGTCTTTTAATTAGTTTGTCTTTACCAAAAGGTATAATCCTTATCCATAGTGGATAAACTTAAGGAAGAACTTTTTTCTTTCCAAATTTTACATTTTATTATCAAAATATATACCCTTTGGAGGCAATTAAAACAACTAGATGAACAATGGATTGTATTATCTACTGAATTAATCTGTAAGGCTTTAGATAACATCTTAAAGACTTCAGATAAATAAACAATAGCATTAACTGATATTTCACAGAATAGGAAACCATCTACCTGGAGGGAGCTAAGCATGGTGAAATAAACCATACAGTTTAGTATCACATGTATTGTGTCTTGACCTCTAAATCTCATTATCTTGAACATGTGAACTACTTTCTAGGTTACAACTTCTTCATTTATAAGGAAAGTACTATAACATGTACCTCATGAATCGGTGGGTACATTGCATGCAAAAATAGGTAATTACCTAGCAAAATGCTCAAAGAAAAATAATCCCAGAATCAAAATTTCTTATTTGGTGTAAAATTGGTACCCTGTATGTTTGTCTTACTCATTTGTTTCTGCTGCCTGAAGCAAACAAAGGGAGTTGATTATTTGAAGACAGTCATGACCTCCAGGCCCACTGTCAAATCATTTATTTCTTCATTTAAGTCTGTACAATATTCAGAATAGGAGGGAATCTTCTGGGAAGTAAATTGGGTAGAACAGAAACAAAACAAAACAAAAAAACCTAGGGATTCTGGGACCCTCTAGTGGTGGACACATGAGAAGAACTGGTATTTAGAAAGTCTAAACTAGTCCTAATCTAGAAGTATCATGCTTAATGTGATACGAGATGCCACAAAAATGGCAGCTTCATTTTCTCCAATGTATGTTTATTTAGAATTTTCATAAAATGTCTTAAAGGCTGTAATTCTATGGAAATACCTTCTCTATGTTTTGCTGCTGCAATCATGAATCCTATTCTTTTTTTATTTTTTTTGGTACCGGGGATCAAACTCGGGTCCTTGCACCTGTGCAGCAGGCGGCGAAACCACTGAGCTAAATCCCTAGCCCAAGAATCCTATTCTTTTGTAACTTGATACTTCTTGTAGTAAAACAGTTTTCTCTTTCCCTTAGAATCAAAAGAGGGAAAGTAAAATATTTACTTATTTGGCTGACAGAAGGATGGGTTTAAAATGAACATTTACCCATGAGATTTAGCAAATGAGTAAAGGGCAATTGTATGTGCAAGTGTAATCACTGCCCAATTTTATAATTAGTCTAGAGAAACCGAGAAGACATTACATGAGCAATCTACCAAAACTTGGTTCTTTTCCTAACAAAATAAAGTTTTAAGATTATTTTCTTTATAATTAGAGTCATCTTTTTGAACATCCTTAAATTTTAGACGAGCATCTCGGAAAGAGAAATACATGGTTTTGCTTTCACATCGTCCCCAACACCAATCACACAAAACTGGTAGGTTAGCTATTCCTGGACTGTGAAGTTAATGCATGTGAGGGCAAGCAAAAGCATAACAATACTAAAACCTCAATAAAGGTTAATACTGTACAGCAAATAAGTGTGGGTGTATTTAAATAGGAGAAAAGGAAATCAGTATTTTGAAGTTTTATAAAATAAGATATTCTATACATAATCCTTCTGAGGTGACATTGTATGCAAGATATTCCTTAGCTTTTAGATAAAAATTGTACTTGGTGAAATATCAGTTCACCTAATTCCATTGTGTGAGGTTTTCTATGGGGAGGTGACATAGTAATGTGAGGGGATGATGGGCTTAAAATTTAGACAGAAAATAAGTTGTGCTCTTAACTTTCCTCTTCTAAGTGATGTGGAGATAGATTCTTGATCTAATAGATACATGTATAAATGTGATGTCTAACTTGGGTAGAAATGTTGTGGTTGGAAACTTGAAATAAATGACATTGAAATATATTATTTCTACAAAGGATTGTTTTCCTTCTAGAGAATCTTCTGAAACAATGTAGCTGTTTTTAGTTCATTAAAGCACAAATATCATATGACAAATGTGGTCTACAAGTAACAAGGTAGTAGTCACAAACAATTAAAAGTCTGAACTCAAAATCAAATTAGTTGGATAACGCATTTATGAAATGCATGTTTATTTAATCTTTAACTGTGAAAAATATTCACCTTCTAGCCAATAAAAGCAATTACTCTTTTTAAAATTCCTTTCTGTTTGCTTCATTTTTAGAGTTACTAATGAACAAAAGTGTTTTAGGTTCCACAGGGCTTGAATTTCATATCATGTATTTTCCTGTCAGGTGCAAATACTTTCTCAGGTTACTAACTTTAATCAATACTGCATTACTTAACTAATTTGACCAGCGAGTTAGAAGGCCAAACTGAAATTGAAGGAGTTTAATTTTTCTTAAGTCATCTGTAGTACAGAATGCACACACATTTGATTAAATGTCATTTTTTTACCTACTACAATGATATTGTTTTCTTTAGTAGTAGTGGAGCAATCTCCTTCCCTGTAAAGGGAGAATGGGAAGGCTAAATCTCCTAGCATATCTTTCCTTTCTTCCTAAAGAATGCTGAATTCTCATTTTTAGATTTTTAGTGGAATCATTTTGGGGGGCATGCACTCACATTAGACTAGTGGCCTGCCACTGAGCTGCACTCCCAGCTCAAATCAGATAGTTGACTAAATCTTCTAGAAAGTGATGTAGATAAGAAAATGTCTTTTATAACGAAAACAACCAAAGAAATTGTTTCATTTTTGTTGTGATTTGACATTTAATATTAACAAAAATGTATTATTTTAAAGTATAGAATTTTTATTTGAGTAAAATGAAGGAATGAAATTGTTCAAACAGCACAAACTTTAAAATATTATTAATTTCTTGCAAAGTAAAAAATTCTACAAGTTTTGACTAATATTATTAATATGCAAAATACTTTTTCTTCCATAAAAGATATTTGCATACCTTCAACTCTTAATAATTCTTCGAAATAACATCCATAACAAGGTTAATAAGCAATATAGATGATTTTCTATTTTTAAATTTAATTATTCAGTTGAAAATGAGCAATAATACTTCCTTTCATTGCATAAAATTATCATACTCATTCTGTTATAAATATTTAGAGGATATATATATATATGCAGTTATATATTAAGATAAAGAATATATATAATCTGAATATACATATTTGAATTAAAATATTTTTGTTTTAGTACACATTTTCATGCCCTAATAGCAACATAACATCTGAGAATATTGTATTACTCAAGGGTGTAATTGGATAATCAATGATTTTTCAAATATAATTACAAGATTGAGTTCACTATTAAGAGTGTCAGAGAGCTTTAATACCAATTGTTTACAATCCCCAGTTGAATTAACTGGTCCTTTTATGGTCTGAGATATCACCTGGAGCATATCACGGAGGAAAGGAAGGTAACCGTAATCTAGAAAGTACTTAGGGTAGACTGAAATGAAGTTTTCACACTGTAGGGATAGAGACTTGATGGCAGGGAGAGATGAGGGACCCCCCACATCCCCACACAACCCTGCTGAAGGAGTTCACATAGCTGGCAGAACAGGCTTAACCACCCATGAAAAGCTGACCGTCTGGGGTTGCACCTCCTCTTCACGCTGTACCCTGAAAACTTGGTTTGCTAAGATCAAAAGGAGGAAGGCAGCCAGAAAAAGAACCTTGGCCCTAAGATGTAAAAGGCCCCCCAAAAGACCCTTCCCTATTGTCCCGCGTAATGAGCTAAGTTGATCATTAACCAATCAAGTAGGGGCGCCCTCAGCCCAGAGGCAAGGTAGGCCCCCAACTACTATGAAACCAGCATCTTGAGCCCCCCTTCAACAGTGGCTCCATTTCGGGCACCCCTGCCTGTCTCTGAAAGAAGGCAGCTGTACTCTTTTTAAAAAATTAACTTTATTGGTACATTTAAGGTATACACTATAATGACATTCATCATTGGAAATTTGCACCTTTACATAATCCATCTTGGTTCTTATTTTTTCCCCATTCTCCTGCCCTCCCTTTAACCCCTCCACCCCTCCCCATCTACAAAGACTTTGTTTCCATTTTTTATTTTTCTCATATTAATTCCATTCCCTTCTTTCCTTTCCCCTACCTCTTCCATTTCCTCCTCCCCTTTGCACCTTTTCTTTCTATTTCACACTATCCATTTTACCGTTTAGTCCTTATTTACACTTTCGGCTTCGCACACTAGAGAAACTATTTGGTATTTACACATGTGTGTCCTATTTATTTCACTTAAGAGTATCACCTCAATGTGCATCCATTTAGTTATAAATGTCTCTAGTTTCTCATTCTTCATGGCTGAGTAATACCCTATTATATAAAAAAAAATATTTTCTTTATCCAGTCTCCAGTTGATGGGCATTTGGGCTGCTTCCAAGTTTTAGCTATCACAAACTGTGCTGCTATGAACATGGGTGCA
>NW_004624791.1:6361909-6399959 GCF_000247695.1 Heterocephalus glaber
ACATTTTTTCATATGTTTATTTGCTATTTCCACTTCTTTGTCTGAGAAATTTCTGTTCATTTCAGATGCCCATTTTTGGATTGGATCTTTAAATTTGGGAGGTCTGATTTTTTAAAGTTCTTTATAGATTCTAGATAGCAGACCTTTGTCTGAGGGACAGCTGGTGAAAATTTTTTCCCATATTGTGGGTTGTCTCTTCACACTGTTGGTGGTTTTGCTTGCTGTGCATAAGTTTTTAATAAGAAGAGATCCCACTTGTTGATTGTTTGTGGTAGTTCATGGGCGACTGAGGTTTTGTTCATAAAATCTTTTTGTACACCAATGTCTTCAAGAGTTCTACTTAACACTGAAGGAAAGATAGCCTTTTTAATAAATGCTGCTGGAAAAATTGGTTTTCAACTTGCCAAAGATTAAAACTAGACCTATATCTCTCACCATGCACTAAACTAAAATCATAATGGGTTAAGGATCTAAATATTAAGACAGACACTAAAGCAGCAGTAACTTGCATGCATGCTGAATAAAAGTACAACTTTGCTTCTATGCTTTCAATCTCTATCTGATTCTTCCATAACCTTCTGAGTCATTGGGAGTGTCAGGCCAGGGACTGCGGGGACTGTCCACCTGTCTCTGTCCATGACTGCACTTTAAAAAGGGATGATTACTCTTTAAGACTTTTTATGATTAAAAAGTAACACTCTCTTGAATGAGACCAGAACAATTTTTTATCCCATAATATTATATGATATCTGTCAGATGATGAAATTCAAGGAAGGCAATTAGTTAAGGTATTTTTTAAATTCACTCCAGTTTCTTTTCAAAGAGACAATATTATGAGAATATTTTGAAAAAATAATTCCTGTCTGTGTTTAAAATATAAGCTAGAGCAGTATGAGGATAGAAAAGTTCAATTTTGACTCATGGATGAAGTTTTCTAAAAGAATACCTTCTCTGGTTTTCAGATCAAAAACTTGTTGATATTTTTAGTATTTGCTATTCTAATAGGCACTTAATGGTGTCTCATTGTGGTTTTAAATTTAAATTTGATAATTGATACAATTGAGCATCTTCTAATGTGCTCATTTTCCATTGATAATATTTTTGGTGAAGGATATTTTGAATATTTTGCCCCCTTTGTAATAATTTCTTGTATAATTGAATTTTTAGAGTTCTTATTTTAAGTATATATTCCTGGTACAGTTTCTTTATTGTATGTGTTATTTCTAAATATTTCCTCTCTTTTTGTGATTTGAATTTTCATTTTTAGTAGTGTCTTTCAAAAACAAATTTTTAATTTTGATGAATTCTAACTTGTCTCTTTTTGGTTTTATAATTGTGTTCTTGTCTCTACAAAAGTAATCTAAAGTTGGAGATATTTTTCCCCTAAATTTTCTTTTAAAGGTTTTATTTTTGGTTAATATTTGAATATAAATGCAGCATATTAGTTAAATGTTATTGAATGTCTAACCTAACAAGAGAAACATTTCCCTAAGTATGCTAGCTATAGTTTTTTTCATAGATCCCCTCATTACCTATGGAAAAGTTCCCTTTTATTTTGGGTTTTCTTAAAATTTTTAATGAGAAATGGATATCAAATTTCACCAAATGCTTTTTCTGAAGATCAAATTATTTATTATTTTATTTTTTAAAAAGCATCTTTCATTTGTTTAAAAAATGAACTGTTTTAACTGGATATCTAAATAGCATTATATTGTAGAAAAAATCTGACTTGGTAATTGTGTAATTTTTTTTCTGATTCTGTGATTGAACTTGGAGCCTAGTCCAGTCCTGTACTATCCTTTTAATATGTTATTGATTTCCATTTGCTCAATATTTATTTAGAATTTTTCATCTATATTTTGAAGGACATGCTGTATAAACATTTCTTTCCTTATAATGTTTTCCTTCGGTTTTGGAATTAAGGTAAAAAGGACATCAGTGAATGAGATGAGATGCAATCCTTTTTTAAATTTTTCTGCAAAAATTTGTATAGAAATGGTATTATTCCTTAAGGAGATATAGGTCTATTTTGATGATTTAGTGCTTCCTCACTGGGCTTTGATGACTAGTATCTTTTAAGGAATTTCTCTGTTTTACTCAAATTATTGTATTTATTAGTAAAATGTTGTGTGTGGTAGTATATCATGAACCTGTTAATATATCGATCACCATTGCTATTGTGACCCCTCTTGTGTCTGTGCATTTTACTTTCCTCTTTTTCTAACTTCCAGATCTTCAGGTCATAAATTAATCAATTTTATCAATCTCGAAGAGCCATCCTTTTGTTTCAACTTTATTGTTTTTCTATTTTCTCTACCTTTGATTTCTAGTTTTAACATTCATTGTTTCTTTGAAGAAATTCTCTTTTTAATGAATGGTACTTGGGGTTAATCCAGGGACCTTCACACTGAGCCATAAGCCCACCCTCTTCTATTTTTTATTTTGAGACAAGGTTTGCATAAATCATTAAGTTGTCCATGCTGGCCTTGAACCTGTGATCCTCCTGCTTCAGCCTCCTGGAGTTCTGGGATTGCAGGTGTGTGATGCCATGGCCAGCTGAAGAATTTTTTTTTTAAGCTTGAAAAATCAGATCATTTATTTGGAATTCTTTTTCTCTAAGGTGAGCATTTACTATTATAAATCTATTTTTTTCCTTAATGATGAATTAGTGATATCCACAATTTTTGATCTGTTTGATTTTCATTGTTATTCAATTAAAAATTCCTCTGTCATTGATTTATAGACCCATGTGCAACTTAAAAGTATGTTTTAAAAAATATATTTAGCTGCTTCCCAGAGATGCTTCTATTGCTGATTTCTAATTTCATTTGATTGTGGAGAGAGAAGTACTTTGAATAAACCGAAGCCTTTTAAATCATACGGAGACTTTGTACTGGCACAAAATAATGTCTATCTTGGTAAATGTTTCATGGGAAATTGGAAGAAAGATGCATTGTCCATTTGTTAATATTAATTAAATATCAGTTTGGCTAAATTTGTTCTTAATGTTATTGAAATCCTGCGTTCATTACTAAGGTTCTGATTACATTTTCTAAAACTGATTGATACAAGAGTATTAAAATCATCAAATATAGCTGTAGATTTGTGTGTTTCTTCTGTGCTTTGATCAGTTTTTACTTCTTGCATTTTCAGCCTTGTTTATAAATTATGTAAGTATTTGGGAGTCCCCTTGATGAACTGATCTATTTATCATTATGAAATGATCTTCTATATAATATGCTTTGCTCCAAAATACATTTTGGATGATAATGTAGATACTTCAGCTTTTCGTGCATCAGTGTTAGTATATGTTTTTTTTTACCTTCTATTTTAACCCTTTTGTGGCTACTGTATACACTTTGTGATTTTTTGCAAGAGAACAGGTGTTTTTTTTCACTGCTAGGGATTGAACTCAGGGCTTCATGAGTGCTAGAAAATTGCTTTACTACTGAGCCTAACATGTAATATTTTAAAAGCTATAATCCATCTCTCTCAGAATATTATTTGGGAATATTCATATTACTTACATTTAATGAGAAATTAGTATAAACCCTCTATCATCTTGCTGTTTGCTGTATTGCTACTATTTATTCCTTTTCTCCCCTTTTTGTGAATTGATGTGGATTCATTGATTATCTCCCAGTTGTTGGCCAGCTTTTCTTTTTTATGCTTGGTAATTTTTTACTGGATATCAGATATTTTATATTCTATTTTTCATGTTGAATATATTTACATCCTGATAAATATTCTTAAACTGTCTTCTGGGACATAGTTACATGACCTGAAAACAGTTTTAATATTTTGGATCTTACTTTTAATAGTTGTTATTGTGTATCAGAGAAGTACTCTGGTTTGAACATCAAGACAAGACATTTCTGTGTATTTGACATCCTGTGCTATGAAATAGAAAATCCTTTTTATAGTCTGACTGGAAAAGACAGGGGTCATTTCCTACCAAGGGTGAATGTCATGTTATGTTACCTCTACTCTGTTTGATCAACATTTCTCCAGCATCAGTTAGGCTTTTCACACACTTGTGGTAATCCATACTCAGCTGAGTTCTCAGTGGGAGACTCGCTGTTAATCTTGGGAGTTATCTTTGTACTACAGACTCTAGCTGTCCTGTTTTCCTCATAGCCTTAACACTATTGGTTCAACTCAAGGAGCATACTGGCTTCCTTTTGAGTTGCCCTCTCTGTACTGTCTCCTGGAGTACACTGAGGCAATAATGGGTATTGTTGGATTTGTTTTCTGTCTTTTAGGAATCACTGTCTTCTCACTGTCTGATGTCTAGAGTCTTAAAACCCATTGTTTCATATTATTGATCCACTTTCTTTGTTCTTCTAGGAGATAGGATAAATCTGGAATTGTCACTTTATCTTGACTGTAAGTAGAATTTATTTGTTTTACAGAATGATTAGCTGTAATTAATAAATTATACAATATACTCAGATAACGCTAGTTATGATCATCAAATGAAGATGCTAGGAAATACAATTCTGATTCATAAGAAATAAAATCAAAATAAGGGTGATGATGCCAAAGTAGTTTGTTCCTATTGTTTTTTCTTTTATTAGTACATGTTTGCAGTACATAATGATTACATTCACTGTAGGAGATTGGTATATGTACATAATACATTTCAATTTCCTTCTTTTTCCCCTCCTTCCACTGTCCTTTCATTTTTTAGCATCAGATTCATTTATTTATAAAGTTAATGATTATATATACAGATTGAAAACAGACTAATAGGGCAAAGAACATACAAAACATTTAAAACAATTGTACTAAGTCAAAGTACACTTTCAGATACATTATCTGCACTGGATGTGTCACTAACTTTATTTCTGGTTCATTTTGGCCATTTATTCTTTATTGATGTTCCTGTGATATGGAATAAAGGATTAATTTCCCACTGGCCATACTAATAATGACTCTCTACTTTACGCCAAAATGATCTCTTTTATTGGTGGTAGTTTGTAGATGTTTGATTCATTTCACCTACAATGCACCCTTTGGTTGGAGAGAAGGAGAATTGAAAGTTGAAAAAGAAGTGTACAAGATGAGTACAGGAAGGAAGGAGTATCTAAGGTAATCTATTATGGAGAGCACGAATAAACAGTGATCTACAGGTATGTATAGGCTTAGTGTCTGTTATCTGGGAATCCAAGTTAGTGATTCAAGGAAGCAAAAGTAAGTGACAAGAGGCTGATGATGGTGCAAAACTTTCTTCAAAAAAATAAGTTACATTTCTGTTTTGAGCATAAAATCATGTATAAATCCGGCTGCTGTGTTCTGTATAAAAAATAGGTTAGGGGCCATAGTTATATTTTTCAAAATTATACTGTTATCATTTAGCACAATGGGAAAGTGTTGTGATTTTATTAAGCAAATGACTGATTAGATGAATGAGAAGGAAAGCTGTATAAATGAAATATGAGAACTAGAACATTCTAAATTCTAGAAATAAGACTGGAGTTTGAAAATCATTTTGGCTAAATACTTTTCATTTTATCAAGATAAAAACTAAATATTAGAACAATTCACATTATATTTCTGCCTTGATAGTATCCCTGAAGTGTGTATGTATGTGCAATATACAGTGGTACCTTGCTTCATGAATTTAATTTGTTCTACAATTTTGGAAAAGATGGCCAGATTTGAGTTTGTGTGGGAAACATGGCCACAGTCATATTTGTCACATGATGCAGAATTTGCAAAAATAGCAAAATTTTGCCAAACACTTCTGTTTGCAAACCAATTTGTTTGCAAATAAAAGCGTTGTTGAACCAAAGTACCACTGTATAACAGATTTTAAGATACAAATATCTCCAATTTTAAGAGAATGACCTAATTCACTTATATTTAATTAGTTTCCCATTTAATTCCCATAGAACAAATGAAATTTTGCTGACTAATACTCTAGGTTCTGACCAAAAGATAATTTTATCATAATAACATTTGACTTTATGCAATTATAACCACTGGTGTTATTATAATTATTTTAACTTGTATAATTTAATTAGGTTATAAAGTTTAATTATTCATATTCCTGATTATTCTTCATAATCTGACACATAAAAGAGCAAGCTTTTAGTACTTTTAAGTATTATTTTTACTTATTTTATCTATATTCAAATTACCTAATTAAAAGTAAAATCATTCTCTTTCACATAAAATCACCCACACCCAAGTTTTTCAGCAAGTTGGCAATTTCTTTCAACAAACTGAAAACTATTTGTCTTTGCTAACACATCTATGAAAACTAGTTCTTTACATACAGTTAAATACTATCTACCAGAGGTCAGCAACTATAGCATTTCAGGCTAATGTTTTTTTTCTAAATGGAGACATTTACAACTCAGTCTTGCCCATTGTTTTACTTATTGTCTATGGCTGCTTTCAGCTTTCAGTAGCAGAACTGAGAAATTCTAACAAAGATTCCATGGCCATTGAAACTGAAAACATTATTGACCCCTTTACAGAGAAATGTTTGCTAAGCTCTAATTACCATAATGGGAAAATAAGAAAAATATAACCTCTTTGAAAAGCTTAAGCCTTAGTAAAATCAAGAGTATAAATTTAAATTCTAAAATTGTTGTTTTTTTCTATTTTTCTTTTAGTGCTAGGGAAGAAACCCAAGGGCCTTATAATTATTAGGCAAGTGCTCTACAACTGAGCTATATCTCCAAGGCCTAGGGATTGAAATCTTTTAACATTACTTTCCTGGAGAATCAGTGTATCTTCATAGCATGGTTAAAACTAAATTAGCAGTTTATCCTTTACCAAGGTGTTATGAAGACTTAGCCATTATGACCAAATAAGATGACCAGGGATTCTCTCATACTTTGTCCTTTGCTTTTATCTGGGAAAAATCTGTAATTGATTTATAACTAAATTATGGACGAATAACTCCAGGGCAGTTTCTAGACCCAGA
Organism: Heterocephalus glaber; assembly: GCF_000247695.1. The sequence goes on from NW_004624791.1 coordinate 6,368,847, forward strand.
CCTTCACATGACAGCTTCAACTTTTACTTGGAGTCCTGAACTGTGAAAATGACAACCCCAGGACCAAGCATATTGGTAGAAATTTATGCCATCTCAAAATGCCCTAGTGGACAAAAGGCAATATGGAGAGACAGAGGAGAGAAAGATCCTTGAGAGTGCAGATATGTGGAGAAAGTGGATCTTCCAGACCTGTCCACTTGCAATGACAGAACAACCTTCCAGTAAAGCTCTTCACAAATTTCCAATTCATAAAATTAGGAGCAAATTAGGGTAATAGTTGTAAGGTATTAAATATTGGGGTAATTTGTTGTAGAGTAACATAAACTGTAATTATTGTTAGTAATACCAACATGCTTCAGACAAAAATTGCTTTTTAAAACATCTAGATAATTATTATTGCTATAGTTGAAGCCCTACACACACAAAATTCCTGAAGGAAGGTTGCTAACAATTGGTGAAGATTATGATCTAAGCTTCCACTATTGCACCTTCTGTCACTGTTTCTACCTTGTAAGAAAAGGTATTTATCTTCTTCTTGTGTGTACTGGCATTTTCAAATTCCTAACAAATGTTTGCTTGTTTTAGACTAATGGGAAATTTACAACCTTCCTTTCAAACAAGTGAACAGATGACATTGTCATGTAGATTGTCATGTTGTCTTTGTCATATATATCTACTTCTTTGACAAGCATATTATTTTGGTGATCTAACTAGTTTTGATAAACACATATGATTATCGGCAATTATATCAATTTAATTTTTGACATCTAAGTTTAATAATTTTCAGTTGGAAGCCTTCTCTTTTATTGGTTGTCAGTGTATATCAACACAAACCAAGAGTATTTTGGAAAAGTATGATGGCAATGACCCAGAAAGAAATTGATGAAGAGATAATTAAAATAAAATTTCCATATTTATTATAGTTGTGTATTTTGTTTTTTATTATTTTTATTAATTTTATTATAAAATAAGATATGTCATATATTGTCTAGGTTCACAGCCCTTTGGAGGAGAATTAAACATGGACTAAAAGGATGGATACACTCTGGAATAAAGCTAAATCTAGGAGAGGTGTTAGGGGTAAATTTCAATATAGAGATTAAAGTGTCAAATGTATAACACTTTATCTCATTAGGAAAAACTAAAACAAATAGTGATTAGATTTGGGTGAGTGATGTTGGTATATTGGTATGCCAGTGGTTTTTATTAGATGGTGGAAATGAAATGTATCTGTATGTATCAAAGAAATTTACCTCTGCTGTCTTTAGAGGACGAAGGTGGTACCTCTCTTCAGCTGAATGTGTGCAAGGGAGTAGGAAGAGCACAGACATTGTGCACTGGTGAGCCGGATTATTCAGTGATTCACTGTATTTTGTGAGCAATAATATTGTGAGTTCTTCTCAAGGATCTGTCAGGGATTTTTCTTTATTTGTTTCAATTCTAATTAAACCTCCTTTAAACATTTGACATTCCACACAGAATATCTTTGGTAAATCTCAACTCTTTTATTTTTCCCATTTAACTAAGTGATAAGTAACACAAAGTATATTTATAGCTAATGAGATGTCCCAGAATCTTTACTTGCATAGGTGGAGAAAATATATCAGACTCAAAGATAAAAATGAAACTTTGGTTCTTTTTATAATAAAAGATATATGTATAAAAAAATTAGAGCATTTAGATAAGCATAAAAGCAAAATGCAATCCCATATCTAATGATAGTAATACATCTCAGTTATAATAATAATTAAACAAATGAAAAACAGTTTCAGCAGTGCCTAGCCCAGAATAAACAATTTCTGTGAGTATGTAATGTGATCATTATCACACACTTTGGCATTTATTTATCTTTTGATATCCCCTTCAGATGTGCCTCCCTGAGTGTTGCATTACCATTTTCAAAAGTACTTCAGGCAACCAGGCATCATGGTGCATGCCTGTAATCCCAGCACTCTGGAGGCTTAGGCAAGAGGATTGCCATGAATTTGAGGCCAGCCTGGGCTACATAGTGAGTTTACAGCCAACTTGAACTACATAGCAAAACCTTGTCTCAAAAAAAAAAAAAAAGTCTTCAGTCAAAAATGTCACTTCTCTTTATTTCACACCATGAATCCAGGATATTAAATAATTTACTGGTTCTAGCTTTATTTTTAATATGTTTATTTATTTTCATTAGTACATGTTTGCAATATATGATAAAAACATTTGTCATGGAGAGTTGGTGCTACTTTTAGTGTACATCCAGAATGTTTTTTATTAGTGAATGTTTGCAGTATATTATGTTCACATTCCTTTTGTGAAGTTGGTGCATGTACATAACACATCTTAATTCCTTTTATTCATCACCTTTCCCTCGTCTCCCTCTGCCTTCACTCTCTCTCTCTATCCCTTTCCCATTTGAGAAAGATCTATCTCCCTACTTCCTAGAATGTATCTTTAATTTTGCCCTTTATTTATAATTTGGATTTCTCTCATAAGAGAACACTTTTATAGGGATATTAACAAGAAATATTAAGTAACCTATTATTAAAATATGCCCTTTTCAAGATGAAGTTTTATATAAATTTAAAGGAAAGAATAACATATATTTTGCTCATTCTTTGTTCAAAGCTTGTTACTTTCTAGGAAACAAAAGTTCTTTAATCATGAATCAAAGAAATTATTGTTCCTGAAAAAAAGCAAATAATTCAAAAAACGGAGATGTGAGTCTGGCTTCATCAGCTTTAAGGTAAAGGAAATTCCATTCCATACTTATCATGTAATATGCTCCAAGATTTGCTTTAATGATTCTGACCTTACCATTCCTAAGATAAAAGAGTAGTAGTCCATTTTCCAGCATGTCACTGTGAAAATTACTGATTTTTCTGAAAGAAATCCAAGAAATACTGAAGAGATAAATATGGTTTTGTAATTTTTTTCAAATATAATAATCTCTGATAGTCACTAGTGAAGGATGCACACATATCTGTATTTAGGAAATATTCATATATTTTATATTCATTAAATCTGGTAGTACTTCTTTTTAACCTCTGCCTATGTGTTTGCCTTTGCATTTTGTTTTGTTTTTGTAAAAAATATTTTGACTTTTAAGTCATTACATTAAATGAAAGTAGCCAGGGACAAATCCTTTCTATTCCTCCATTAATTTTAAATGTTCAGAATAAACCAATCTATAGAGAAAGAAAACAGTCTGGTAGTTGTTAGTATTTGGCCAGGGAACAATGGAGAGTGACAGCTAATAGATATAGGGACTATTTTTACAGTGATAAAATTTTCTGAAATTATAAACTGATCACAAATTAGTGAATATTTGCATTACTGTATGAATATACTGAACAGCACTGTTTTATACTTTAAAAAGGTAAATTTTATGGTTAGTGAATTATAATCAATATTTATAACATATAAGAAAAATGTTCTAAGCTCTTTAAACAAATATGTGATGAGACATTTTAAAATGCAAGAGGTTGGGCTGTGTAAAATACAGTAAATTTTCTTTATCAAATATTAGTGATAATTGAAATTCCATGATAAAATTTGCTGTGATAAGATTTCAAGGTAGTTTTACCTTTTCAAATTGAGCTTCAAGAAAATTGACAGTAAGACTTTTCCTTGAATAAAACTACACCTTAATTTAAATTCCTAAATTTAAAGACAGTCTTTTTTACTTACTCTATGTATTATTATGCCTGGTATAAACCTAAAATAAATTAGTTTTCTTTAGTTAACATTAATGCTGGTGACTAACATGCATTGAATTGGTCATATTCAAGAAAAAGTGGAAAATCTACTATATTAGCTTGACTGTATCAGCTTGCTCATTACTGGAAGAATGTCCTGATACTTGCAATTAAACAAGGGTGTTTTTATTTTAACTCACAACTTCAGTGGATTCAGTCCATGGTTGAGCAGTTCCATCACATAAACAGGATAATAAAAGAGCCTGGTGGAAGCATATGGTATGACGTGGTGGCCAGAAAGCAGGGATCAATGGAAAGAGTCTTGGACAAGAATACATTTTCCCAGATCATGCTCCCAGTGACCCATCAACAGTAAGGTACTAGCACATTCAGTAATGAACTCATCAATGGATTAATACAATGATAAGTATAACAGCCCCATGATCTAAGAATTTTCCAATGCCCCACTATTGAAGACATGACCCTTTGGGGGAACTTACTAGATCTAAACTATAAAATTCCTCCTTGTCCTGTATAAGGCTCATGTCCATCTGTAAGAGCTACCAGGCTTAACATTTCCAACATTGCTGAATACTTCAAGTTCAAAGTCTTCTCTGAGCCTTAAAGCAAACTCTTAACTATGAGTCCCTAAAAAAATAAAAAAGAAAGTTAAATATTTCCAACATACAATGATTTGGATTAAATAGTCCTATTCTAAAAGAGAGGAGTAGGGCAATAGAAAGAAATCAGGTACAAGCAAGACCAAAACCCAAGTGGGCAATCACTAAGTCCTGAAGAAACATGCTCAGCAACCAGGGCAGGTTGTGGAGAGATGTGAACTGGAAATGGCTTGGGTGGTGGCACTACCCTCATGTCCTTGCTGGTTGCAGTTCACATGACCTCTCTCTTCAGCTGGCTCTGCTTGCTGCCTGTAGCTTTCCTCAGCAGTTATTCCACATTTTTGGGATCTCCAGTTTCTTGAGGTTTCCACTGCACCTCTTGCTTTACTCTCACAGATTCACACACTGCTCTCTTAGGGGTACAGTGCCTGGCTTCCAGGCATTCTTTTAAAATCTGGGTGGAGCCCTCTAAGACCCCATAGCTTTTGTATTCTGGATATCTGTTAAAACAACGTCACCCAGATGAAGCCAAGGTCTGCCATCACCTTGATCAGAGCCCAGACCTCCTTGGATCATTGCTGAGTAACTGAGTAACTCAGTGCCCTCATGGCTGAGCAAGATGAAATGAAACCCAGGAAACCATTTTCCTATGTGGCTCCTGTCCAGAAGGGGGCTTAATGGTTCTCTTCTCAAATGAAATGTTTACGCTTTTACACCTTTGAGTGGGGTCTTGCTTATTTTCTGAAACCTCTTTAAGCCATTTTTTCTATTGTCCTAGGGAAAATACTTGCATTCTTTTTCATGATAATTTTTCCATATCCAAACTCTGCTTGGGTCCAACTTTACAGGTGCTTCCTGTCTGGCCACCAGAGGTTACTTCTTAGTGGCTACACTTGTCTTTTCCTTAAAAACAGGCTAGTTTTCCTCTCAGTCATAAAGAATGAGAAACTAGAGTCATTTATAGCTAAATGGGTGCATATTGAGGCCATACTCTTAAGTGAAATAAATAGGACACACGTGTAAATACCAAATAGTTTCTCTAGTGTGAGAAACTGAGAGTGTAAATAAGGACTAAAAGGATTAATAACTAATAATTGATACTTTGAAATAGGAAAAGGTCCAAAGGGGTAGGGGTGGTGGGAGGGGAAGGGGAAAGGAAAGAATGGAAAGGAAAAATTATGAGAAAAGAAAAAAAAATGGAAACAAAGTATGTAAATAGGGAAGGGTTTAGGGGTGAAAGGCACACAGATAATGGGGGAAAAATAAGAAGCAAGATATATCATGTACAGGTACAAACACCCAAAGATAAATGTAAATGTATTGTATCCCTAAATGTACCAATAAAAGAATTTAAGAATAAATAAATAAATAAATAAATAAATAAAAATACCACATCTTCTTCATCCAGTTTCCAGTTGATTGGCACTTGGACTATTTCCAAGCTTTAGCTATTATGAACTGTGCTGCTATAAACATGGCTGCACATATATCATTGTGGATGATTCTTTTAATTCTTTTGGGATTTTAATTCTTTGGAATCTGAGGATATTATTTACATTTAGCCTTAGGGAATTTCCAAATGGCTGATTCATTTTTACTACTTAATTAAATATGTTAATATAAGAGCTGAGATAATGAAAATGTGTTATTGATCAGGTATCAGGTTAATAAATGCTATCATGTTCCACAGTGACATCTAACATTTAAAATACAGCAAAATATTACTGTAAATTATTGTAATACATTTTATCACATAACATATAGTATAACAAATATGAATAAAGAAGCCTAGTATAAATTTTTAAGAAAGTATATGTCTTATACATATTAATAAAGATGTTTTAGGTATTCATTCCCAATGATTGCTAAATCTTAGAAAGATCAGGATTTTAATTTCAGATATGTGTAAAGCTCTGTAATAATTTAGCAATTTCAAAATCTTTTGGATTATAGTTTTCCCTCTATTTATAAGTCAGAGTACACTGTTTTAAAATCAAATACAGTTGGGCCCAAGATTTAGCTCAGTGGTTCTGCTGCCTGCCTCACAAGCACAACGTCCCAAGTTTGATCCCCAGTACCAAAAACAAACAACCCCCCCAAAAAAAATCAAGTGCAGTCATCTCAAACTCATATTGCAAAGATTCCACAAATAAATTCTTTCCTATGCATAGCATGTTCAATGAATTACATAATTTTTATCAAGAAACTAAACTCAGGAATGTGATGCTTCTCATACCTAGGAAACATTCTGCTTAAAGCCATGCTTACATTTCAGTTAAATGTTTGATCAATAACACAATGAACTGAGTGTGGAAAGTTCTAGTTTCCTGTCATGGGATTTTGAAGAAGGGGAAAAAATGCTAACTTTAAGCAATATGAGCTAAAATTTTACCCTAAAGTCAATTTAATAGGATGCTATTAAAATAAATTTGATTTTTGTTTCATTATGGCTGTTTGATCATTTGAGATCTGCTGTATTTTATATATATATATATATATATATATATATATATATCTGTCCAATAATGTAAGCAAAGTTCTAAAAATAGAACAAAATGCTTAAAAGCAAAAGGTTATTATGTGGTATAAATATGAAAGAAAAAATAGCACCAAATGCTAGTTGGATTTTGATATTTAGATAAAAAAATCAAGCAACGGGTGTCCATGCCTACTTGCCATTTATGCTTATATTGATTAATTGCGAGATAAATTAAATGTAAGCATTTTGAATCCATAAAAGCTAACACTTTTAACCTTATGCAGGATGGATTTTTATAAAGCTGTTTCTCAATATGTTAATCTTATTGAAATTAAAAAGGAATAATAATCCTTGTCTGGCCCAAATCTTTTCCCTGACTTGAGACAGAATTAGTAGTGCTCAGATGAACCTGTCGTCCAGGTGATAAGGAACAGTGGGTGCGTATGAAGCTGCACTTCCCATGATGAAGGGTTACCACACAAAAAATGTAAAATGTTTGAATGGGATGTTGTTTTCTAAAAGGCCCCATACAAGAAGTCTGTCTATAAATGAGCACTGTATATTGTTTTATAATGCAGCAAATTAATTACCTCCCTAAAGTACATATCCAGTTCTTTTCATTTCTTTCTGTATCTATAATGGTCTTCATAAAATGTGTCTCTGTCACTATGGCAAAGAGGAACAAAAACACAGTTTTTGTGTAGAAAATAAATATATTTGCAGTAGAGGAAACAAAGTCCAGCAAAACAGAGAGAAGATGACTTTCTCTGCATCCACTTAGAGCTGCTGTAACGGAATTCCACAGACTGGGTAATTTAAGAACAATAGAAGTTTATTGGACTCATGATTTTGGAGGATGGCAAGTACAAGATTCAGGTTTGCATTTACGGAAGATGCCCTTGCTGCATTGTTCCATAGCATAAACTAGAATGAGGAAGGGAATGAGAGACAAGAGGGATCTGAACTGCTTTTATGATAAATCCACTCTCACAATATTATACTCACTCCCATGAGAGAGACATTAATCCATTTATTAAGGGAGAATCCTCGTGACCTAATTATCTCTTAAGAATCCCGCCTCTTAACACTATTGCTTTGGAGTTTAAGTTTTTAACACATTAAATTTGAGGGATACATTCAGACCACAGTGAATGAGTATGGGAAGTATATAAGAAAAGAATGGTTACATTTGAACCTGTCTTATTCAAAGTTGAAATAATTAGACATAAAGAACCTCTAAGTAACAAATAGTCATGAATCCCTAAAAGTAAATATGCCTTTTAGTCATCAATTTAAAAATTAAATGACACATAGTGAAACAGTTGGAAAAGTATATTATTTCTGTAACTGATAAGTTGATGACCAAAATAAAAGGAAACAACCTAGAAAACAGAAACCTAGAACATGAATTCATATTACATTATGTTCATTTATTCATATGAGATTAGGATTTTCATGGAATTATCTGACTACACAAATAATTGCATCAAAATTCATTATGCTGGGGGCCAGAATTTAACTCAATAGTGTCACGCCTGCCTCACAACTGCAAAGTCCTGAATTTGATCCCCAGTAAAAAAATAAATAAATAAATAAATAAAATTCATTATGCCATATGCTGAGAGAACTACCAATTTTTAAAAATTGAATCCAAAACATGGTAAAGTTTCTGTTTCTAACAAATTTATTTAAAACATTATTAGCAGGTGTGAGGGTAGCTAATTCTTTCATGCTGAACAGTTCATAAATTTCCTTGAATTTCTTCTACCTTCTGAAAAGAGTATCCAAATTCTACCTTGTTAAGGATATTTTTAAAGTCCATGGATAGAAATAATCTTGTTTCTGATGTCACATATTACCTCCTTTTACAAGAATCTTCACATAGCATGTGTGTATGTGTTGCTATCTTATTAAATTATATGCTGCATAAGGGAAAGAGACTTTGTTTATTTTACATCCTTACTTCTTATACCTAACATAAAATTGCTGAAACAACTGAATGTAGTTTTTGACCTATTAATTTTGAGTATGAAATGGATTATTCCTTACTTTATGAGCATTGTGTTCTACCTTTCTTCATTTTACATTGATGTGATGCATGAACATGCTTACTTCAAAGCCTAACAGAGAGTAAGAACTTGTTAAATAATCAAAATCATATGATTAAGTCCATACTTTCACTTTAGGTAATTCTTTGTCCCTCTTCTCCAAATGCCCAGCTCTTCCTACTTTGATACTGATACACCAGTCTTCTCTCTACAGGGACCATTTTGGATCTCAAAGCCCAGATGGGTGACATTTGTTTGGAAGAGTTATACTCCTGTGATGAGTTATTAAAGTCTCTGAACTCTGAATCATTAAAAGTTTCCTTTCCTGTCTCTCAATGATGTATCTCTTTGATTTCACGTGTTTGTAATGCAATAAGAGGGGATCATGGAATTTTCTATAATAAATATAGGCATACAATGCTAAAAGAACACAAAGTAAAGATAAATCAATTCTGCCTGGGTCACAAAGACAACAGAGTTAGATTTTAGCAAACCTTTGAAAGAGGAGTAGATAAGTGAATAAACTCTGTTTAAGAAAAAAGCACAAGGCCAAGACAATCATGATAGAATCTGAATACGCAAATCATACAGATGTGAAGTGCAAGGCATAAAGGATATGAGGCTTCCAAGTTGAAAGAGGGCATGTGGCAATTTATGAAACATTAGATTGAGGAGAAGTCTATTATTAACAAAGCCTAAGTGTAAATATTTGCATTCTCAAATGATAACTAAATGGGAAAATTGATTTCAAGGGGAAGAGAATGGTAATATGTAACAGATGGTATCATTTTCAAGCAAATCCTCCATCATCTATATACTTTTATTATCAAATAAATACTTTTATATTATTATCAATTTTTAAACTTTGAGTCTAATGATCTTCAATATATTACACTTAACTAGAAAATTAAATTGTTATTTTTAAGATCAAATGGCAGAATTTGAAATATGTATTTGGAGTAGACAGCAATATTAAGGCAATTGCCTAAATCCTGGATAAATTGATAAGTACATAGGTAGCTTTAATGTGAAGATAAGTCGATAGGTCAAAACCAGAAATATCAATGTTCTTTGTAATTTATTAAAAATACACAGTTAATCAACTAATAACTATATATGTTCTTCAGTTTAATAAACAACCTGGGAAATTAGGAGGTATAAAACAATATTTCTTTTTAAATATGTTGAATCACAAGTAGCAATTCTTGCTGCTGAACAAAAAATGTGAAAGACGTTATAAATGTGATACCATAAATGATTAGATAATATACAAGCACTGCCTATTGTAAATTGTTGATGATTTCATTCTCTTTTCTCTGTCACAAGTTAAGCCAATTTCCTCCACAATTCTCTCACTGGAGTTACTGTAATTCCCACAACTAAAGCTGAATGCCCCCCTCTATCATAATAAATCCTTTTTGTTGCTTTTCATCTCCCTGTCAACCAAATAAATCCCAACTTCTAGCATTAAAATGCCTCTATAAACAGTCTTTGGTGAGTAAAATAATATCACTTTATTTCACTAGTCTTACATTTTTAATCAATTTTATTTTATTTATTTATTTTTTTGGTAATAGGGATCAAACTCCAGTCCTTGTGCTTGTGAGGCAGGTGGCGGAACCACTGAGATAAATCCCTGGCCTCCTTTAATCAATTTTATTAAGAAATAATTTTCCATTTAACTGTACCCTTCAACTGGCCTTGGCAACCCTATGTCCCCTGTTATCTCCTTCCCAGTCTTGATATAGAACATTTCCAGTATGTTAGAAGTGTTCTTCTGTCCCATTGGATTAAATGTCTACTCCAGAATCCAGCCTCCAATCAACCATTGAATTATTGTGTGTCACTGAAGATTAGTTTTTTAATTTCTTTAATTATATATAGGTAGAACCATAGTACTTTCTCTTTTGTCCTTGTGCCATTTTACATTTTAATGCTAGTGAATATATCAGTAGATCACTACTTTTACTGTTGAGTAATATCTTGCTATATGGATGGGGCAAATTATGTTAGTCTTTTAAATTTTAGTACTTCTATAGTGGTATTTGATCATGACTTCAATTTATATGTTTCCTGTTTAAAATGAAGTAGGGAGTTGTTTCTTATATTTTAAGGTCATCCTAATATCTTCCTAATAAACTTTCAAAAGTTTTCAAAACTTTTTCTATTTTTACAATTATTGGGTTGTTTTGTTATACAGCCGCAATTTTCTTTATATATTTTTGATATATGACTTCTTACAGATATATGTAGTGTAAATATTTTCTACCCATCTGTAATATATTTTTAATTTTCTTAATGGTGATTTTCAAAGAGATTTTCAGAAAAAAAATTATGAAATAAAAATAATAATTTTTATTCCTATTCTCCTAAGAAATTGTGATCACACTAAGGTCATTAAGATTTCCTTTTTGAATTTTCAAATTTTTGCTTTTTTGTTTCAACCTATGATCCATTTTGAGTTGATGTTTCATGGATTACGTGAGTAAAAACAGAGGTTTATACTTTCCCCTTAGATAATTTAGTTGTTGTTGCCATAGCATTTTCTTGCATTAATTCAGGAATATTCGATTCCCCTGTTGGGATATGGGAAGAGAACCACAGGACCCTTGCATGTGGAATAAATTACGTTGTAGGAAAACTTGAGTGGTATCTAGTACAAAGCAGATGATTCTAACCATTCCACCAGAAGGAGACATTAACTCTTGTCTTCTAAGGTGGTTTTCTATACTATTCTCCTTAAAAATATAGCTCATAGGAGTGCTTCTAATCACAAAATACACCGAAATGTGACATCCTAGAGGAGTTTTTCCTGGTTTTTGTTCTTGATGCCATGTTTTCAGTTTGCTACCTGCTTGAGCTACATGTATTTATTTCTTAAACGAAATTTAAGATTCTTTGGCTACTGCTTCTTCCATGTTTTTGCCTGTCACCTTCTCTTTCGCTTTGTGTCATGGACTACATTTGTATATTTATTAACCCATGCAAAATTTCCTCAGAGCTCATCATTGTTTTGTTTATTGTTCCCACTCCCACCCCCCCACTTTTCATTTTGGATAATTTCTATTTTAATGTTCTTAAATGTACTAATCCTCCTGCAATGTGAAAATCCACTGTGTCCTTCTCCAGAGACACCCTGGCCTTGATATGATCGCTGGGCAGCCACCAGCACAGTGCCTTGACTGTGCCCGCCACACTGCGCCTGCCTTCGCCTGCTGCTCCACGTGGGGGTCGACTCTGCCCACTAGGCTGCTGCGGGGATAAAGCGCTGCATGCTGCAGACGCCAGGGCCTGATGCTTGTGCAGACCTTTTCCTGCACTGCTGAGTTGTGGCCCCTCCGCCAGGGAAATAAAGAATTAAGATGAGGTGTCTCTCGGGCAAATTCTATGCTGGGGACCCTCCGTGATTCTGAGGAGGAGGGGGAGGAAGAAGATGAGATTTCCAAGGAGCAGGAATGGAGGCAGAAGCTGCAGGATGAGATAAAGGTCACATGGCAGGAGGTCACTGGGAGAATGGTCAGATCGCCTGGCAGGGGAACAAGCCCATAAGCGCCAGCTGCAGCAGGATCCTGCCTTCCCCTGAGGGCTGAGGGCTCAGGGCTCAGTCACAGCTGGCAAAAGAAAGGGGAGGAGCAGCAACTCCACCAAGAGCGAGCCAAGGCCAAGGAGGAAGAATGCAGGAGAGCAGAACCAGGAAGGCCCAAGAAGCTGGAAAGGACAGAGAACTAGAGCCACCCAGGGCTTGCGTAGGGCAGAGCAGCCAGGAGGAGGGGGAAGGGGCAGCCTCTGGTGCTTTGATACTGTGCCCTAGCCCTGCCCTGGAGGGGGGAACCGCAGGCCATGGCTGCAGGCCTAGTAGTACCCCCAGCCCTGGAGGAGCCCTGAGGGTCCAGCAGGTCCAGTGTCACCTTGACTGCTTCCTGCAGATTGACCCAGATTGAGACCTGGGAGCTGGGCAACTGTGACAGTCCTTTCTCGGGCCCTGAATATCGGTGCAGAGGTGCTCAGGTAAGTCCAGGAAGAGAATGGGAAACTGCTGGGTGTAGCTTGGGTGGGCAGGTAGAAGGCAAGGTCAGGGTTGGGGATGGTTCCCTGTTCATCCCCCCGGGGAAGGGATGCTGCAGGGAGAGGAGAGGGTGGATGGGTGTGAAACTTGTGAGAAATGGGTGTAGAGGTGCATGGTCTTCTACTATTGCTCTTGATTCTGCCATTTCCAAATAAGACTTGGTCCCACATCACAAAAACAAAGACAAAAACACTGTGTTAAATCAAAGATATTAAGATCACGTAATGTTATTTCCATGTAATAGTTACATTTTAGGGATATTTTTGCAATTTCTATATATACTAGAGTTTTCATTCTAGGCCATTGTGATTAATTTTCTTGAAAAACTTAATGGGTTTGAGGTTATATAAGGTAATGCCATGATTTTTATGTATGGAAACAGAATTACTTTGCAATATAGAATGATTATAGTATCTGCAATAATTTTGTTGATAATTTACTCAATGAAACAAAATTTAAAAATTCTGTTTTTATAATTATCTAGATAGGTAAGTAAGGCATATGTTAATGAACCTAGGTGGTAGATGTGTGCATATTCATGTTTCTACAGATTCTATTTCCTCTGAAAAATTTAAAAATTGTAAAACATTGATGAAAGAAGTTAAAGAGGACATAAAGAAATTACCAGATATCTTGGGTTCACAGATCAGGAAAATCAATACAGTGGAACCTCGGAACTCTCCTGAGTTATCTTCCTAGAGCACCTGCGAATTGTGAAAAACTGAGTTTCAGATTTGCTCAGAAAAATGCCTATAAATGCCTATTTTTATAGTTTAACCCCTAAATGTGCTATGTCTACCGCAGTAATATAATTTAATAAAATACTGTATTAATAAAGCCTTGGGCCGGAGATTTAGCTCAGTGGTGCAGCTGCCTGCCTCACAAGTGCAAGGTCCTAAGTTCAATCCCCGGTACCAAAAGAAAAAAACAAAAAGCCTTAGAAGGTGCAGGGAGTTTTGAGGGCATCTTACGAATCTTAGACCTTTAAGAAGAACAAAACCGAGAGCCCTGGAGATAGCTACACAAGGTACAGCAACCTGTTTTGATGTGGGAATGCTGGTGCAAGTGCTGGAGATGGGCTACAGGGAAACAGTCAATCAGCAGCACGGAGAACTGAATAACAGTCTCAGACTGGCTACTTGCAAACCTCTCGCCAAAAAACAATTGCAGAGGATATTTGTTGTTTCCAGAAAAATGTGGGGGTTTCCACCAACAATTATTAGTTAGGTTCTAAGGAAAATTTGTGAACAACTGAGGCCACGAGCTCTGAAGCACAACTTTGCAGGGGATATACTTTATTGTTAAAAAATCTGTACAACATAAAGTGATCTGAAAATGCAATGCAATCTCTATTAAAATATTAATTACATTAATTGCAGAACTACAGAAAAAAATCTTAAAGTTCACATAGAATCACACACTCTGAATAGTAAAAATAATCTTGAGAAAATAGAACAATATTTGAGGCGTTACAGTAATTGACTTCAAAATACACTAAAAAACTATAATAATTGAAGCAGCAATAATACTACCATAACTATAGCCACAAAGTCTGATGAAACAGATCCTAGAAATAAAATCAAGATTCTAAAGCCTTCCAATTTGACATAGGCACTCATAACATGCATTGGATAAGAACAGTCTTTTGAATAAATGGTATTTGGAAAATCAAGTATTCACATGCAGGGGAATGAAACTAGATTCCAATATCTCATCACATACAAAAGCAACTCAAAATGGATTAAAGATCTTAATGTAATGCTTGAAACTATGAAATTGTTAGAATAAAATAGGGAAATTGTTTCAGGACATTGGAATGAACAAGAAGTTTTGGGGGAAGGATCACAAAACACAGAAATCAAAGGAAAAAATAGACAAATGTGATTTCATCAAATTACAAAGCATTTGCAGGGCTGGGGATTTAGTTCAGTGGTTTTGCTGCCTGCGGCGCAAGCTCAAGGACCCAAGTTCGAGCCCCAGTACCAAAAAAAAAAAGGATTTGCATAGAAAATATTTGACAGTTAATAGACAACTTACAGACTTCAAAGAAAGAGAGAAAAAATTCACAGCCTATATATCTGACAAGAAGTTAATATCCAGAATGTAAAAGATTTTTTAAAAATTAGTAAAATTTATAATCCAACTGAAAATGAGTGATAGATCTAAATGGACATTTTACAAAGGGAGATATGAAAACGATGAGGATATATATAAAACAATGCTCAACATCACTAAAGAAATCAAAACAACAATGAGGTATCTCAGTGGAATTGGAATGGGTAAGTGGTAACTGTAACAAATGGTGGAGGAATGAGGGCGTCCTAGCAGGCTAGTGAAAGCAAAGAGGTACAGACTTTATTTAGCTGGGCACAGGTGGACTGATAGCAAGCAAGAGGCCATCAGCCCCAAACAAAGAAAAGGCAGGAAACTTTATAGGGCAATGGGAGAGAGATCTAGCACATCTACCACATATAGGGGTCAGAGCAAATATTTGTGGCTGGGGTCCATGCAGATGTGTGGATATTTTCAGGTAACTTGGCATTGAAAAGATGATGTTTTCTGTTTTCTATTTGCTGCCAGGTCACATGGATTTTGTCGGGCAGAGACAGCACCTACATCAGCTGCCTGTTTTGTTGTTTTTTTTCTGTATTTTGTCAAACTGTAGCTTGGAACTGTAGAGCATATTTATTAACCATTTCATGACCAGGTCTAGCCTGACAGTAACAAGTGTATGAAAGGAAGACTTGAACACTATTGGAAGGAGTGTAAAGTATTATAGCCACATAGAAAACAGTATAGGAGTTCTTAAGAACATTAAAGATAAACTACCATATTATACATCAATTATACTACTAGGTATATATATTCAAAGGTAATTAAATCAGTATATCAAACAGTCATTTGTATTGCTATGATCACTGCAGAGCTAGTCAAAATAGCAGAAACAACTTAAGTGTCCATCAATTGGTGAATAGGTGAAGAAAAAATATATATGAATTAAATTTTATTCGACCATAAAAAGAAGAAATCCAGTCATTTGTGACAACAAGAATAGAATTTTAGATGATTATAGTAAGTGAAATAAGTCAGACACAGGAAGCAAAATACTACATTATAGCATTCTCATGTAGATTCTAAAAAAGTCAACCTCTCAGATGTCAAGAGTATTGTAGTGATTACCAGAAACTGGGAAGAGTAGGATGATGGGAAGAGGCAATTGAGAAATGTTGATTCATGAGTACTACATTACAGATAGGGGAAATAAATTCTAATATTACTTATGTGACTATATTTGTCACAAGTGTATTTGTTGATCATAGTTTTGTCTCCCTCATAATCATGAGGGGGATTGGACCATATTACCTACCATATTATCATAGGATAAATATTACCTAAGTGACTAAATTTGTAATCTTATTAGTTGACTGTAGTTTTGTCACCATCTTGTACCTGCCTCACCTCATGGCTTTGTTCAATAAAACATATTTGACAAGGAGGGTGGACAGACAACCTACCTTCCAGGCCCCGGTCTCTCTCTCTCTCTTAGACAGAAGCTATCTTTCTCTAAATAAATTCTTCCTAATCTTAACCTACGTTGTTCTTAAAATTCATTCTTTAGTTTTAGGAAACACAAACTCGGCGTTTCAGATACCTAGCAGGTTGGGAGTTGTAATATTTCCCTTACATTATTTGGATTATTTCCCCTACTTGGATTACTTGGTGCTCTATATCATTTCTAGGATACACAAAATAGTGTATTTTAAGTAGACTTAAGGATGTTCCCTTCAGAGTTTGAAAATTGGAATAGCATCTCAGACAAAAAATTCTAACAATTTTATTAGTAAATATTCTGAAGGTGAAAAAAAATATTCAAGTCTGAGGTTTAGAGATTTGTAGTCAGGAAAATCACTTTGTCCTCATAGCATTTCATTCTTAGAAGTAAACTAGGTTTATGTATACCTCAGAATAGGATATGAATATATTATCCAAAGTCTATTATGGAGACAAAATACCTTTCTGGTCTGGGTTTATGAGGATTACTCTAAGAAGGATTATAGTCCTATGTATTATATATTCATACATATGTACTATTTTTTGTACTGATATTTTCTATTTTCACTGATTCTGAATTTAATCACTGAAATTTTTCCAAAGGATGTCATCACAAACTCCATAAATCCTTTTAGCATTGGAAAAAATGTATCCAACAGTTTGTTACATTGTAGAGTTTGAATAAGGTGACACAGCTTAATACTGAAATACTTCAGCAGGTCAATCTTAATGTGATACCTACTGAGATCTCTGTCACAATATCACATAGTTTATTATTTTTATGACATTTGTAAGTCCTAAAATTTTATAGTTCCCTATTATGGGATATTTTTAGAAATTCTTACTGTACTTTGTATAATTGAATAAACAGCGCTATAATTGTAATTATAGATTTTCCAGTAGAGCTTTATCTTTAGAAAAAAGTATTCTCTGTGCCCCTTTGAAATTAGAAACATGTCATATGTATGTCACAGAAGACCAGCATACATATGTATGTATATATAATCATATGTAATATATATATACACATATGCATATATATATACATTTATATATAGTTTAATTCCTTCTTGAAATTTTTACTGTGCTTTCTTTTTCTGTTACATTTGCCTATAATTTAATTTTAGAAAGTTAAATGAGGAAAGTTCCTTTACACTATAATAAAATCTATTAATTAGCATGCAATGAAATAGAATGTTGAATACCTTTAAACAAGTAATTTGGCATTCCATATACAGATTTCTAAAGAGTCTATACACTATGATAAATACTATTTGTAATTTCATATCCAGATTTTTAAAAAAGTTTATATGCTATGATAAATACTATGGTAGTGTTTTCACCTCTAAAAGCACACCTAATTAACAACTACAACAAATATCAAAGTTGTTAAATTCAGTGTAAAACGTAAATTTTGGTGTATCCTAGATATTTGGAAAATAAAATAATTTAAGAAAAGGAGATTATTACAAAAATTATTTTACATTCACTAAATTTTGCTATTATTGCGACTAAAATAAAATTTTCAAAATAAATGTATTGATGTAAAAAAGAAAAAATGATATAAAAATAGAATTCAGAAATTATTATAATCAATGTTTCCATTATTTTCTCATATTTATGTGGAGATAAAAATCTGAGAACATTAATTTAAATTATCATCATAGATAAAAGGTTGTTGATGACATATGTTTCACTCTTCCTTTTTTAATAATTTTAAGCTACTTCAAACATTTTATAATTAGATAAAGTACTTTCCACATATCCTTTTATCAGGGTTGATTCATAACTTGTCCACAGGCCAAATTTAACCAGTTGCCAATTTCAATAAAATTTGATTGGGAAATAGTCATATTCATTTCTTTCCATGCTGTCCATATATTTTTTTAATTAGTACTTGTTTGCAGTAGATAACAATCACATTCACTATGGGAAATTTGTGTGTGTACATAATGCATTTTAATTCTTTTTTTTTAATCCCTTCTGCTCCCTCCGTCCAACCCTTCTTTAACTCCTTACTTCCAAAAGCTGTGTTTCCATTTTTTCAATTCAGTTTTTTCTTTAAATTCCTTTTCCTTTCTTTCCCTCCCTCACCCCAACTATTGTTTCTCTACACATTTGAAAAAGTTCTTCCTACTTTCTCTATTTTGCTTCTTTTTTCATGCTAGAAGGGGAGAGCAAAGTAACTGCAACATGTAGAACTTAAAACCACTAGAATTTCAAGTATTTACTGTTTGTTCCTTCACAGAGAAAATGTTTTTAGTTTCATTATATTTAATTTTCAAATCAACAAGATTTCTAAACAAACAAACGATGCACCAGAAAGTGATGTAAAATACTTACTATACAAATGCCTATATACCTCTGACAAATTTGCTAACATTTTGTTTACCCCTAAAATCATAATTCTATTTAATCACCATTTTAAAGCAAGAGATTAAAGCAATTCAACTTTCTCTTTCAGAGAAAGTAAAAGTTCAAATGCAGAACTAAGTTTTTTTTAAAGCCTTCTTTATCTTCACATTGCATCTCTTAAGAATGCAACAGAAAAGAGCTGTAAAAAATGATTCCATCTTGAAATTGGCTGATACTTCAATTATGAACACTGTTAGAAAAATAGAGCTCAGTGCAAAGAATTCAGTAGCCTCTTTTTCCTTTTACTGTTATTTCTGTCTTGCTTTGAGTTCTAAGGTAATAAGAAAAGATAGTAACTTCCCAACTATGTAAACCACAGGGTTCTTTGCGATTCACATTATAGTAGTACTCTTAAAAAAAATAAAAGCCCCTCATGGACAATGGGGATGGAATCAATACATTTTGCCAATAGACAAAAACCTAAACTCAAAGCTGCCAATTGAAAGGTATAAGCTTTTTCAAATGCTTTAGAGGTTCCTTTTAGTATAGTGTTACCTAGATATTATTATCGATTTTCTAAAGAGGGCTTTCAGGAGCCTTGATTTTCCAGAATATAATTCTCCAATTTTCTTAAATTCATGCTAAATCATTTTTCTTCCTTTTGCCATGATAATTTTACCTCAATGATTTCCGATGTATTCCCCTCCCTCCTTGAAGAGGGCTTGACCCACTTTGACAGAATGAAGGATGTGAGAGACACCCTAATCATCATGCTGCAGTGCATGCTGCAGAACCCGGATCCTTGGCAAGGGACACCAGGAGACTCATGACGGCCCTTCCTCAGGTTAGGTTTCTTTTTTTTTTTTTTTTGCAAGAAAAAGAACTGTTCACAGGTTGATAGAATGGAACCATAAGATACACACACACACACACACACACACACAATGGTTAATTTTAAATGCTTTTGTTCAAATAAGCAGAAGAAATAATACATTTGCATTTTACTCAAGAAGTTCTTATGATCACAGATTTAGTATATTTTTCTTTTTTTGCTAACTCCTGGGTCCTTCCTCTGTGAGTTCTCCCTTGGTCCACCTCATAAACAAACCTCCATTCTGTCTATAACTTTGATTAGGGTTGAGCTAGCTAGATGACAATAAAATGAGCAAATTACTCTTTTCTAAATGGGCTCACTTTTATGTATCCAATTTTAATTCCATTAGCAAGTGGGATAGACTCTATAACATGAACATCTAGAAGTGCGCTTGTGCAGAATATCTAGAATATTTTCCCAACATGGCTTAGTTCCACTGTGACATCAGTATACTACAGTTATGACTAGACACACATGTACATGTACATGTAATGCAGCTGTATAATTTTGACTATGTGAGTCAACAATATTAATTTTTACACTTTACTTTTTTGACCAGGGCAACTGATCATAAAACATAAACATTTTCAAACACTCAAAAACCATGATAAATATCCCAATTTGGGAGGGTACTTTTAGGATATATAATACTCACATATGCATTTCACAACATAATATAATATACATTATACACACACATATGAATTTCACAACATATATATATATTATACACACATGGATTTCACAACATAATATAACATATATATTATACACACATACGCATTTCACAACATAATAAAATATAATATTCTACTTTGTATCATGGAGTAATAGTATTCATATTATTAATTCCTACAAATCTAACTTAGATGAAATTAAAATATGTTTTCTGTTGTCTTTTATGGCATTGTTTGATAATTTTTTTATATTTTTATATCAAACACTAAAACTGCCTTCTTCCTACCTCTAGGTTACCCATTCAAATACACTATTAAATTTTTTTCTTTTCAACAAGATTCATTCATCTGAGTCAACATGTATTTCTTTATATTTCATCACCATATGTGTGTTCAGTATCTTATACTGTCATATTTTGGTAACTATTTTCTAAAGTGATTGCAAATATTATTTTACTTAATCAGGGCTAAATTGTTTTGGTAAAATATAATTTTAAAAAATTTCCCAAGCCAGAAAACCTTTCTACAAGGATAAAGTACAAGGAAATTTTTATTATTGAATGAGTATAAAACAAGAATCTGATATTTATCATAGACAATGTCTAAGCATGTAAGACAGAATCTTTGCCTTTTTATGTAGTCAAGCAAATGCAACCCAGTATATCTATATCTAAATCTATATTTATAGCTATATTTATACCTATAGATACAAATATATTATCTACACATATTCTTGGGACAGACAATAAGTAGTCTTTAAGAAAGAGGACTAGACACTATTTTTCCTACATAGTTTATCCTAAATTTATCTCCTAGTCGAGATGAACATCTGTATTAGCCAAATCATTTACCCAAAGAATAAACAGACTTCTCTTGTCCTTGTGATAGTAGTTTTTGAACAAAGGCCTTCAGGAGTTATACTTTACCTTCTCACAGAGAGGGCTTCTATCTTTTTTGATAATTACATTTTAAAGATATGGTCTTCACGTTCTGGAGGAGGAAGCTTATTTAGTTTAAAAATATATATGTACATTTCAAAGAGGCAAAAGAATAAATTTACAATTTAAGATATCTAAAGTAAGTGATTTTAGAAAATGAAGTCAAAAGTAATTTTCTACCTTAATTTTCAATAGGGAGAGAATTGTTTTCTTCTCTGATTTGTATTTACCTTTGCAAATGATAATCGCTATAATAAATACATTTATAAGTTTACTTTTTAAGAATGCCTCTATGTTTACACTAAGGACAAGTTTAGATAATTTTAAGCCAAATAATTGACATTTTAATATTAAAAATTAAGATTATGATTTTTCAACGACATGGTAGCTGTGAAATGAGTGTAGGTTTTGAAAACATTTAAAATCCTCTTTAGTAGCAACTTTTTGAATGTACAAATTAATGAATTTGTTGATGTCAATCTTAATTGTCCAACTCTGATATAAAATATTAAAAGTTATTCTTTGTACCCCATTGCACATTTCTCCCTGATTCACCATCCTCTCCTTACTCTCCTATGCGATACTTTCCCAGTCTCTGGTAAGCATGATTCTGCCTTCTACTTTCTTATTCATTATCTAATGGAATCCACCTATGGGAGATAGAGGAACCATTGGAAAACTTGATTTTCTATGCTCTTTCCTTATCTCCTTCTAGAATACCTATAAAGCAAAAGTTACTGGTTTAAAGATATTGCATAATTATTGTGAGGTTTCTTGTTATATTTATTGGTCTGATTGGGCTATTTCAAATGACCTGTCTTCAACCTGAATACTTTTTTTCTACATGATTTCTTCAGCTATTGAGCCTCTCAGATGTACTTTTATTTATTTGATTCTTTAGCTCTGAGATTTCTGCTACATTTATTTTTTTATGATCTATGTCTTTGCTGAATTTCTCATTCATATCATAAATTGACTTCCTAATTTCATTGAATTGTCTATCTGGATGCTCTTGTGTTTCATTGTGTATCCATAAACTCATTATTTTGAACTTTTCAGGCAATTCATCAATTTCCCTTTGTGCAGACTGTTGCTAAAGAGTTATTGTTTTCCTTTAGAGGCAACATGTTACCTTATTCTTTCAGTGGTTGTTTTCTTCTGTTGATACTCGTGCAATTAGTGGATCAGTTGCCTCTATCAATTTTATAGGGTAGATTTCCTAGTTAAAGATTTTCTCCTGGTGATGTATTCTGGGATATGTCAGGTAGGCTGTATTGGGTATGCCAGGTAGGCTGTACTGGATTTTACTTTCCTGTGGGCAATTTAGGTAGTATCCATGTAGCTTCTTCAGCTATAGTCAAGGTTTGTGATGCTTGCAGGTGTTTCAGTGACATAAGCTGCAAGGACAGTAAGATCACACTGCCAGTAGTGGTATAGCTTTCTTAGGAGAGGCACAATAATTGGTACGTCTGAGCACAGTGCACTTGTGTAGCATGAGGGCAAGGGATGGCGGATTGAGCAGTGGAGGCCCAATCTTTATCAGTCTCCTGCAGTTCTATGGTGATAATGCCACTCCAGTGCAACATGCTCAGCAGTGGAGAGGGACACTTATCAATGCCTGAGGGCAAATCATAAGCCACAGAGCACTATCAGCCCTAGTGTGGCTGCCTGTCAGCACTGAGGTCTGCATGGACAACCTCCAGTAGCTTCTGGATACTGATCTTCCTGGAGTGTGCTGCTTTCTGTGATTGATGTTGGTGAGGTGGGGGATACTTGCGTGCTTCTCACAGCCTTGTGGGGTGAACTACTCAGGGCAAGCCTCCTGGCTGCTTTCTAGGGTTGTAATGGATAGGCAAGACAGCTTGTGTGTTTCTGGATATAGAGCTACTCTGTTTGGTTGGCTGTCTGGCTGCTCCCTAGGGCTGAAGGTTGGTGCACAGCACCATTTAGCCTTTTTCTGGGGCAGTGATTGGGTTTAAGGAGCTGCTTCTTTGGGTAAAGGTGGGTAGGTAGAGATGCAGATCTTCCTGGGGACCGGAGCAAGCCTCACTTATCAGTCAGGCTGACCAGTTGCTTCCCCGGAGCTGAGGGAGGTTGAGACGGGCCACCTGGCTTGTTGGCAGGGCTAGATCGGCTGAAAGGCTGAGGGAAGCTATCTCACTACTTCCCAGGGCCCCAGGTAGGCAGGGTCTCAAGATCATTTGTGCAGCAGGAGCCTGTGTTGTTGAGGGTACCACAGGGGCATGTGCTCTTTCTCTGGGATAATGCATACATGTGGTAACCCAGCAGCTTCCCAAATTGAGCTCAAGCCTGTGAAGGTTGTAGGCCTCTCCAGCAGAAAATACTTGTGGTGTTTATGGCAGGAGTCAGGGCTACTGGGGTCTCCTGCTTTCCCTTTCTCCACTGAGTGAAGTTTTTGGTTCACAGGTGATCACAGAGACAGGATGGTAGATGTTGTTGTATGCTTCTTTATAATGCCATCATGTCCAGGCTGCTGGACATTGCCATAACCCTACTATGCTCTGACACTCTGCTTCACAGAAATTGCTCTTTGTTTTTTCTTTTGTTTTGTTCCTTTATTTTCAGAGAGAAGTATTCAGCCATTTTAGTGTTGCAATCTTCAGTGGTTTTTTTTTTCAATTTTCAAAAACAGCAACAAATCACAAATTTTAAGAATCTCAGCTCTACTCTCAGCCTATTTGTTTAATTCTCTATATCCTGTCCATGTTGTTATAAATGAACAGTAAGCCATGGTCCAAAACTATGTCTTTAATTTGATTTTCAATGAAGCAAACTGCAACCTGATCCAGTAACAAACTTAAATTTAGCTGAGCATGGAAGCACAAACCTATAATCCCAGGACTCTGGGAGGCTGAGGAAGAAGGTTGCGTGTTCAAGCCCAACCTGAACAATTTAACAGGAATTTATCTCTCAATAAAAAGGCTGAAAAGGTAGCTCAGTCCAAAAGTCCTGGGTTCAATCCCCATTCCTGCGAAAACAAACAACAGCAATAAAAAAAAAAACCTTAAATCCAGTTTAAGAGTACATCTTTGGTCACAGTTCATCCAATTACAGATGAGCTTCAATCAACAAACTCAAGTAACCTCAAGTAGCTTTAGCTAGTGAAATGATTTCTCTTCTTTGCTTCTAAGTTTCACTTGAAAAACTTGGCTGTTCATTTTGTTGGGTAGGGTTCTCTGAACTTCTGTTGGTTGTGAGTGCTGCCTGATTCATGAGTCATTCTTTGCTCAGATAAATTCTGTTAAATTTAATTTTCTTACAATTTTTCTGTTAAGAGAAAATTTTGTAAAAATAGGTGTGCAAGTGTGCCTGAGCATGTACCTCCCCTACACACAAACATGCACACACACACACATACACACACACACAGCAGTTTTTCTGACACTACCCTAGATTGTCCTCAATGTAAAAATGGAAAAAATTTTAAAAATACATTAAAATAACTGCCTTTTTAAAAATAACTGATATTTTAATTACAAAGGTCTTTTAGTACAGGAAGTTAACTTATTAACAAAGAAGCACAATCTCTCTTACAAGATGGACAGTAGTTTAACCAAGTTTTATTTCTTTGTTTTACATTTGTCAGAACCTTCTGTTTGAAGTTATTTTTCTTTTCTTTTTTTTCTTTAGATTCTTTTATGGAAACAAAGTCTTTGTCAATAGGGAAGGGTGGAGGAGGTGAAAAGAGGACAGGAAATGGAGAAAAAAATAAGAACCAAGATATATCATGTAAAGGTACAAGTACCTAATGATACATGTAAATGTATTGTATACCTAAAATGTACCAATAAAACAACTGTCTTGTTTATTTATTTTATTTTCTTATATTAGTATACATTTTTCAGTGCATGCATTTTACAGTCATCTTGGGGAGGAGTACATGTACATAACACAGCTTGTTTCTTTTTCAATCTCCTTCCCTCCCTTCCCCCTCGCTCCTCTTCTAGTTCCCCTTCCCCCTTTTCATTCTTGTTGGGATTATTAATCTTAGGTCATGTTTATGGCATATAATGTCCATGTTCATTGAGGTTATTAGGGCCTTGTACATGGCATATCTTCACTGTACCTATTTTTCCATCGCCTCCACCTCAACCCTCACCCTTGGTCCCCTGGACCCCTTCCCATCTGCAAGAGATCCATCCCCCCGTCTTGTTCTATCCTTCCTTTATTTTTGTCTTTGATCAAACTATCTTAAGAGCACGGCAGAACAGTCCATGGATTTGGCCCTGACATTGGTAACACATCGCTTATTTTGTTGTTATGTATAAAGACTATGATTATTTTCCTCTGATTAAAAAGATGAATGGAGAGAAACACATTAAAAAACAGTTACTCAGAATGACACCTGTCAGGAAAACAGGTGATATCACTTTGGGATATATTTGGTTATTTTAAAAAATTTTCTCTGCAGATACAAAAATATACCATTATGTCACATTATTTTGCATAATCAGAATTTTTAAGGACTTTTTCTTTCCTTTTTTTTTTTTTTGGTACCAGGGATCAAACTCGGGACCTTGCGCTTGCGAGGCAGGCACCTGAACCACTCATGAAATATATAAGGACTTGTGGAGATAAACCAGAGAAGTAGTAGGTAGAGGAATTCTTTTAAACATTCTGCAATGCACAGAACAGCCTCCCACAAGAAGGAATCATACAGTTCAAAATGTTAGTAATGTCATGATTGAGCGTTCCTAGTTTGGAGTGATAGCAATGCATAAATATATAAAGCAAACCAAATCCCTCTCCTTATTAATCTTATGTAATATTGTCTTAGGCAATAGACACCTACATCTGATGCAATTTAAATGAGAAAAGGTCTCTTTTGGCTCACAGTTTGTAGAGGTTTCAGTCCATAGTAGGCTGGCTGGACAGGAAGGCGTGGCACAAGGGTATGGTGGCAGAGCACTGTTTATAGCATGGGAGACAGAAAGCAGAGTGTCAAGGGAGGAGCTTGGAAGGGAGATAAACCCTTCTAGAGTACACCAACAGTGACCTGCCTCTTCCAAGCAGACTTCACCTTTTAAGAGCAAATCAGTTATAAAGTCCTATAGTCCAATCACCTTCAAAAAGCCCCACCATTGAGTCCACGAGGCCTTGGGGGGAATCCAGATATAAACCATAATGCACTAAAACAATATAAATAGAACAGCACAAGAAATAAGATAGAACTAAAATAGAGTGAGAAATTTTAGAGCAAGGTGGGAAGGGGGAGTCATTGTAGATAAGGTGACAATAGAAAAATAAACGTCAATTAAGAAAGGGAAGAAGCTATGTGGAAATCTGGACATAAAGGTATTTCAAGAAGGAACACCCTTCAGGCAGGAACAAATCCATCATATTCAGCAAAAATCCTGTTTCACTAGAGCCACTTTAATAGGCACAGAGCAGGACACAGAGTGAAGGGACAGGCATAGATCAGAATGTGTTGTAGGATATGGACCCTGATAAGAATTTAGATTTTGTTCTGAGTGTAATGAGATCCTATTGTAGAATTTTAAAGAGTAGAATGACAACATTTATTTTTAAAAGATAATTTTGGCTCCAGCATGGGGAATACACTTCAGAGGAGCAAAAACAACATTCATGACACTAATTAAAAAGTTGCTTCATTAGCCTCGGTTTTGGGAGATGGTGGCTGAACCTCAGTGGGTGGTAACAGAAAAGTTGTAAAAATGATCAGATCGAGGACTTAATTTGATAATGAAGCCAGAATGACTGGATGATTAATGTGTGTGATAAAAAAGAGTAATATAAAGTAGCTTCCAGGTGTGGTAACTGGGTGAAACTTTTAGCTGGACAGGGGAATGGATGGGATTAGCAAAGAAAAAAATACCAGAGAGTGTTTTGAGGGTATGTAAATTTGAGATATCTATTAGACCTCCAGATGAAGGTGTGTAAGTCTATTAAGTGTATGAAATTAAGGGAAGAGGATAGTGTTTAAGATAATAATTTAGCAACAAAAGTGCAGTGATAGTTTTAGAAATAACAAGAAGGGAAAAGTATTTGAGAAGAGAACATAAACAATGTCAGAATAAATTGAGACCTTTCCTTTAATAATAAAATAATAATAATAGAGTAATCTCATAGAGGTAGTAAAAAGTATTTAGTTTACACAAGATCCTATGTTTTTTTTGGGGGGGTACCGGGGATCAAACTCAGAACCTTGCGCTTGCAAGGCAGGCAGTGGCACCACTGAGCTAAATCCCCAGCCCAACAAGATCCTATGGTTCAAAACAAATACTAAGTTAATAAAGTGCAAAATATAGCTCCGTGATGAGTAAAATAATTTAGCATGAATTTTCTACCCTCCAGTAAGTATATGCTATCTAACTTTTTTTTTTTTTTGTACCGGGGATCAAACTCAGGTCCTTGCACTTGCGAGGCAGGTGACAGAACCACTGAGCTAAATCCCCGGCCTGCTATCTAACTTTTTATACAAAGAACATATTGCAGAGAACATCATTTCCACTCAATAATATTAAAATATAGAATAAAAGACAAGGAATTGAAATGCATGCACTTTAGAAAAGACACATAAAGCAGAACAATTTTTAACTTAAAAAGAGCTATTCTCATCTGTGGCACTAATGTTTATTCAATAATTTCCATTTTTACCATCTACAAGACTGAGGTCCTCTTCTTTTAAAAGATGAGGAAATAAAGGGTAACATGGAGAGACCAACTATATTCAACCCAAAAGTGGAAGCACTGGAATATGTAAAAAAAGCCCTCTGAAAGTCACTTTATTTCCTACGTTATTCTTTCTTCTCCTCCCCCTCCTCCTCCTCCTCCTCTTCTTCCAAGGGATTCACCTTTTACAAGAGTACTTTAGCTCAGCATACATCTCTGAGTGATATGTAAATTACTCAAGTTAGCTTCACGTTGTCATAATTTTTGACTTTGGTTTTTCTGCCATGTGTAGAATTTTGTGATCTTCAGATCAACCCTATAAATTTACTCTACCTTGTAGTGGAGATAGGCCAACTTAAGTTGGTTTAAGAAGAAAAAGATTTATTCTGAATATGGGGAATAGTTATAGATAAAGATATGACCAAGGATTGGGATCTCTGATAAAGTCCATGGAAACTATCAGAAGAGTCTTAATATTATGTTCTTTATTCTAATGTGAAATGAGGAAAACTAATTCTCATGGGTCGATAACCTTGTGATGTCTTGTCCTGGAGTCTTCACTCACACAGAGAGAATCCGTCCTGCATGTTCACCAGCCCTTCAGCATTTGGCACCTTTCCCCCAAATCTGTGTAGACGCCATCCAAGTCAGAAGAGAAAGGGAGAAAATTACATGCACATTTACATAGTTTCTCTACCAACTAAATTGTTATCTGTTAGAGAAAATTTTGAGAATAATTAGACCAGAGGATTCCTAAGATGTGCTACAGAGATTTGCTCTTCACAGATCCATAATCTGTTTTATATTTTAGTTTCTATTTTGTGAAATACTGCCATTAAAAGTTTCCCCTTTTGTTGTAGATTGTTGCTGCTATACTTTTATCTGATTATACTATTATTTTAAATCAATATATTAGACAAAGTAGATTCTGCTATAACATGTTTTCCCCTTTTTCTCCCTCCAATTGTCCACCCATGAAAATAACAGATGTTAGAAAATAAACCATGTTAGAAACTGAAACTGCAGTAAACTGGAAAGTAAGGTACTGAAAGGTAGAGAATGGTACTTTTTGAATCTGCAAGATTTGAATCTTATATTTTTCTAAGTAAGGATTGTGCAATTTTGACAAATAAACTCCTTGAGTTGAAAACTTCTCCTATACAACTAAGTGAACTACATGTAAGGCTCTATCATAGTTATTCATGCATTATGTTGCAGAAATACACTATATAAATATATCACATTCAGCTTTGTCATCATCTTACCATTTTACTATGTGGTAAAAGAGGTTGAATACTTGGCTCAATTTAAAAGAATTTCAAACTAACATCAAGTTAGAAATTAATATATTTAGTAATGGTAATCAGCTTTCTATTTTGTATGACATATTTTTCTGCATTGTCTTTCTTGCATCAAATCAACCTCATCTGTACTTACATGTGGCTGCAGTGGACAGCTCTATGTGAGCTCTTATTGATATTATATCCACATTTGATACATGTTTAAGGATTGGCAGAATGTTTTCTTTAATTTTCATTATCATGGAGAACCCAAATCAGTTCCCTAAGTTTCCTTTCATATGAGAAGGACAGGGAGCACTGAGTCTCACAACCTAGACTATGATAGCTGTAATAATTTCAGTCGCAATGCACTCAGTGAGACCTTTCCTTTTTTTGACTTTCTGAAGACTATCATATAGACTTATCAAGCCTACTATGTCAAATCACATTGCGATTTGTTGAACTTTTCTTAATCAAATTTTATATGTCCATATAATAAAATAATTCCTTTGAAATTATTATATATTTTGAAAAAGAGTAACTCATTATGACTGACCAAATTGAAGAGTACATTTTACTTTACTGTTAAGATGGGCTAGCACTAGATATAAGTGAAGCACTAAGTCTAACTAATATTAGTTAATGAAGATAACTATTGTTTCCCTATCAGGGTCTTAGGTTAGCATTGTTCACAGTTTCAAGGGATAACACATTTTGCCAGCAAAATCCATTACTGGCTTAACAAGTTAAGCCTAATTTAATAACTTTTCAAAATTTTAGTCACTATGGACCTGTGCTTCAAAAAAGCACACACAAATACACATACAAAATTTTTCTTCAAATAGTTCTTGCTTTTCCGTCTTGCAACTAGCAGCAGAAATGAGGACTAGATTGTGAGATGAAACTCAGGTATCTAGGCAGTGACTGCTTTTCTAAGCACTGAAACTAAATATTTTAGGAGAATGCTCTCCTCCCATGAGATGGGATTCAGTGTCATAAGAAGATGAAATCATTCTTGGGACATGATGTCTTCATTTCCAGGGATATTTCCATAGATTTTGGTAAAACTAGTTATCCATTCCATGAACTACTTTAATTGTATAATACTTCTGAGGCAATTTCCCTAAGTTTAAATCTATTAGGGGACTTTTTATACCACACTACTTAAATTTTTTTTCTCATGGAAATGATAAAAGGTAATAACCCATAAGGAGGGGGTGCCATTTCACTGTTTCTCTTTAATTTGCGGTACCTGTATTTAGATCCATACCTATTTATTTATTTATTTATTTATTTGTACCGGGGATCGAACTCGGGTCCTTGCACTTGCGAGGCAGGAGGTGGAACCACTGAGCTAAATCCCCGGCTCTTAGATCCATATTTAAATTCCGCTGGAAAGTGATATGACACAATGAGATATATTTGATATACAACAAAAGTAGGTCTTCTTTCTCCAATTTCCATCCTGCCTTGTAAGAAAGCAAATATTCCTTGCATAAAACAAATCTGTAACAGTCATGAAAAATAGATTTTCTAACATGCTCTTTGGACAGTCAACAAATGGGTTCAGGTCTCATGACAGATGATTTGATTTGATTATTTTATTATTTTGTTTAAGAGAGATTCCTTTTTTTAGTCTTTTAACATTTTTATTTGAAGATGCTTTTTTCATTCCTTTTTTACTTCTGATGTTTGTAGATCACTTATGTAACAATACTTGGAAAAATGTTATAGCTTTGAATTAAATGCAAATACAGAATATTGAAGAAAATATAGCTTTGTGTTAAATGTGAATCTCTTTTTTAAAAATGAATTTTATTGGTACATTTTAGGTATACAATATAATGACATTCATCATTGGAAATTTGCACCTTTACATAATCTCTCTTG
>NW_004624791.1:6400362-6422487 GCF_000247695.1 Heterocephalus glaber
AACATGGGTGCACATATATCACTGTGGTATGATTCTTTTAATTCTTTGAGGAAGATAGTCACCAGGGGAACAGCTGGGTCAAATGGGACTTCCAGTCCTAGTTCTTTGAGGTATCTCCATAATGACTTTTTTTATATACTGATTTCTTAAACACAGAAGTTTTACTTTTTTATGCAATTGAATCTCTCGATTATCTTCAAGTTTTGTGTTTTGCATTATGTATAGAAAGATCTTTGTCCCTAAATATCTACATATATTGCTTCATAAACACATATATGCATGCTTTATTTTTGTGATTTAACATTTAGTCCATATGAAGATGGAGTTCATTGCTTTTTTGTGGTGCTGTGGATTAAATTTACTTCACATAAAAGGATATACTTCTTTTGTCTATTGTCTCTTTACTCTTCAAGATTTTACATTTAATTATACATGTTTTGAGTATTTATTTTTGAAGAAAAGCAGTGGATAGATACCATAAATCCTAATCAAATTAAAATCAGGTGCAATGTGATTAAGCCAATTTGATAATGGCTGTCTGTGGAGGACATCTTTGTGGAATGGAAGCAAAAACATTCTATTTTCTGAATAAAGCATCCTAAAAGAGATGAATTACAAATATTTTGACAAAGCGTTCTATAATTTATAGAGCCTCATTAATCATTTTTTGTGAACAACATCCTAAAAATCTAATAAAATGCTCAAGATATTTAGATAGAAATTATTAAATAATTTATGTGCGTCTTTTTGTGTGTACTCTGCTACTTTCACATGAAAGCTGAATGTCTATCAAAAGACTATCTTTGTGATTTTAAATTCTGGCAAGTACATTTATTATGTCATTCAGCAGTGACCCATTTATAGTGTACATAGATGGGGCTAATGTGCTAATATCGCTTTTAACACATTTCATGACCAATGAATGAGCAGGATGTCTGTATAACTACATCCTCTCTTAAGAAAGATGCATGCACATTTTGGTTTAGCTCCTGATAATGCGTGTGATCTGCCACTCAAGTACATATAGTATATGAAAATTTCTGCCATATTTTTTTGTCCTGAAATTATGATTGCCTATTTATCTTCCCATGCAAAACTTGAGCTCACCAAGTACAGTTGGCAATTCTTGGTTTTTGTTGGATTATCTGTATATAATCTAGTAGCTTTTCTGTATTAAGTATTTAATAAATGTATACTAAATAAATTATTAAGGGAAGAAATGTGAAGGATTTGGATTATTTTATTTTCTAAACCCTAAACAGGAAGTAATTTAAGAATTTCTCACCCACTTGAGTTGCACAAACAAAAAAAGTACACAATTAACAAACAATAACAAACAATAACAAAAACTTTACAAAGAATGAAAGAAGACAAATTACCAACTCTAACTTAATATTGCTTAGTGTTATTTTCTTCTTTGATCTGAAGACATTAACACAAAGAGCATGCTTAACAGTTACGTAAATAAGCCGCTGACCATATTTTAGTTAATCTGATTAATCTTAAATTTGATTGTATGAGTAATTTATAGCCTCTGAAGATTGAATTATACTACATTATATGTTTAAATAAGTGTCACACCTTGTTCCCCCTTATTCTTTTTCTACTCCTTCAATTCTCTTTCACCCAGTATGTATTTCTCTCCCATTTACACAAAAGAGCACAGTACATATAGTCCATTGAACTTTGTTTAATTCTTTTAATAACTAAGCCTGGAAATCACTTCATTCAGTTTATAAAGGTCCTTTTTCTGTAGGTGGAGCTTATTCTATAGCTCCACTATATGGATGAGCTAAATTTTTTACAGCTACTCTTCTACTTTGGACATTTAAGATATTTATACGTTTTTGAAATTATAAACTACTTCTAGGAATAATTTTGTATAATTTAAAAAAATATTACAAGTGTGTGTCTTCATAATGAATTTCTAGATATGGGTCAGAAGCTAAGCCCATCTGGATATTTATTACATTTTGCAAAATGTAGCTTCATAGGTATTTTATAATTTATAATATCACCAGTTATATATGACATTGTCTGTTCTCTCAGCCTGACCAGTAATTGAAATAATTTTTATTATTTAACAAATTTTAGGGATTAGAAATGATATTTTGTGCAATTGAAATTTGGATTTCTTTAATTATGATTTAATATTTTAAATATGTTTAAGACCATTTAAGATATTTTTATAAATTCACTGTTAAACTTTTAACATATTTTTCTATCATGAACCTATTAATTTTTAAAGAATAAATTATTTAAACATTGAAATGGATATTTATTTTCCAAAGTTCATTGTCACATAGTTAATTTGAAAATATATCTAGTCTACTAATATGAATAAGGTTATGTTTGTAGATTCTGAAGAAGGTAGGAGAATTAGTGTCATTTGTACTCTTGAGTAGAGCCAAAGAACAAATTATGAGTCAATCTATTTTCAAATTTAGAGCTCTCTCAAATGTAAAATATTTATATTGCAAACAAACACTCTTTGGAGAGTCTATGCCATTAATACATTATCTCTTTTGATGGGCAGTAAGACAATCATGTTCCAGCAACTGCATATGAAGTAATAGGTATAAATATATTAATGTGAAATTTGAGCAATTATGTGCATGTTAGAGAGTTCTAGCTGCATATCACAAATGAAATTCAGCATGTGATTAGAAAGTCTGATTGATCGTTTGAATTATGCTGCTTATGCTATCATTCACAGCTTAACATTTTTATTAGTACCATAATCTCTAATTAATAATTTATCTGTTTTTCATTTTATGTGCACAAAACAAATGGAACTGGTATTTCTTTTTTAAATTTTTATTTGTCTATGTTTTATTTTTTCATACTGAAGATTGAACCTAAGGTGTCTTGTATACACTCTACAACTGAGCTATACCTCAGCCCTGGAATTTCTTCTTTTAATCTAAGAGAAAATTCTGTTTCTTCATGAGACATCCTTTTGTAATTTTCTGTTTACTACATTGAAAAGACAATACTGAAAGATATGTGGTTTATATCTAGAAACATTTACTCTTTTCCAACATTACTAAGAATATGTACATATATTTTCCTCAAATTGAAATATTTAAAGTACCAGAGCTATTTGTAAAGACGAATGTCAGAGCTACCTGAAGACTTGAACAAATAATACTTAAAAAGTAAAATGTATGTGTAGTTCTCATAACTGGAGGACAATCAGTCTAGTTCCTTCTACAGCTATACATGAAGAAAGATATTATTAAATATCTTTGCTTTTGGAAAAGAGGAAGTTTGTTTTTCTGGTCATTGAATGTCATGATTAGTTGAGCTTCAAAGAAAAATCACTGGATTTAAAATTGTTACATCAAGATAAACTTTGGGTTCTGCTGATAAGAAGCTATGGCTAAATAGCAGTTTGACAGAGTCCTGAACATAAATTTCCTTTAGGTATTTGATATGGTGATATGAGCACTGACTTTCATTAATTCATTTCCATTTTGTGATTTAAAATGTAAGCTTTTATACTAAGCCAAAGTTTCTTATTTGTTTATTTGTTAGCTAAAAGTATTATCAAATAGTTCATAGAATTTTTTTGGAAATTTATTTAATGTTTTTAATATGATGTCATATATGGAAGTTTATAATTCAAAAAATAGAGATTATCATTGTATTTAATATATTTTTATGCCCTGCTATATTGAGAATTTGTTCTTCCTGGAAAAGATCAAGCTTTATATGTATAATATATATAACATAAAATATATACATATGTAAAATACAAATGTATATATATATGTATTTTATTATTCAAAAACCATGCCTAATTTTACTCGAGTAAGTAATTTAAAAAATATTGAGGACTTATTTTTGGTGAAATATTTTTGGGCAGCTATATGCTGTAAATATATACATATATCTCCATATATATATCCATATATATATATATGGATAAATAAATGATTAAATAATCAAAAGTGATTGATTTGGCCATCAATCACAGACAACTTTTATGTATCCTCCCCTAAAGCTTTCACTTTTGTTTTCTAAATTTTAATTATCAGACATTTTTCATAGAGAGTTTGAGATTATTGAGGAAACAGAGTTTTCCTGGTACTGAGTTTAGGGCTGGCAAGAAAGTGTAAACGTAAATATTTCTGTGAAAGCAAGTTTAATCACAAAATCTGGTGGTTGCTAAGAAGCCTGGAGTGTAATGTGAGGCGGGCAACTTTCTCCATGAGCAGTCCTTCGAGGCAAGGTGGTTTTACAAGTACATTGGCCTAAGCCAGTCTCTCAGCTGATGTCTTTCTAGGCCTGTTTAACTCCTTTTTAAAGAGTTTCCTAGGGGCTGGGTATTTAGCTCAGTGGTTCTGGCGCCTGCCTAGCAAATGCAAGGTTCTGAGTAGGATCCCCGGTACAAAAAAAAAAAACGAGTTCTTCCATCTGAGCTAAGTGAGGTGGCCTCTATATAAAAGAAACACCCCTTAGGAGATTCAGTACTGATGGGAACTCTGTTCACAGCTACTTTCTTCACTGTTTACCTTCCCCAGGCTCTTGTAAGGCTTCCCTATTTTCTACCCATCTCCCTCTTCCTCCTTGAGTTCTTCAGCCCAGTTTCAGTTTAGCATTTTAGCTTGATACCCGTTAGTGATATTTCTCCTTCAGACATTACCTTTCCTCTGTAGGGTGGCATCATTAAAGATCTCATCATTCATAAGCAATTCCTCTATTAAGCAGATGTTCAGAGAGGTTAGGGCAGCAGGTCATGGCAGCTCCAGATAAGCATGTGTTGAGTCCTGTGGTGGGTTTTGAACAAAGCAAAAGGCGTGGGAGGTATGTTTGGGATGTGCCAGCCACTAAGTCACTCCCTCGTCTTCTCTACTTACATGCAATAGCTGTAAAAAAGAAATGGATGTATTTCTACAGAAAAATAAAATGTGTTAAAAGTTATATATAAAAGAAAATGGATTTAGTAAGGTCCATGTGAAAATTGGAGATTATGTTTATAGATTTTGTTTTAAGCTAAACTAAGGGGAAGAATTCTGCTATTACAATAGCAATATTAACACTAATTGAAATAAATTCAATGTTTCAGTTTCAAATTCCTACAGACAAAGCATTTTTTACTCCTTAAGCTGCTATAACATTCACATACTGTCTTGAGATGCATAAGTATTCTCTCACTTTTGCTTTTATTTTTCTATTTTATTTTTATACTTTTAATAGAGCACATTAGTTATATAGAGGAATAGGCTTTGTTTTGGTATATTTATATGCACGTATAACATACTGTGATTAGTTTTAACCCCCATTACTCCCTTTCCCTTTCTTTCCTCCTCCTCTTTTTCTCCTTCCTCTGATTTCCTTTCTCATCTCTAATAGCTTCTATTTTCCTGGTCTCTGTCTCTGTCTTTGTCTCTTGATTCTAAAAATGGGACAAAACATGTTTGACTTTCTGAGTCAGCCTCATTTTGTGTAGCATGACCATCTACCTTCTTGCAAATGGAATGACTTTTTCTTTATAACTGAATAATATTCATATGTATGAATATATTACATATAATAGATATTAGATATTCTTTATCCATTCATCTGTTGATAGAGACCGAGGTTGCCATAATAGACATGAGTATGAAGGTATTAGTATAGTTTTCTGACTTAAATTCTGAGAATATACCAAGAAATAGAACAGTATATCCAGATCAAATGAAGCTTGAAAGGTTCCAGAAAAAGATTTAACTTTGGACACAAAGTAAATGCTTGACTCTTGAAACCTATCACTTCCTTTGTCCTTGTCCCCATTTCTGATCACACACATTTCCCAAAATCCTTTTGAAAATTTCATTGCCCAAATTGCACATAAACATGTACTGCTACCATATTGCTTTTGGGCACTGTTGACTTTCTTGGGCAAAAGGACCATGATCCTGTTAGTTCTATAATCCTAATTCAAACTTGGACTATTCCAACTAACACTTTGACCTTAATCTCTTACAGTCAAGTCAATGACCTATATCAATAGTGATATGCATTTTAAATACCCACACATCACTTCTCTGTGTAAGGAATTTCAGTTATATAAAGAAATTATTGGGTTCCCAAGAAGTATATAGCATCATATTTTAAATTTAATGTTTGAAGAATTTGTGAAGGTCATTCATTAGTCTCATTTACAGTTTCTAAACAATGTATAATACAAATTTTACATCCAAGAAGAGAAAATTGGATTTTCATCTTATTTTTAAATTAACATTTCAAAATATGACACTTTCTGTATTAGTCAGGGTTCTCCAGAGGAACAGAAACAATGGAATGTATATACAACTGTAAGAGGAAGTTTATTAGATTTACTTTCATGATCAGAGGTTGGAGAGTTCCACAATGGCCATCTGCAGCCCGGAGAGCCAGGAAAACCAGCAGCTTCTCAGTTCAAACAGCTGGGAGACTTAGAACCAGAGATGCAGCCCCAGTCTGAGTCTAAAGGCCTGGAAACTCCCAGGAGAATCATTGATGTAGGTCTGTGTGCAAAAGCTGAAGATCCTCAAGTGTGATGTCAGGAGGCGATGCAGTAGCAAAAAACATCTCTCAAGAAGAATTCAGCTTCCCTGGGTATTAGTTTCTTCCTCCTTCTACCTTTTATTCCATCTGAGCAGGCTCTAGCCTATTAGACAGTTCTGCCTACATTCAGGGTGGGTCTTCCTCATTCAGTTCTCTGATCCACTTGCCAATTGTCTGTAAATGCACTCTCAATGACACAGATTTGTGCTTTACTAATTTTCTAAATGTCGTTGAATTCAGTGAAGTTGACAACTAAGATCAACAATCAGACCTTCCTTGGTTGGATTCTCCTGTGGTGCGTGTGTCAGCCAGATGTCAGTGTTCAACTACTAAGGATTCATTTATGTTTTGTTTAAAAGCTGTAAGATTTTTAAAAGAGGGGATGACATTTAAATGAACACTCAGTAAGCCTTTTCTCTAAAGGACCAGATAACGAATATTGTAGGCCTGAAATTTATAGGGGTTTGTTATAGCCACTCAATTCTATCATGGCAGCAGAAAGTAGTCATCAAATTGTCTGTGTTTCCATAACATTTTATTTACAAAAACAGATGGTGGACTGGATTTACCTACCTCTGATTTAAATAGTTTGGCACTGTGGAAAGTTGATTTCACTAACAGACAGAGTCAAAACTGAGATGATATACCACAGAAACTAAGTTTTAAAAACATTATAGAAAACAAATCAATGTATTTATGTTTGTTTTAAAATTATGAAAAAATCACATAACTCATTTTGAAACTTAGCAATCTGAAATAATCTAAAATTACTGAAATAATCTAAACCCCTTTTACTGCTCTGAATCAGTCAGAGGAAACTGTTTCACAACTTCTACCCAAAAGGAAGAGGACAGAACATCACTCATCCCTCTCCTTTGCTCTGGGGGATAGCACAGAATCAAATCTACTTCTTAAGATGATTAAAGGAGAAAGCAAACCTGAGAAAAAGTGTGAAGTTGTTGACTACTCAGTTCCATTCTGTTCATTTTAACTTTTTTCTTTTCATCATCTCCTCCCCCGCCTTTTTTAGTGCACCATTCTGTCCTGCCAGGTCCATGTTCCCATTTGACAACAGCATTGCTAACTCAAGGCATTCTGTCAACACCTGGAAAGCATTCCTTTTTGTGTCCCCCTTCTATGTCCTAATACTATAGTTAGCAATATTAATTTGTTGAAGTGAGTTTTCTACGAGGACAATTAGCTATGTGATAACCATATAGCACATTTCCATTTTAATAACATATTCCTTGTATTGAAATTCTTGATCAAAGAAATTAGTCTGTTGACTTTCATAGCTTCATGGAAGAGAAGGGTCTGTAAGTGATCCTCACAAAATAACACACTTTTACAAGTATACTGTTTTATTTATATTTTACGACAGTCCTATTTGTTTGAAATCAAACCAATTTTTAAGATACTCATAACTACTTTTTTAGTTAGTAGAGAGATAAAAATATAGATACTAGTCACCATAAAATGCAGTGAGTATATTTAACATTTTATTTTCTGATCATTTTACAAATATAAATACAATTGGTCATTTGCACGGACTCTGAGAAGTTTTCAAATTGATTTCCATTAATCTCTAGAAAGGACTTTCAGTAGGGATGTTAATGTAAGATCATCTGCATGATGAGAATGGGAAAAGAATAAAATGATAGATGTAATTTTTAGTCTTTCTAAGAAACGTCAAGGTGAGCTAGGCATGCCTACAATCATACCACTCTGGGAGGTTGAGGCAGGAGGATTACAAATTTGAGCCCAGCCTGGGCAACTCTGTGAGACCTTGTCTCAAAATATAAAAGATAAAAAAGGGATAGGGAATGTAGCTCAGTTCAAAGGCCCTGGATTCAATCTCCAGGACTGTGAACAAATGAACAAAAATCCAAAAAGGAAACCTCAAAGCAGAGAGCCAGGAGAACCAGGTGATAATCACATTCTGTCCATAGTATTTTGGAATTTAAATGCCAGAGGAGTACAAAGAAGTTTGAGTAATTACCAGGTAGAAAATGAGATCTTTGCATATG
This sequence comes from Heterocephalus glaber, assembly GCF_000247695.1. The sequence continues at coordinate 6,408,924 of NW_004624791.1, forward strand.
ATGTATCTACATTTATACCAGTAAGACTGACCCAATATGACTCATAAATCGAGAGCAGCCTCAGAGACTGGGAATGAAAACATGGAACAGATCTAGTCCCAAGCAAAGGTTCCTATTCCAGTTATCTTTAGTTAAGGGCCGAGAGCACCCTAGAGAGGAAGGATTTGTAGGTCACAGCAGTATCTCAATCCAGTTCTGACTCTATTTTATCAAATTTCTAACACCTGTAAAATCTTTAACCTATGTCATTGTACTAATTGATTTACATACATTCATGATTCTTAATTATTTGCAGACCACTTCAATCAATCTCTCTGTGGTTTACAATTCTAATGCATATTCCGGCACACTATCAATATATTCTGAATTAGAATCTGTAAAGCTGTAATTTATGTAATCTATATTTAAACCTACCTTCCAGGTTATTCTTAGGCAAACCAAAGTCAACAAACAATTGGTGTATCTAATACATCCATGTTAAATAATCTGTGATGTAAGCTATTATGCCTACTATACAGATGAGAAATTTGAGAACCAATGACAATTTTTGAACAAAGGACTGCTTTCTGGAACAACCCAAAATGTCTCTGACATAGTGGATGCTTTGTGAATTGTGACAATTATATGGTATATATTTATTTTAAAATAAATGTGAACATCAAAAATTTAAAAGCTAATTTTAAATTGTTTGCATATTTTACATTTTTTGTCACTTCAGAATATTCTGGATTCTTTAGATCTAATCTTTTTGTTAACCATGAGGTTTAATTTAAATATATCCAATCAGATAGTATTAATAGATATTCTTAAAGAGGTCCAACTGACAAGATATGTTGACCTTCTCTGACAAAGATACACAATTCTCATACTTGTACAGGCAGGTTGAAATTTAATCATCTGAAGGCTATAAGTTAATGGAGAATAAGACAATCCATTTACTTCTATCATCCTTAAAACTTGTTAGGAAGGGAAGGAAGACCAATAATGCTTTGGAAAAACATAGAGTTAAGTTTGGAGCTTGATGCAGCTACCAGAAAACATTGGACAGGCTGATAAGGGGCATTTTTTGCTAGACAATGAACAGGCTCCACCACTTGCGATCTGTTCTCCTTGATACTAGGCAAGTGACACTGGATAAGAAAGTTAGCTTTCTGACAATATAAATTATGTCTAAATAGGAGAGATGCTATTCCTAAAAATGGGTTTAGGTTTCAAGAATATAAATTTAAAAGTTCTGAAGTGGCAATCCACTGGAAACTATGGAACAGAGGAAAGTGTTTACTATGCTCCCAAATCTCCTCCTGACATATTGTAGAAGGCAGAGAGATTTTGGACAAGATAATAATTTCTTTGTGCATGGCCCTGGGCTTGATTCACAGAAAAAGTCATAATTACAACCACTGTAGTTTTCAAAATATGAAGTTTCTTTTACCATTCTTTGCTGAAATGGAATAGAAACATTTTCCTTTGGGATGAGTAATCTTTGATGAAGTACTCTACATAGCATATACCCATTTTTCTTGCTTTGTTTCCAGTTTTGGGGGTTGCCAAGGAAATATTCTGTTAATTTGGAGCAATTCGTTTTGTTAACAAGAGATGATCCAAGGGAAAGTTCTTTAGTTAAGCCTAATAATCATTGACTGTAACATAAATTCAAATCTGATCTGGAAAGGAGAAACAGTCCTGCTATTAGTAACCATCAGACATGTAGAGTGGTGATCCTATGAATGCTGATTATATTCATGAGCTTTTTTGTAATTACTAAAGGGAAGATAGTTGTGATTAATTCTGAGGCAGTAGGTACTTTGGAAACTAAGCTTTCTGTTTTTCTTCTTTTTTATTGTTTTTTGCATGTTTTATTAGAAATGTAAAATGTAACACCTAATATTTAACATATGTTTCATCAAGTCTATCTAAAATTGCCCTCCTCACTTTTGTTAATGAGTGCTCTCGTGGAGACATCTGCCTACTACTGTGCTGCAAATACAGGGCATAGATAGGAAAAGTACGAACAGATATGAACATAAACAAAACAAGATAAATATATTCATGGTCCAGAAATAACAAGATATAAAATCTAAAGCCATAATCTTTTCACTGATCTACATTGAAAGGGTAAATATGTGGCATTAGATAAATATAAGCATTAATCTCTGATTTTTTAAAGATTCTTGTTCACAAATAGTGGAGGCTCCTAAGGAATCCTGAGGATACCTCTACCCAGTGTTGAAGGCACCTGACCATCTTCATTTCCTATGTGCTGATGGCTTGAAATAGGAATGGCTGTAGTTTCTAAGCAACAGCTTGCACAACAGCTTGTGCCTATTGGCTCAAATACTGCCTTTTTCTTTTGTGCTCTGGCCTGGTTATTAAGCTTTCAGGGTATAGAGCAAAACTGGAAGTTCAAAACTTCATTCAAGAGGGATTCTAATTCAAACTCGGGAAAAAAATTCTTTCAAATATAACAAAAATAAAACATTTCCTTTTATTTGTGGTCCCTTTTCCACTAGTGTGCGTTTTTGTTTTTTGTTTTAAAATTTAATGTCATTTTATCTAAAGAAAAATTAAAAATATCTCATTTGAATAAATTTTTCACATTCTGTGCAATAACAGTTTCAAATACAGATACAAAATCATTTAACATATACACAAAATTACCAAAATATGCCATTCATTTTTCATAGTGTGTATATGCACACTGAAAATGCACAAAACTAATTCAACACAATGAAAAAAATGCACAAAACTAATTCAACTATTATATTTATCTTACAAATATGCACGCATTCTACCAACACCCTCTACTTTATATTTACTAATGGAAAGGAAGGACTGAAAGGAAGAAGAAATATAAGTTCGAGTTACTTTACCTTTCCATTTCCTTCTGTGTTTATTTTCAGCCCAAATAGTTGGTTTACATGAGAAAGAAACATCTAATTAAGAAACTGCATGGTAAGGTTCCTTGACTGTTTATCTTTCTTATAACTTTATTGTCTTCTTTCTGTGTTTGAACCAAATTCTGCTTGGGCTAGTATTCAGGTTTAATTGCAGTGTTGTTGCTTTGGGATAAGTGAGTTTTGGGTTGCCGTTTAGGCACTCAGTCTCTAAAATGTTCACCATCACTGATCTAGGGTGTGACACTGGAATTAAAGATGTATGGGATTAAAGTAGCCCACTGATTGGTTTAGCATAGTTCTGGATGTGAATAATGGAAAGGTCCACCCTAGCTGTGGTACCACCACCCAGAAGGGAAAGAGGGTCTTGCTGCTTGCTGCTGGCTGCCTTCTGCTTGCCACATCATGGACTGTTTCTCTTCTGGAATGCCTCTATCCCATGCTGCTCTGCGTTGGAACCAACTGACTATGGACTGAAACCTCTATAAACTGTCAGCTGAAATAAACCTTTCCTCCTTTAACTTTGGGTGTCAGGTATTTTGTCTCAGTAACAAGATTAGTAACTCAGATAATACCAAATTTCCTTTTTGCCATTTGAAAAAGTGCTTGTTTTTAGAATGTTTGCTCACACACATTTTGCTTCAAGGAGTCTAATTAAATTTTTAAATAAGAGGTGTTTTAAAATTTTTACTTATTTTTGACTATATTATGATGTATTTACAGTAAAACCTAGTGACAAGTGGTCACTAATATGCTAAATGTGTTTATGGAGAAACAAAGAAAATCCCCATCTTGATGTCTTTGTAACACCTAGACAATATAACATTACCTGGAAACTAGAAAGTGACAGGGGAAAGTAATGATTATTCATAATTATAGAAAGGTTAAAGGATAAGTAGCTTAAAAGAAGCTGATTATTGTAACTGGGTAAACTGGGGCAGTTGATCAGTAACCTGTAAAGGAAACTTTTCTAGTGTTTTGGGAAAATAATCTGACTTTATTTTGCTTTTCTAGCTTGCATTATAAAGAAGTCCACAATTTATCTCTTTATTTACTTGATCAAGAAATGAAGGCACAACCATGATCAAAATGTCCCTGGGAAGGCAGATTTCATACATGCTCTAAGGCAGCAGGTTTCTTCAACTTGCTTTAACCCAACTCTATTGTGTAATTGTTTTCTAAATTTTAGCAGGACTCTTTAATAAAGCTCTAATTTTAAGGTTTATTTCATTTTCTTCTATTTCTCTTCTTAATGCTTACAACAAGGAACCTTTGATTTACCACTGCCCTGTGCATATGTGAATATTATAAAACACAGGTCAGATGTTGAACATTATTTAAAATGTTCTCTTGTGCGTGAATACACAGGCATTAAGATTGAGAGAGCAGCACAGATACTATTCAGTGAAAAGGAATAACTTCTACATGAATAAAATCAATGAATTCTTAAAATTTCTGCCACTAAGTGATCAAATTCAATAGGACTGAATGTTAAATAAAACCATTGCATCAATGCCAAAATAAAATGTTATTCCAAAAATCTAAGATTCTACTAAAATAAATGCTATTTATCAAGTAAGTGGATAAAAATATTCATTTCTGGTTTTATTAAATGATTTTCATGTTTAACAAGTCAGTCATTTTAATCACACAAAAGGTGTTTCATAGGGTAAATTTACAATTATTTGATTTTTCATTCAGTGTAATATTAATATCATAGATATTTATTTTGCTCTGCATATGTAAATGCATATTTGCTTCAAATTCTGTGGACTTAGACATCTGGCAGGCATCATTGATATTCCTTTTTTCTTTAGTCCTCGGCATTTCATCAATCACCAAAACTTGATAGTTCTGCTCCATAAATATTCCTCAAGTCCAGACATTTATTTTCATTTCCATTTACAATATCTTTCTACAAGCCACAATTACTTCTCACCAGAACTACTGGAAGTCTCCAAACTAATTGCTGATACTGTGAGAAATGGCCTGGCTGGCAAATAGGCTATGATGAGGGAACTTAGAATTGAATATAAATCACAACTTGTAAAACATTACCGTGAGTCACAGAATAGATAAATTTTACCAAACCAGGACATGCAAGACACACTCAGCAGAAACTCTCTTTTAATTCCCATATATTAATGATAAAACCTCAGACAAATAAATCTAACAGAAATATTCCATGGGGTCTTGTGTTCTCAAGATAAGAACACTCACTGTTCCAGAAAATCATTTTGTTTACAAATGAAGACCAAACGGTGCCAAAATTGTTTAAAACTATGCCTTCTCTAAGTTTACTTTCTTAACAATCCCCTCTAGAGGTTATCATAGTTCTGCCAGGCTTGTTTTTATCTTGTAAACCTAACTTGGCTATCAGTATAGCCTTAGTGGTCTTTCTTTAGTTGCCTTTAACAAGCAAAGGTACTAACAAAATTTGCAAAGACCCACAATGCTGTGGACCACAACCCTTCTCTGGTAATTGTGATTTTTTTTATGAAGCAAACTTCACTATAGTAGGCTCAGAGAGTGTGTAACAGCAATGTTTCTGGTTGTTGTAGTCCAAGTGTTTTTAAAAGAAGTTAACATTACAATCAGTAAGCAGAGTGAAGATAGTCCACCCTCGCTAGTGGAACGAGAATCACACAGACCACTGAGAGAAAAAATATATAGAAGTAAGGTGGCTTGTCGCTTTGTCTTCTTAAGTTGGGACATGATACTTTGAGGCCATTTGACATTGTCTGTAAGGAGTGACTATGGTCAACTGAACTGTGACTATGAATTAGCTTAATAAAAATAATGACAAAAAATTGGTGAATACTTCATGGAAGCCAAACTGTCCTAGGGTCTTCACAAGGAAGTTATCATTTAATGTCTACAATGATCCTAAAGGCAACTACTACAAATTACCCTGTTTCACAATCCAAGGGACAGAGAGATTAAGTCACATGCAGAAGGTCACAAATTATCCTATCTTGTTTCTCTAAAGAAATAATTGAACATAATGCTTTTGAGCATGGGATTTAGTCTTACGGGCCTAGCATCATGCCTTCCCCTCTTCTAAGCACAATAATTCTTCTTAACAGAATGTTCTACAAATGACAGAGATACAAAAACTTAAAGCATATAGAACTTGTGAAAAGTAAGACAATCATTTATACATTTTCTGAAAGCACTCTGATTTATTGGAAGTTTGGAGAGTAATAGATGGTGAGTCACAAAGACATGTAGCTCCGTAGATAAGTGCTTGGAAATCATCACATTTTTCTTTTAGAATCTGTATAATACATAAATGCTTAAGTATTTTAAGATTCTTTCCTGGCAGTCACAAATACATATTTGCAAATAGTAATTAATCCAAACTATTGAAGATTGCACGGAGTCTGTATGTTTAAAATCTGACTTGATTTTTCTGCCTTGTTCATCCTCTTTTTTCCTTCTCTCTAAAAAACTTTTAAACAAAATTTTACTTTTATATACTTTACTCCATCAAATTCTACTATGTTTTACAAAGAATAGCATAACAAATTGATTTTCATGAATGTTTCTTATTCCTGAAAATTCTAGGTTAATTACATTTGGTGTATATGTATGTACATGTGTTTTCAAGGAATACTATTGAACTAAAGATTTATAACACATTATGTCCCTGCTTGAAATCACTGTTGAAAGCAAACAGAGGAATGAAATGTTAATAATTGCCTTATACTGTGCAGAAGATACTCATGCAATGTTGTATCAATAATCCAAGGATTGTATATTTTCATTTATTTGGTCCTGAGTAAAAATTGTCAGCAGATTGATGAATGTGAGGTTAACAATAATATAAGCTATATAGGAGAAGGAAAAATATATAATAAGGGTATAGCCTCTGCTCTTGCATTTATATGTATCCTCATTTCTTTTTTTTTCTTTAAATATTTTATTGGTACATTTTGGGTATACAATATATTTACATTCCTCATTGGGAACTTGTACCTTTCCATGATGTATCTTGGTTCTTATTTTTTCCCCATTCCTAGCCCTCCCTTCACCCCCTACACCCCTCCATATTTACAAAGACTTTGTGTCCATTTTTTCCATTTCTCATGACTTTTCCTTTCCTTTCTTTCCTTTCCCCTACCCCTCTCACTTCCCCTATATCTTTGGACCTTTTCTTCCTATTTTTCATTATCAGTTATTAATTTTAATCATTGGTACATTTTAGGTATACAATATAATAACATTGATCATTGGAAATTTGCACCTTTACATAATCTCTCCTGGTTCTTATTTTTCCCCCTTCCCCTGCTCTCCCTAGAAACCCTCCATCCCTCCTTATTTAAAAAGACTTTGTTTCCATTTTCCCATTTTCACATATTAATTCCATTCCCTTCTTTCCTTTCCCCTCTCTCTCCCACTTCCCCTTCCCTTTTGCCCCTTTTCTTCTTATTTCACATTATCTATTATACCTTTTAGTCCTTATTTACACTTTTAGTTTCTCCCAGGAGAGTAACTATTCGGTATTTACACATGTGTCTTATTTATTTCACTTAAGAGTAATACCTCAATGTGCATCCTTTTAGTTATAAATATCCCCAATTTCTCATTTTTTATGGCTGAGTAGTATTCCATTTTATAAGAAAACACATTTTCTTATCCAGTCTACAGTTGATGGGCATTTGGGCTGCTTCCAAGTTTTAGCTATTACTAATTGTGCAGCTATGAACATGGGTGCACATATATCACTGTGGTATGATTTTTTGGGTAAGATACCCAGCAGGGGAATAGCTGGGTCAAATGGGACTTCCAGTCCTAGTTCTTTGAGGTATCTCCATACCGAGTTCCATAGTGGTTGCACCCATCTTCTCTCCCACCAGCAGTGGAGAGGGTTCCTCTTTCCCTACAGCCCCACCAGTATTTTTTATTGGTTGATTTCATGATAGCAGCCATTCTTTCTGGAGTGAGGTGGAATCTCAGCCTTGTTTTCATTTGCATCTCTAGAATGAGCAGTGATGTTGAACATTTTTTCATATGTTTATTTGCTATTTCTACTTCTTTGTCTGAGAAATGTCTGTTTATTTCAGTTGCCCATTTTCAGATTGGGTCTTTAAATTTGGGAGGTCTGATCTTTTTAAGTCCTTTATAGATTCAAGATAGTAAGCCTTTGTCTGAGGAAAACCAGGTGAAGATTTTTTTCCCACATCGTGAGTTGTCTCTTCACATGGCTGGTTGTTTCTCTTGCTATGCAGAGGAGAAGATCTAAGAAGATCTAAGATCTAAGAAGAGATCCCATTTGTTGACTGTTTGTGCTAGTTCACAGGCAACTGAGGCTTTGTTCATAAATCTTTTCCTACACCAATGTCTTCAAGAGTTCTACCTAACCTCTCTTCCAGCCAACGGAGCATTTCTATTTTAATATTTAGATCTTTAATCTATTTCAAGTTTAGTTTAGTGCATGGTGAGGGATATAGGTCTAGTTTAAATGTGCAGTCAAATGCTCTACCACTGAGCTATACCACCTCTAGGTCTAGTTTTAATCTTTGGCAAGTTGAAACCCAATTTTCCAGTACTATTTATTAAAGAGGCCATCTTTCCTGCAGTGAGGGTGTTTGGCTCCTTTATTGAAAATGAGATGGCTGAGTGTGTCTGAAGTTGTTTCTGCATCTTCTAATCTGTTCCACTGGTCCTTGGGTTCAATTTTCCAATTCCACTGGTCACAATGCCATCTTATTGGCATATAGGTTCTGGAAATAGGTATTGTAAGTAGGTATTGATGAGCCTCTGGATTTCTGCTGGATCTGTTATAATTTCACCCTTTTCAGTCCTAATTGCATGGATTTGGGCCTTTTCTTTCCTTTTTCTGACAAGGTTGGCTAAGGGATTGTCAATTTTGTTGATTCTTTTGAAGAACCAACTCTTGGCTTCATTGATTTTTTTGTATCATTCCTTTAGTCTCCATTGCATTGATTTTTCCTCTGATCTTTATAATTTCCTTCCTTGTGTGAGCTTTGGGGTTGTCCTGCTCTTCTTTTTCTAGAAGCTTGAGGTTCAGCATCAGGTTGTTTAATTGGGCTCGCTGTGCTTTCCTAATATGTGTATTCACTGATATGCATTTCCCTCATAAGACTGCTTTCATTGTGTCCCATAGATTCTGATATGTTGTATTGCCATTGTCATTTGATTGAAGGAACTGTGTGGTTTCTTCTTTAGTTTCCTCTGTGACCCATTGGTTATTCAGAAGTCTGTTGTTCAATTTCCATGTGTTTATGAAATTTTTTGAGTTTCTTTTGCTATGGATCTCCACTTTCATGGCACTATGGTCTGATAATATACAGGGGATAACTTCAATTCCTTTGCACTTAAACATGCTCTATGAGTGAATATGCGGTCTATTTTGGAGAATGACCCATGTGCAGCTGAAAAGAATGTGTATTCTGATTTTGTGGGGTGGAAGACTCTGTAAACATCTGTTAAGTTCATTTGTTCAAGAGTTCGATTGAGTTCTAGTATTTCATTACTTATTTTTTGTCTTGTTGATCTATCTACTTGTGACAGTGGGGTATTGAAGTGCCCCACTACTATTGTATTCATGCTTGTATGACTTTTCATGTCCGTTAGTACTTGTTTTATATATTTGGGTGCACTAGTGTTTGTTGCATAGATATTTATGATTGTCATCTCTTCCTCTTGGATTGTTCCCTTTACAAGGATATAGTGTCCTTCTTTGTCTCTCTTAATCAGTGTTGGTTTGAAATCTACTTGATTTGGCAAGAGGATAGCTACTCCTGCTTTTTTTTCGTGTTCCCTTTGCATGGAGTATTGTTTTCCACCTTTTAATTTTCAGTCTATGAGTTTCATTTTGAATCAAATGTGTTTCTTGTATGCAGCATATTGTTGGATCTTGCTTCTTGACCCATTCTGCCAGTCTATTTCTTTTGATTGGTGAATTGAGACCATTAACAGTGATGGTAATAAGTGATACGTGTTGACTTATCATTGTCATGACTTTTCCTTTTTGTTGGATTCTCCCCCTTTGCATTTAATTTCTTTTCATGTCTGATGGGTTCATTCTGCTCACCTTCTTGGAGTTGTGATCCTCATGTTCTGTTCCTAGGATATTGTCTACAATTTTTGGAGTGCTGGTTTGGTATTCATGAAGTTCCTCAGGTGCTTTTTGTCATGAAAGTCTCTTATTTCTCCATCAATTTTGAAACATAGTTTTTCAGGGTACATCAATCTGGGTTGGAGGCTGTTTTCCTTTAGGGCTTGAACTATGTCACTCCAAGCTCTTCTTGCCTTGAGGGTTTGCATAGAGAAGTCTGCTGTGATTCTGATGGACTTTCCTTTGTATGTGATTTGTTTCTTTTCTTTAACTGCTTGTAGAACTTTGTTCTTCTGTTGGGTTTCTGAAATCTTAACTATTATATGCCTATGTGTAGGTCTTTTTTGATCAAGGTATTTGGAGTCCTATATGCCTCCCTTATCTGTATGTCAAGTTCTTTTCCCGTGCTTGGGAAGTTTTCTGCCAGTACCTCTGTGAACAGTTTTTCTTATGTCATCTGCACTCTCTCTTCTTTCTTCATTGACTCTCACCTGTCTTATGTTTTTCTTCTTTGCATTGTCTAGCAAGTGTTGGATTGATTTGTCATGGTCCCTTATAATTTTGAAGGAAGTTTTCTTTTCTTAGTCACTAATTGCAATCTCTTCTTCTATATCTGAAATTCTGTCCTCACATTGGCTCATTCTGTTGTGTAGACTTTCAATGGAGTTTTAAATCTCCTGAATATCTGTTTGCATTTGTTTTATGTATTCCATTTGTTTCCTCTGTTGGGATTTTATCTTGTTCCTCAGCTCCTCTAGCTTTTTGACTGTGTCCTCTCTAGATTTATTAATCATGTTTTGCACTACTAGCACAATCTCTGCTGTTATCTGAGAAATTATTTCTGATTTCATTTTTTCTAGCTTCTATTTTGTTACCAGTTCAGGGAGTCCAGGTGGTTGAGTATCAGAGTGTTCCATCTCATTTCCCTTTGGGGTTGCTTTAGGTGATCTGGAAGTTTGTGTTTGAAACTTGTTTACATGTCTTCTCCTTTTTATGGGGGATGTTTTTGGCATCTGTGTGGCTTACTTTCTCTAAGCTGGTAGTGGTAGAACAGTGGCCCAGAAGCTCCTACCTCTGGGATGAGAGCAGTGGAACGTCATCCCGGAAGCCCCTACGTCTGGGCTGGGAGCAGTGGAATGGTGGCCCGGAAGCCCCTTCCTCTGGCCTGGGAGTGGTGGAACAGTGGCCCAGTATCCCCTTCCTCTGGGCTGGGAGTGGTGGAACCATGACCCAGAAGCCCCTACCTCTGGGCTGTATATGTGTCCTCATTTCAAGCATGCAGTTCTAGTCAAGGCTATTGCTTGGGAACTCAGTCTACCCATTTCAGAGAGCTAATTTATTTCCTCTCACCAAAATTGATTTTATTTTCCTTTTTACATCATCAGCACATTTAAAAAAGTTCTGAGTAAATTTTAGAGTGGGAACATACAGAAAAATTTAGAGTGCTCACTTTGACTAACAGTGCTAGTGAGTTTCTATTATTGTTGTTATTATTATTATTTTATTTTTAACAAATGTATTACTATTTCAAATTAGAAAATACCCCAAACATCAACTTATTTCAGAGGAATTGAAGAGCAATTGAAAAAGAAGATACAAAATAGCAATTCAAAGTAGTTTTTTTTCTGCATTCCTGAAGCATAGAAAGTGGTTTAGCTGTGTTAGAAAAGTAATGGGATCAAAATCATCTATTAAATCTCCATACCTTGCTAGTAAAGCAGTCTAACATTTTTCATTTTACTGAAGGATTTGAGAAGTTTATTTTTAACCTGATTTAATCCCTAATATTGTTGAGATGTAAATTCCATAAGAAAAATAAAAAAAACTAAGAGTATAAACTGCCTTTAAAAATAAATGAGAGATTGGGGCAGAGAGAAAAAGAGAATATCAGAATTACATTGTGTTGTGGGATCAAACTATCCCCCCAGGGAGAAGGATTAAAAATATGTCTTTACTCCAAAGTAATGATATCAAATCCAGTCCTTTCTATATCACATCTCTCTGACCAGCCTTCCTGCCTGCCTTTTCCACATTTAAAGACTCATATTAAATTGGGCCCACATGAGCAAGTCAAGAAAATTTCCCAAGTCAAAATTCATGCTTTTAACTTAATTTACAATCTTAAAATTTCATTTTACCAAGTAACATAACATAGTTAAAGATCCTGAGGATTAAAACTGATAACACAGCTATGGTTTTTAATATGGTCCCCCTCAGCTATAGCTCTCATTTTCCTCACTATCCTTTGTGAAGATTTGACACTTTTGTACCTTTTTTGTATCCCTCATTACCCTAGGAGTCTCTTCCTGTGATTTGGATAATTTACTATATCGATGGATAAAAAATCATCTTCTTTCCCCCAATAAGCGTGTGTTCATTGCCTCTCAAACATTCTTTTTCATAGGAAATGCATCAATCCCAAATTATAATCCAAAAAGGATCCATTGTGCAAGTCTTGGTAAAATAATTAGTATTGCAAACACATTGATCTTTTAGTAGCCATTGATTCATACAGTATACTTGAATGTCTGTGAATTGAAGACTCATAGAGCTCCTTAGCTTTTTATGAGTCTAAAATTTTTAAAGTAACAATCATTCTCTCTACTTTATTTTGAGAATACAGGTATATAGTGTGATTTTATTACTTTGTGAATGAAATTTTGAATTTTATGATTATTTTTTGTCTTTCCTTTTAAAGGAATTGGGAAAATCTTTATCATAAGCAATAATTTTCAAAAGTGAATTTAGGATTCTGTTAAGAGGACACATGGCCTCATGTGCATACTATATAATAAGTGTGAAAAATAGTAAAGGAAGAAGCAGGACTTTACTGCTGAGGTGACTGGATGAGGATGGTTCAGCCTTTCAGTTGGGTGTGAAGGGAGAATACAGCATTGCAGAAAGTGAAAAGCAGACTCACTTGCAGCCTTGTGGTCCTGGGACAGGGGCATACATGGAGGAGGTGTACATTCCATAGTTTTAAATATTTTAAAGTTATAAGTCAAGGAAGCATATTAACATGAAATATATTTCTAATGTACTAACTTCATGAATTGACCTTCACAACCATCTGGATGACCAGGCTCATCTTTTTTTTTTTTTTTAAATGTTTACTTATTTGATTATTTATTTAATTTAATTTTATTTTTTGGTACCAGGGATCAAACTCTGGACCTTGCATTTGCAAGACAGACAGAAGAACCATTGAGCTAAATCCCCAGCCCTCAGGCTCATCTTTATAATTCTGAGGCACCTGAAAAGTTGGAAAGAACATCTTGAGCTGACCAAGGCTCCACGGCCATCCTGCACAGCATCTTATTCTCTTCTCTCTCTGTCCCTCCCACCCCTGGGGGGACACCCAACACCTTTTCCCACACTTCTAGAAAATAGTCAACTCTTGACACCTCTGCAGGTCTAGAATAAGTTTTAAACAGATCCTGGAAACAGCTTTAGGGTTATTTGAGCAGGAAAATGTAGGCTTCTGGATAGGTGGGGACATGGACTGAGCAGGGCATGAGGAAGATAACAATCTGAATCTCTCTCTCTCTCTCTCTCTCTCTCTCTCTCTCTCTCTCTCTCTCTCTCT
>NW_004624791.1:6422587-6455222 GCF_000247695.1 Heterocephalus glaber
CTCTCTCTCTCTCTCTCTCTCTCTCTCTCTCTCTCTCTCTTCCCCTTTTCTCCCCTCTCTGTGATACTTGGGATGGCACTCAAGGCCTGAGCACTGAGCTCCATTGCTGCAACCCCAGTCATTCTTATTTTTGTCTTTTTAATTTTGAAGCAGGATTTCACTTAGTTGCTAATTTGATCAGGGTGGGCTCAAACATATGATGATCCTCTTGTCTCCACCTCCCAGAGTGCTGGTATTACAGGTGTGTATCACTACGATCAGATGGGACACATCATTTTTTCTCCAGGTGGATATGGTCCTGCCTGCATTCATGATTTAGTGACTCACTTTGAACTCTCCTAAAATAGAAAATAGTCATTGATAGTCAGAGGATTGTCATTAGAATGATATGGAAAGTAAAACCAAAAATAATTTGGATTTCATTGCCAAAAGACAGTGGTTAAAAATTATGCTTATTCATACACATAACCACAAATACAGCTGTGGTGCCACAGAATTATTTTCTTTATTTAGTTATTTAGTTGTGATATATAAACTCTGGAAGTAGTCCTAAAGGATAGATCAAATCCTGTTACTCTGTGCAAAATATCTTCTTTTGCAGTAGCTCATTCAATTCAGAGGTCATTAGCACTACTCAGGTGTCATACTGGGGTATCTCAGATTTTATATAGAATATTATGGAATGTGGATATGTGCATTTTTTCTACCAATATTATTTTCTACCAAATTATTTCAACTTTCTATAACTCAGATAGAATAGGAACATTGATATCTTCATTGTGCAGATGCAGATACTAAGGCTCAGAAATACCAGAGATTTTCCAGGATGACAGCTCCCTCTCACTTGTAGCCATGGTGTTTTCAACTCTGCCATCATTGTCGTCTTCTTTCTTCTGGAGACTGAGTTCTATGCATCTTCAGTTTCATCCTCTCAGTCATAGTGTGCTGGAATGTGCATCACCATCCAATATGTGGGACTTTTGTTTTTATTCCCTCATAACTGTGCATTACAGCCATATAGATGAACATTTTACTCCCTAAACTCTGCCTGAGTTTAGACTCTTAGATGATTACCTGAGCTGCACATCTGCTTTTGAGGTTGTCTGTATGGAGATGATTTTTATGAGCCATTTTATTTAACTATTTTCTTGTGTGTTTATAAGTAGAACACTTTATGAGTATGTCGGCATCCACCTCCGCCTAATAAATGGTTTTAGTAAACAGAGTACAAGGTGAATTTTCAGCATTCATAATCATATTCAGAAAATAGCACTTTTGGAATTAGGTATTCAAGGAGTTCTCTATCACAAAGTTCTGTTTTTTTATTTGATAAAATTTAGGGACAAATTATTGTATTATACTATTTCAAAATGAGCAAGATGTATCATTTTAGCGATTTGCAGAGTCTATGTAATATATGGAAATATATATTAATTGCTAGGTGCTATATAGATATATACATTAAGTCCCCAACTTATGAACAATTGGGTGTGAACTTTCATAGATACAACAGACCTCACATTAGGAATATTCGTAAATGTAAACAAATCAGTGAAGTAGCTCACATGTCTCCTGAACATTGTCACAACTGTGCTGCTGTGTGCTTACTGTACAGTGTAATAGTGTACAGTAGTACAGTGCTCAGCCAGAGCCCAGGGTGTCTGGAAGCAAGAGGCAAAGCAGCGATGCTTTTGTGGTGATGTGAAAGGGACTGCTAAGGAATGCAAAGCAATAACCATGTAAACATAAGTGAAAACACTCACTCTCTTCTTGTCAGTTCACTCCATGCAACTCCCTATATATCAGCTGTTGTACTGCACTGTACCACCATTTTAAGATAACTGTAAAAGTAAAAATAGTTCATTTGCAGTATTTTTGTGTGTATGTTATTTCATTCTTTATATTATATATTTGTGTCAAAGGTGTGTAAGAGTCACTTTATCAGACTTACAAACTAATGCAACTTATAAACATTATCCAGGAATGGAGCTGGTTCATAATTTGGGGACTTTCTGTACATTTCTATATATCATATATAATATGATATTTTATATATTATATGTATTTCCTTCATTCAGAAGGAGAGAGAGAGAAATAGACCAAGAGAGAGACCAAGAGAAAGATTTGTCTGTCAATACTATCAAGAAAAGTGTAAGCAGAGCCCTGGTACATGGTGCACATGTGCATTCCGGCATTCTGTAAGGCTGAAGGATTGCAAGTAAATTTGAGCCCAGCCTGTGCAATTTGGTAATTCAGCTAGACCTTGTCTCAAAATAAAAAAATGAATATGGAATGGGCTATAACTCAATGCAAAAACTCTGGATTCAATCCCCAGTAGTGTAGAAAGGTGAGATGGGGGGCAAAAGAAAGATGTAGTCAAGATAAGACTCATCAAAATGACACGTCAATGAAATTCAAAATGTTAATGTATTTGCTGATTCGGAATGAAAGTTTGGCAAAAAGACACTTTCAAATCCAGTTCCACTACTCAATACCGAATTAATTCAGCCATACCACAGTTTCTTTATTCTCAGCTTCTTCTTATGTAAAATGCAGTGCAGTGATTATTTTATGAGGTGTTGAGAGTATTAAATAAGATAGTCTGTGTAAAGCCTGAAGTGCAAGGTCTTAACTAGAACAACTCTGGACAGTTACTGTAGATGTTATTGTGAATAGCATTATTGTTACTGGTTAATTTTTTTCTAGTAAGAGCATGCTGGTGTTTCTCACTCCATGAGACTCTGTGTCCCTTGGTCCTTTGAGGAAGAAGGAAGTGTAAGATGACTCATTCAGTACTGAGAATATCAATAACCTTTTGACACATCCCAGCTTCAGAATAAAGTCAAGTTTCCTTTCTGATCTGAAACAGTGAAAGGATTTTATCTCTAGACATCAGCTCACACTGATTGTCAGGAGCTTCCTGGGCCAAGTCAGAAGGATTGAGCTCAGCAGGAGCTGTCTCCATTCTCTTGCTGCTATTCATTTCTTCCAGGAACTTCTACTTCAAAAGAAGAAACTTCTCTGGCAGCTGAGTAGTTATTGGTGTTTTTATCTTTTCTGAAATAAAACTTTTTCTGTTTAGCTTTTTTATTGTTGACTTTCTAACTTTTCTCCATACATAATTGATCAGAGTCAAATGGGTTTCTATTACTCCATCAGAAAGTCCAAATAATTTTATTTGGCCTGAAAGTGCTTTGAACTGGTTAGATTTTGCTTTGGCTAAGACTCCATATGTGTTTTTATAGATATTGAAAAACAGCAACTACTTCCTTCCATTGGCCTAGTATTAAAAAATTATAAAGTAAATGTACTTTGCTTCTGGAAATATTCAAATTTTTCTCAGATTTTTATTCCTACCTACTGATACTTCTAGTTTCATTGACTCTGTTACCAGCTACTAATAACCATTCTGTCATATTTCAATACTCATTTTAATAATGTTAGATATCCAAAATAATGTATCCTTAATGGTCTCTCTCTCACACACACACACACACACACACACACACAAATCATGAAACATTTGTTGATGAGAATAGACTGTTATATTGACTATTTTAATATTGCCACGTGGGTGCAATGCTGTATGAGAGCTAAGACACTGAGATACGAACAGCTGCACAATTTTTTGGACAGGTAACTTACTTTTTTGGCTTCAGTTTCATTATCTATATAAAAAGGTAAATTATGTCAATTAATATTATAACAAATTATGAATTATAACTTTCAAGTAATTATTTTGAATTTTCATTTCTTCGTAGGAATATTTTATATGAAAATTTACTATCTGTATTTCAAAAGACCCATTTTGATCTTTCTCTGTGTATATGTGTGTGAGTGTATGTGTGTATATTTATTTAGTATCCATTTCAACCAAGGCATTTTTTTATTCATTAAGTTTATTGATATATTTTAGGTATACAGTATGTTGAAATTCATCATTAGGAATTTGTAACTTTGCATGACATATCTTGATTCTTATTTTTTTCCTCATTCCCCTGCCCTCCTATCAACCCATTTACTCCTCCTTATTTGTAAAACTTTATTTCATTTTTTCCTTTACTCATATTTATTTCTTTCCTTTCTTTCCTTTCCCCTCCCCCTCCCACTTTCCCTTCCCCTTTGGACCTTTTCTTCCTATTTCACATAATCAATTATACATTTTGATCCTTATTTACACTTTTAGATTTTCACACCAGAGAACTATTTGGTATTTACATGTGTGTTCTACTTATTTCACTTGAGAGTGTCACCTCAATGTGCATCCATATAGCAATAAATGTCTCTAGCTTCTCATTCTTTAAGACTGAGTAGTACTCAATTTTATAAAAAAACCCCAAAAAACACATCTTCTTTATCAAGTCTCTAGTTGATGGGAAATTGTGCTGTTTCCAAGTTTTGGCTGCTAGAAACTGTGCTGCTATAAACATGGGCGCACTTACATTGCTGTAGCATGATTCTTTTAATTCTTCTGGAAAGATACCCAAAAGGGGAATAGCTGGGTCAAATTGGACCTCTAATCCTACTTTTTCTAGATATCTCCATACTGATTTCCACAGTAGTTACACCAGTGTACACTCCCACCAACAGTGGAGAAGTGTTCCTTTTCCCCACAACCAGGTCAACATTTGTTATTGGTTGATTTCTTAATAACATCCATTCTTTCAGGAGTGAGTTGGAACCTCACCAACTTGTTGTTGTTGTTTTCATTGGCATCTCTTGAATGAACAGGGATGTTGAACATTTTTTCATGTTTATTTGTTGTTTCTACTTCTTTTAAAAATGTCTGTTCATTTCAGATGCCCATTTTTGGATTGGGTCTTTAAATTTGGGAGGTCTGATTTTTAAAAATTTTTTATATAATCTACATAGGAGACTTTTGTCTGAGGAACAGCTGGTGAAAACTTGTTCCCACATTGTGGATTCTCTCTTCACTCTGTTTGTGGTTTCTCTTGCAGCGCAGAAGCTTTTTAATAAGATGAGATCCCAGTTGTTGATTCTTTGTGCTAGTTCATGTCCAACTGAGGTTTTGTTAATGAAATCTTTTCCTACACAAATGTCTTCAAGAGTTCTACCTAACTTCTCTACCAGATGGTTTAGTGTTTCTGTTTTAATATTTAGATATTTGATCCATTTAGATTTTAATTTATTGCATGGTGAGAAATATAGATATAGTTTTAATCTTTGGCAATTTGAAGCCCAATTTTTGCAGCACCATTTATACTGAGGTGCTATTTCCTCCAGTAATGGCGTTTAGCTCCTTTGTCAAAGATGAGGTAGCTAATTGTGTCTGGAGTTGTTTCTGCATCTTCTAATTTGTTCCACTGGTCTTCAGGTCTGTTCCTTTGCCAGTACCATGCTATTTTTATCACAGTAGCTTTGTAGTGTAGTTTCAAGTTGGGGATTGTGATACCTACTAACTTGTCTTTGTTCCCTAGAATTGCTTTTGCTATTCTAGGTCTCTTCTTGTTCTAAATGAATTTTTGTATTGGTTTCTCAAGGTCAGTGAAATATACTGTTGGCATTTTGATTGGGATTGCACTGAATCTATATAGTAATTTTGGAAGTATGGACATTTTCACTATATTGGTTCTTCCTACCCAGGAGCAAGGGATGTCTTTCATTTTCCTATATACTCTTCTATCTCTTTTTTAGAGTGCTGTAGTTTTCAGAGTAGACATCTTTGATTTTTTTCATTAGATTGATTCCTAGGTATTTCATTTTTTTGGATGCTATTTTGAAGGGAGTTGTTTCTCCAGTTTCTCTCTCAGTGAGTCTGTTGTTCTTGTACATGAAGAGTATTGATTTTTGTGTGTTGACCTTGTATCCAGCTACTCTATTAAATTTGGCTATTAGGTCTAGAAGACTATTGGTGGAGTTCTTGGGGTCTGCTATATAAAGTATCATGTCATCTGCAAATAATGGCAATTTAACTTCTATGTTTCCTATACTTATTCTTTTCATTTCTTTCTCTTGTCTAATTGCTGTGGCTAATGTTTCCAGAACTATATTGAACAGGATTTGTAATAGTGGATAGCCTTGTCTTTTTCCTAATTTTAGCATGAAGACTTTCAGTTTTTGACCATTTAGTGTGATAGTGGCTGTTGGTTTCTCATAAATGGCTTTTAACAGGTTGAGATAATGACCTTCAATTCCAATTTCCATAGTTTTTTTTTTAATCATGAATGGGTATTGGATTTTGTCGAATGCTTTTTCTGTGTCTATTGAGATGATCATATGGTTTTTGTCCTTGGCTCTATTAATATAGTGTCTTATATTTATTGATTTGTGTATGTTGAACCATCTTTGCATTGCTGGGATAATTCCCACTTATTCAGGGTGTTTGATCTTCTTGACAATCTTCTACATTCTGTTTGCCAGTATCATAATGCAGATTTTTGCATCTATGTTCCTTAGTGAGATTGGCCTATAGTTTTCTTTTTTGGTTGGGTTTTGCTCTGCTTTTGGGATCAAGGTGATGCTTGCTTCCAGGAATGAATTTGGGAGTATTGCTTCCCATTCAATTTCATTGAAGAGTCTAAATAGTAGTTGTAATAATTCTTCTCTGAGAAAGAAATAAAATGAATAAAGATAGGTAAGGAAGAAGTTAAACTGTCATTATTTGCTGATGATATGATACTCTACATAAAAGATCAAAACCAAAAAACTCTGCCAAAAGACTTCTAGATTTAATTGACAGATTCAGTAGAGCAGCCAGATACAACGTCAACAATCAAAAATCAATAGCCTTCTTGTAAACAAAGACTCACTGAGAGAGAAATTAGGGAAATAATCCCTTTCACAATACCATCCAAAAAAGTGAAATATCTAGGAATGAGTCTAATGAAGGAAGAAAAAGACCTCTACATTGAGAACTACAACACTCTAAAAAAAGAGATTGAATAGGATATAAGAAAATGGAAAGAAATCCCTTGTTCCTGGGTAGAAAGAACCAATATAGTTAAAATGGCCATACTTCCAAAACTGCTATACAGATTCAATGCAATCTCAATAAAAATCCAAATCGTATATTTCACTGAGCTAGAGATAACAATCCAAAAATTTATTTGGAACAAGGAGAGACCTAGTACAGCAAAAAACAATTCTAGGCAACAAAGACATGGCAGAGTGTATCACAATCCCCAACTTGAAACTATACTACAAAGCCACTGTGATAAAAACAGCATGGTACTGGCAAAGAAACAGACCCAAGGATCAGTTGAATAGATTAGAAGATGCAGAAACAACTCCAGACACACTTAGCCAGCTCATCTTCAAGAAAGGAACCAAACACCCTCACTGGAGGAAAGATAGCCTCTTTAATACATTGTGCTGGAGAAAATGTGTTTCAACTTGCCAAAGATTAATACTAGACCTATATTGCTCACCATGCACTAAACTAAAATTGAAATGGATTAAAGTTCTAAATATAAAAACAGAAATGTTGAACTGCCTGGAACAGGGGTTAGGTAGAACTCTTGAAGACACTGGTATAGGAAAAGACTTTATGAACAAATCTTCAGTAGCACAGGAACTAGCACAAAGAATCAACAATTGGGATATCGTCTTATTACAAAGCTTCTGCACTGCAAGAGAAACTATGAACCGAGCTAAGAGACAACCTACAATGTGGGAAAATTTTTTTACCAGCTGTTCCTCACATAAAGGTCTATTATCAAGAATATATAAAGGTTTTAAAAAATCAGATCACCCAAATATAAAGACCCAATTCAAAAATGGGCATCTGAAATGAACAGACATTTCTCAGAAAAAGAAGTAAAAGCAGCAAATAAACATATGAAAAAATGCTCAACATCACTGGTCATTCAAGTGATACAAATGAAAACAATGCTGAGATTCCACCTCACCCAAGAAAGAATGGCTGCTGGCAAGAAATCAAACAATAACAATTGCTGGTAGGGTTTTGGGGAGAAAGGAACCCTTCATTGTTGATAGGAGTGCAGATTGGTGCAACTACTGTGGAAATCAATATGGAGATACCTCATTAAACTAGGATTAGAAGTCCCATGTTACCCAGCTATTCCTCGGCTGGGTATCTTTGCAAAAGAATTAAAAGAATCATACAACAGTGATATATGCTCATCCATGTTTGTAGCAGCACAGTTTATAATAGCTACAACTTGGAAACAGCCCAATTGCCCATCAATTGGATACTGGATAAAGAAGATGTGGTATTTTTATAAAATGAAGCACTACTCAGCCATAAAGAATGAGAATCTAGTGACATTTATAGCTAAGTGGATGCACATTGAGGCCATACTCTTAAGTGAAATAAATAGGACACACGTGTAAATACTGAATAATTTTTTGGGTGTGAAAATCTAAAAGTGTAAATAAGGTTCAAAATGTATAATTGATGCTGTGAAATAGGAAAAGGCCTAATGGAGTAAGGGAAGTGGGGGGGTAGGGGAAAGGAAAGAAGGGAAAAGAAATATGAGTAAAGGGAAAAAAAGGAAACAAAGTCTTTGTAAATAGGGAACAGTGGAGGGGTGAAGGGAGGTGAGGGGAATTGGTAAAAAAATTATAACCAAGATACATCGTGTAAAGGTACACGATCCCAATGATGAATGTAACTGTATTGTATACCTAAAATATACCAATAAACTCAATGGAAAACAAATATTTCTTCTCTGAATGTCTTGTAGATTTCAGCAGTGAAGCCATCAGGATCTGGGCTTTTCTTAGTTGGTAAGTTTTTAATTATGTTTTCAATTTTATTGATTGATATTAGATTGTTTAGAATTTTTATATCTTCATTCAACTTCAGTAATTCAGGTATATCTAGAAATCTTTCCATTTCTTCTGTGTTTTCCATCTTAATGGCATAGAGTGTCTTGAAGTAGGTACTGATGATCTTCTGGATTTCTGCTGGATTTATTGTAATTTCACCCTTTCCATTCCTAATTGCATGGATTTGGGTCTTTTCTTTTTTTGAAAAGTTTGGCTAAGTGTTTGTCAATTTGGTTTATTCTTTCAAAGAACCAACTTTTTACTTCATTGATTTTTTTATATCGTTCTCTTTGCCTCCATTCCATTGATTTCTGCTCTGATCTTCATAATTTCCTCAAGTGTATGAGCTTTGCATTAGTCCTGCTCTTCTTTTTGTAGAAGCTTGAGCTTCAGCATTACATTGTTTATTTGAGCAGGCTCTGTTTTCCTTATGAGTATTCACTGCTATGAATTTCCTTTGTAAGACTGCTTTCAATGTGTACCATAATTTCAGATATATTGTATTGGGAATGTCATTTAATTGTAGAAACTGAGTTCTTCTTTAGCTTCCTCTGTGACCCTTTGGTTGTTCAGGAGTTTGTTGTTCAATTTCTATGTGTTTATTAAATTCTTACAGTTTCTTTTGCTATTGTATTCCACTTTCATTGCACTGTGGTCATTATAATATACAGAAGATAACTTCAATTCCTTTGCATTTACTTAAACATGTTCTATGAGAAAGTATATGGTCTACTTTAGAGAACAACCTGTGTGCAGTGGAAAAGAGTGTGTATTCTGATTTTGTGGGGTGAAATACCCAGTAAACATCTGTTTAGTCCATTTTTTCAAGAGTCTAATTGAGTTCTAGTATTTTGTTGCTTATTTTTCTCTAGTTGATCTATCTGTTTTTGACAATGGGGTATTGAGTTACCTCACTACTATTGTATTAGTGCTTATTTGATTTTTCATGTCCATTAGTATTTGTTTTATATAGTTGGGTGCACTGATATTTGGTGCACATATGTTTATAATTGTCTTCTCTTCCTCTTGGATTGCTCCCTTTAGAAGGATGTAGTGGCCTTCTTTGTCTCACTTAATCAGTGTTGGTTTGAAATCCACTTGATCTGCAAAGAGGATAGCTACTCCTGCTTTTTTTCAGGTTCCTGTCATATGGAGTATTGTTTTCCATCCTTTAACTTTAAATCTATGAGTTTCCTTTTGAATTGTGTGTTTCTTTTTTACAGAATATTGTTGGATCTGGCTTCTTGACCCATCCTGCCAGTGTATTTCTTTGGATTGGTGAATTGAGACAATTACCATCGATGGTTATTACTGATATGTATTGAATTTTCCTTGCCATGATCTTTTCCTGTTGTTGGATTTTCTTCCTTTGCATTTAATTTCTTGTCTTGCCTGATGGATTCATTCTGCTGGGCTTTGTGGGGTTGGGCCCTCATTGTCTTTTCCTAGGATATTGATAAAAATTTTTTGGAGTGTCATTTTGATATTCATGGAGTTTCTCAGATGTCATGAAAGTGTGTTATTTCTCCATCAATTTTGAAAGATAGTTTTGCAGGGTACATCAATCTGGATTGAAGGTTGTTTTCTTTTAGGCCTTGGAATGTTTCACTACAGGCTCTTCTTGTCTTCAAGGTTTGTGTTGAGAACTCTGCTGTGATTCTGATAGAATTTCCTCTGTATGTGATTTGTTTCTTTTTTCTAACTGCTTGTAGGATTTGTTCTGTTTGGTTTCTGGAATCTTGACTACTATTATACCTAGGTGTATTTTTAAAATTTTTTTATTTTTGACCCTGGCTCATTGAAGTCCTGTATGTCTCACTTATTTGTATGTCGAATTCTTTTACCTTGCTTGAGAAGTTTTCTGCTATTCTGTGAACATTTTTTATGTCATTTGCACTAACTCCTGTTTTTTCATTGACTCCAATCAGTCTGATGTTATTCTTCTTTTCATCATCTAGCAGCTACTGGATTGATTTCTTATGGTCCCTTGCTATTTTTATGAAATCTT
Organism: Heterocephalus glaber; assembly: GCF_000247695.1. Next base: position 6,433,347 of record NW_004624791.1, read on the forward strand.
TCTTTTCCTGGTCACTATTTGCAACCCTGTCTTCTGTATCTGATATTCTGTCCTTCTATATCTGATATGGGCTCATTCTCCTGCATAAACATTTAATGGTGTTTTTAATCTCCTGGATATCTTTTGCACCTATTTTATGGATTCCATTTGTTTCCTATGCTGGGATTCCATCATGTTCCACAGCTCCTCTTTTTTTGTTAACCTTTGTCTGCTCTAGAGGTATTTTATTTTTTTTTTTATTTTTATTTTTTATTTATTTATTTATTTATTTATTTTGCTCTAGAGGTATTAATCATGTCTTTTAGCATGGATACAACCTGTTTTTATCTGAGAAATTATATCTGATATTATTTTTTTCCAGATCCTCTTTTATTGCCAGTTCAAGGAGTCTGTACCATCTCATTGTCCCTTGGAGATGCTTTCGGTGATCTGGAAATCTGGCTTTAGAGTTGTTTAGGTGCCTTCCCATTTCAACCAAAACAATCTGCTGTGCCTTTATTGAGGTGACTCTATTCTCCCAGTGTGTTTCAATTCTCAACAAGCCTCAGAGAGGCCTTCTCTTTTTTAACAGTCTGTAAAAATGCTAGTATGTATGAATGTCTAATTTGTATGAATGTCTAATTTAAAGAGTGTCAAAGCGCCAATAGTAGAGAGAAGATTTGAACCCAGCATGAGATCTATCTTGGTGACTGTCTTGGTCATAGTAATCTTATAAGCATTTTGTTTAACTTTCAGTGTTTACTTATTTTTCCTTGTTTTTAGTTTTATAAATAATACTTGGACTGATTTCCCCAGGCCTCACAATATCATGTTCTGAAAACAATGCAGTCAAAGAATCAATCTCATCCTTTTTCATTTTGTTTTATTTTCCTTGACAAATTATGGGGCTCGTAATTTTACACAATGCAAGGTCTTCAAAATCTTTCTTGCACCATAGTTGTAGGCAATAGAAAAATTAGGAAATGTATATCCCCTGTGTTTTCAAAAGTGGAAACTTCCATGCCTTCATGGGGGAAAATTCTTATACTTCATTTTGGATCCTTTTCCCACCCCAACTTTTCACATCTAGGAAGGAGATAAACAATCCATGATTGGTTAGGTTCAGGGATTATAGACCCAGAACTTGAAAGTGGAGCTTTGACATTGTTAATTATAGAGGTTAATATTTAGAGGTAAGATAAGAGCATCTGTGTAGTGGTTTTGGTTTTTCTTATGGCAGTGATGAGTTAAAGTGAGTAGTGAACCCCATGGATGTCCTAACTAAGCTAAACTCTAGGTCTTTGCATACAGTTTTGTTGTTTGTTTGGGGTTTTTTTTGTCATTTATGAGATAGGTCTTCTCATAGACCAGTCTTTGTGTCACATCTGATTGGTAAAGTCAGAAAGCAGAATAAATGTTTAGATTAAAAGGGTCAAGGACTACTATTAATCCTGTGTGGATTATGTATCTTGGGGCTATATCTATCTTGGACAAATTGAAGTTTCTGATGCTTAAGAGCCTGCAAGTACTGTTTTTCACCTGTATATTAATATGTTAACCAGGACTCACTTCTGTGAAGTTGTACAATTCTGTGACCAAGTAAATCAGATACTATCAATAAACATTTGATAATAATCATGTAATTGTGTAATCATTTGGAGTTATACTGTGGAATCATTGATACATTTTAGAAATGAAATTAAAATATCCCAAAGTGGTCAGCATGAGAAAATCAAATTAAAATGGTTAAATTATCACAGACAAACTTGTTAAAGTGACTGATGATGAATAGTATTGTCCTCTGGGCAAGGGTGAAAAATAAGAACCAAGAGAGACTATGTAAAGGTGCAAATTTCCAATGATGAATGTCATTATATTGTACACCTAAAATGTATCAATGATTAGAATCAATAATAATGCAAAATAGGAAGACAAGGTCCAAAGGAGTAGGGGTAGTGGGAGGGGCAGGGGAAAGGAAAGAAGGGAAAGGAAAAAATGATGAGCAATGGAAAAAATGGAAATAAAGTCTTTGTAAATAGGGAAGGGTGGAGGGGATGAAGGGAGGGCTAGGAATGGGGAAAAAATAAGAACCAAGATGCATCATGTAAAAGTACAAGTTCCCAATGAGAAATGTAAATGTGTTGTACACCTAAAATGTGCCAATAAAAGAATTTAAGAAAATAAAAAGCATTGTCACTGTTAGTTTTTCTATGAATGTCAAAGTTTTGAAAGAAATATTGAATAATACAGCTTTGAGGTAAGACACCTCTCAGGGTTATGTGTAATCATGCTAATTGTTAAGTACAGACAGCAAACTTCCCATGACATTTTTAAGGGCATATTTTTTTCAATATTTCATACATTTCTGATTATGCATAGAATTCTGAGGATTTTTTGTAAGAGGCTTTCTTCCTTTCTGGACACAGGAACTGCCATTTTGTGTCTAGGTAGTTTACAGTTTCTATAATAATATTCTATTTTTAAGTTTAAGTATAGTAGCTTTAACAGATTTTATAGGAAAATAAATATTTCTAGCTTTGTGCACTTAAAGTTCCAACTACACCAGAAAGCTTATATCCTTGTATAAAAAAACTTAATTCCAAATAAATTTAAAAAATACTCAGAGAAAATTGATATTTGTGGTTGTATTGAGTTGATATGTGGAGTACAGGATTTTTCAATTTACTTTTTTTAATCAAATTTATATATACATGTAGTTTGAAATATCAAATGGTTCCATTAGGTTTATTGCTAAAGTAGCAATTTCCTGTGTTCTTATTGCAGCCTTTTTCTGGTTTCACAGATGCAACTGCTTTCAACTATATTAGCTGAGTCTTTTAGGACCTATCTATATCTCTAAATAACATGCTTATATTGCTATTTCTTGATTTTTTTATTAATAGGCTTTATCTATTGGTTTCCCGTTATGAAAAATATAATTTTTGCTTTCTTTCACTTTCTAGTCCCTACTCCACATGTGCATAATTTTTGTGCTTTCATCCTCTTGAAAGAATAAATCATCATTTGAATTAAATGAATATTCATGTTTATCATATTGTGACTAAATGAAACCATTCTGTCACACACTTTATATGAAGTGCTTTGTATTTCCTTTCAATGTACTGTTTCCCTGCATTAATAATGGCTTATTTTCATTTCTTTGAAGGATTTTGTTTCATTTTATTATGTTTTTGTTCCTAGCAACAACTCAGTGTTCTCATTTGTAAAAATTGCCTTTTACTATTATAAGGATTTTATAGAATCTACCAATTTTATCTTCTTCAAGAGATATTTTCTACAGCCCTCTGATGGAATCCCATCAAATGGAACTGAAGTACCCTGTGAATTAGTGCCTTTCATTTGACAGAGCTAAACTAGCCTGTACTGGAGGGCCGTTGGTGCATTCACTGCTCACCCTGCAATGACCAAACAAGGAATGTGTGTCACATTTTACCAGAAATGGAGGATCCAAGAATGTAGGAACCAGCCCACAAGTTGAGCTTGATCTTAACCAAAGGGATGATGAAGATGAAAAATGAAGAGACACAGCAACAAGTTAAAATCTGGAATTATCTGAGCCATTGTTTTACCTGAGCCATTTACCTGAGCTATTACAAACTGTGCCACTATAAACATGGGAGCACATATATCTCTATGGTATGCTCTTTGCAGAAGATACCCAGAGGGGGAATAGCTGGGTCAAATGGGACCTCTAAGCCTAATTCTTTGAAGTATCTGCATACTGATTTCCACAGTGGTTGCACCAGTCTGTACTCCCACAAACAATGAAGAAAGCTTCCTTTTTCCCCGCACTCCTGCTAGCATTTGTTATTGGATGATTTCTTAATAGCAGCCATTCTTCTAGGATGAGGTGGAATCTCAGTGTTGTTTTCATCTGCATCTCTTGAATAACCAGTGATGTTGAACATTTTTTCATGTATTTATTTGCTGCTTTTACTTCTTTGTCTGAGAAATGTCTGTTCATTTCAGATGCCCATTTTTTATTTGGATATTTGAATTTGGGGGGCTCTGATTTTTTTCAGTTCTTTATATATTCTAGATAGTAGTCCTCTGTCTGAGGTACAGTTGCTGAAAATTTTTTCCCACATTGTAAGTTGTCTCTTAGCTCTGTTGGTGATTTTTCTTGCAGTGCAGAAGCTTTTAATAAGATAAGATCCCAGTTGATTCTTTGTGCAAGTTCCCATGCAACTGAGGTTTTGCTCATAAAATCTTTTCCTATACCAATGTCTTCAAGAGTTCTACTTAACTTATCTTCCAGCAAATTTAGTGTTTCTGTCTTAATATTTAAATCTTTAATCCACTTCTATCTTAATTTAGTGAGTGGTGATAGGTATGGGTCTAGTTTTAATCTTTGGCAGGTTGAAATCCAGTTTTTTTTAAGTGACTTATGGTCACTGAATACATAAAACTCCAACTCATCAAAATTCTTTCTATCAGTTGATGACCAAAGAGCCTCACGTGGGGAAACATGCCTGCAACCCCAGCACTCAAGAGGCTGAGGCAGGAGAAATACCATGAGTTTGAGGCCAGCCTAGGCGACATAGTGAGTTCAAGGCCAGCCTGACCTACATAGCAAGACCTTGAATCAAAAGACCAAAATAATAATAATAATAACCAAAGAGAAACTGAATTATTTTAACAGGATATAAACAATCCAAAACAAAGAAAGGCACTAACAACAAGATCTTACATTCTCCACAGAATTGCCATCATCTTTTTGATCATCTTTCACTTGATTTTTGATTTACAGGTCTCATAAGCATTGTTGACAGTTTCCTTTCTTGCAGTTCATAGCATGATTATCATAGCATGGATTTGACATGAGGGAACTCTGATAGAATCAGAGAGTCTGACATGAGGTTCAGTTCATACCCTGTGTGTCCACCTGAGTGCACAAACTGAACTGAAGACCAGAGACAGAGATGAGTTTAAGGACTATCTCATATTTCCATTTATTTATTCATTTTTCCTTTCTAAAGTTTCTCCAGAGTTAGAGAAAACTCAAAGCAATTAATTAAGTATACAATAATTTTATTTTCCACTCTTTCTTTTTAAATGAATTAATTAGAATACTCCTGCTAAGTTATTCACACCGACAATTGAGTTTTTCCTTTACCATGGAAGTAAAAAGATTGTCTGAAGTGATATGGCTGTGGTTGATTGATCACATTTTAAAGGGCAGAATTATCTGGTTGAATTATTTAAAACTAAGGTGAATGATATAAATTTGAGAAATGTCTACTTATGAAAAAGTTCTTCCTGGTACCTGGAGAGATACTTTATTGAAGACATCTTAGTTTTAGTATAAAACAAAACAATTATTAGATGAAATTTTATCTTTGATTCTCAAACTTCCATTTATACATGTGAAAATCAGAAACTGTTAAAACTTTTGCTCCATATTTGCATATTTACTATTTACTGTTGCCCAAAGATATGCAATTTAGGAAAAAAATTATGAATGTAGGATCTTGTGATATACTAGATACTGGTCCAGCTATTATAAGCTATTTTCTCTTCCAATGTTTTTTTGTATGTAATCTTTTCCTATATTTGACCATTCTCTCAATTCATGTTGATACTAGATAGACAGATTTAAAGCTATGAATAGATTTTTGCCTTTCCATAAATTAAAAAAGATGTTTAAATAATAATAATCTTTCACTTAAGAGCATGGCCTCAATGTGTATCCATTTAGCTATAAATGTCTCTAGTTTCTCATTCTTTATGGCTGAGTAGTACTTCATTTTATAAAAGAACCACATCTTTTTTATCCAGTCTCCAGTTGATGGTATGATACTCTTAAGTGAAATAAATAGGACACACATGTGTAAAAACTGAATAGTTTCTCTGGTGTGAAAAATTAAAAGTGTAAATAAGGTTCAAAATGTATAATTGATAATGTGAAATAGGAAGAAAAGGTATAAAGGAGTAGAGGAATTGGGAAGGGCAGGGGAAAGGAAAGAAGGGAAAAGAAAAATATGAGAAAAGGAAAAAATGGAAACAAAGTCTTTGTAAATAGGGAAGGATGGAGGGGGTGAAGGGAGGCCAGGGGAATGGGGAAAAAATAAGAACCAAGATACATCATGTAAAGATACAAAATCCCAATAATGAATATAACTGTATTGTATATCTAAAATGTACCAATAAACTTAATAAAAATAATAATATAAAAATGAAATCATATAATTTTCTGTGGGCTTTTTCAAAATAAAGTAGTCATGCTTACTCAATTATATTCAAATACCATATATTTTTGATTGTATCCTATATTTTACTCCAGATTCTAAGTCCTTCAAATTTAAAAATATAAGTCCTTTGTCTCTCATAAACATGGAGCCATTTGATGCTTTTAAAGTAAAATATGAGCACCATTAAGCAGAGAAAATGCTACTTTTCAGTCAGAAAGTCTGACTGGGAGGAAAGGTCCATGTGCTTTCTGAGGCCATCTCCTTAGTATTAATTTCACATATCTTCAACAAATAGAAGAGTAAAATCAATTTGAATGTCTATCTCATTGTATAATAAATGAGATGAAGTATTTTTATAAATACTCTTAGGTCATCTTAGAAAAATTAATGAATGATGGATCTATATGGTTGTTTTTAAAGGAGAAGAATATAAGATAAACCATGTGGTATTTAAACTTGTGTGTCTGATTGACTTCACTTTAAATCATGGTCTCAAGGTGCGTCCATTTTCCTACAAATGACTCGTTTATCCTTCTTTATGGCAGTGTAGTACTCCATCCTGTATAAATGCCACATTTTCTTTTTCTATTCATTTGTTGATGGACATATAGGATATGTCCAAGAAGTAAACATTATGAATTTTGCTGCTGTAAATATTGATATGCATCAATCACTGTGGTGTGATGAAAACTCAATATATAAATATAGTGTGAAATAAAAGACATAATAGGAAAAAAGAGAGTAAGAAAAAAATTTATTGTAATCCAGCATGGACAATATATAGAAAAGTGTACCTTGACTATTATAATTACCATATATGTTTTTGGCTTAGTAGTTTGGTTGTTAACCTGTATATATGATAATTAACTTTATAAGGTCTTATAAGATAAATAAATGAATCTGATGCTGGTAAAATTAAAAGGGATAAAGAGAGGGGAGGGGGAAATAATTAAAATGTGTTACTTTATATGTACCAATTCCCTACAATGAATATAATCATTATGTACTGCAAACATTCACTAATAAAATTTTTAAAAATTAAAAAATAAGAAATGAAAGAAGAATAATCTCTAACACATAACTGATCTTTTTATATCCAGAAAGGCAGAATTTAATAATTTTATTTTCCCCCTCAGTCTCCTTTGTGCATTTGGCTGAATTTCACAGAGACCTCTCTAATGAATTCAGGAGTAGATGAGAATATGTAAAAAATGTGCAGTGAGATATGTATAACTAATGTTAGCTGTAAAGTGGTACAAGATGGTAGAATTAGGGTCAGTGATGCTAAGATACAGAGGCCATGTTCTTCCTTGAGTACATTTTCCAAGACCGTAACTTAGACTCTGAGGTGTATCCAACAAATAAAATAATAACTTGTTTCATGGTAGTTATGTAATAAATGATAAAAAAGTACAAACACATCATCAAATGTTCCAAGGTCACCTGTAGTCTTTTTTTGCCAGGGATCAAACTTGAGACCTTGTACTTGTGAGGCAGGCGGCAGCACCACTGAGCTAAATCCCCAGCTCCATCCTGTACTCTTAAAATTAACTTTCTAGCTATGTCTCCTCTGTTTCTACATACATAATCATTTCCTCATAGAAATAGAGTATTTCTTGTACTTGTATTTACCTTTTATTTATTTATTTTAGTATAAAAATTTTGATTCTCACAGAATCATTCAAGATAATTCACTTGTATGAGACAATTGGAAAAAGCACAAAATGTAGCATCTTTTTCCAAAGCAAGGACATATTGTGCTTACTATTCAGTATAATTTGGATAATATCCCATCTGAAACAATACTTATGCAAGTTTATTTGCAGGCAGTTATAAAAGATTTGGATTCCATCAAGTCAGGTTTCTTCAGACCTGGGTCTCTCATGTCACCCTCAAGAAAACTAGGAGATGAAAGTAAGTTCCCTAATGTAAAGCTCATATTTGGTTTTATTCTTAGTGAATCAAGCAGAAGTGTTCCCATTTGGCTGTCCTTGCACTATAATAACTTTGTTTCATTCAAGAAAATGCTTTTCTCTGCCAGAAATGATCAAATGTGATTATTTATCCATGGTTCATATGGACAATATTTTGATATGTTATAACTCATGTTTATTGAAATCCATCATTACAACCATCTGGATGAGTCAAACCATATGATATAAAATTACTTTAGTAGACCATAATATTAGATCTTGGATAAACATAATCTATCTTCCATAGACAATCTTGAAATCAAAGTCTTTTTTTTGTTTAATTTCATTGACTCACTCAAGGGTAGTAGAATGGAACCAAGGACTTCTAAGCTTTGATTTTATTTATCTTCTTATAGCACTGAATGTCAAGTCAAATATGAATTTCACTAATACTTGAATTTCATAAATGTATTGACAGTATACTGCATCCTAGCATGTAAGTCCAATTGTCATTTTAAGTGAATCTTAAGTCTGTTTGAAAATTCCTTGAATGATATTCAGATACTGCTTTTATTTTAAATGTAAAAGTCTAGGAAAATATTGCAGTATCATAGTTTGAGTTAGATTTTGGCAGGGGAGCGAAAAATTAAACTGAGAAGATAACTGGAATTGTAAAACCTGGAAGTGCTGACCCACTGGGAAATGACACAGTGTTTCATACAGCCTAAATTTCATAAGGCAATAATGTCAATAAAATTATGAATTGCATTGAATTTGGATTTAATTGACCTTATATGTCATACTAGTGTTTGAATACTTTAGTTAGTGAAAAATTCTCAAATAATAAAATAGTTTGACAAGATTCCTTATGTGTTAGAGATTATTTATAACAGGACATAAAAGTGAACTTAAGAAGCATATTGCAAAGACTCTTTGAGAAGAAGACATTGGAAACCAATTGGCATGCAGATTATGTTCCTGGTATAAAAAGACAGCAAGTGTGCAAGACCTTAAGAAATGACATTTCAATGCTGATAGAAAATGGAGAAAGAAGTTCAGTAAAGAAATGGGAAAATATAATAAAAAGGAATGGAAAGGGATGATAGGAAATAAGGTCTATGAATTGGGCTCAGGAGAAGTCACTTAGAACTTCTAAGGTACACTGAATAACTTTGATTATTTCCTATGCAGCAAAGGTAGCCAAGGCAGAGACTGATCCAGGAGAGATATGATCTGATCAGTCCTTATGAAACACCATCTCCTTGTTGTGTGACTAGGAGAATAGAAGCCAAAACATCACTTAATAAATGTATAATTAAGTAGTCTGACAGGCCAGATGAATGTGGGCCAGAAAATTCTATAGAAAACTGGAAAATACACATCCTATGTGATGGGATCTGATTCTCTTCAGTTATACCTTATGGCTATGATGAGGGACTATGATCAAGGGTGGCTACATCTCCAAATAATGCAAGAACAATTAGGAACAAAATGATCAAGATATGATACTGAAGCAGCTGACACAATACAAACCAAGTTGATGAATTCTTGAACAAAGGAGGAATTTAGGGGAGTGTTTATTGGAAGTATAAGAGGAAAGGTAGCTCTCAGAAGTCGAGCGGGGTCCCAAAAGTGGGTTTGCTGTGTGGGCTGTTTGTCTTTCAGGAATAAGCAGAGCACAGAAATCTTCCCAGGATTTCAGTGGCTGCCTACCACATGTGGTTTCATGGGTCCCATGTGACCAAATGGGACTTAGGATTCTAAGGTAGATTTTAAAACAAAACAGTTACTCAGCATGCTCAAATTCCTGGAAACCAATCACCAGCCATTGTGTAGGTAGGGGCTGCTACCATGGTGTATTTCATTCTGCCCAACAAGTTTTTTTCCTGAAGGTCAGAATTCTTAACTGCCTATTCTCAGCTCTAAATTTTCCCTGTGTTTTCTTCTTTGTTTTTAAGCTTAATGGTTTGAATTCCTCTTAACTCAATGTATGCATCATTTTCTTAGTAAAGCTTTTAAGCCCAACTCCATCTTAGGCCCTGTCCCTCCCTAGCTGCCTACTTATAAGTTCAATAGCTAAAATAACTCTTACAATGTGTATATGCACCAATTCATCATCATGAATGTAATTATTATATAGAGCAAACCTATGCTAATAGAAAAATAGAAACACAGGATGTATGTGAAAGTTCCTGAAAATGTTAAAACATTGATACTAAATCCTTTAAAAATAATACTAGTATGTCAGCAGAAATATATTTGTGGGCAAAACTGAGCCCTTGGCCTTTGGGTTATCTATCCTTGCACTTCTATGACTAGTCAAGTAGTCAATCCCATTTGTGATACACAACCCTCAGGAAGCAAAGACAAGGCCTTCAGGCACATACAGTCTGCACATCTCAGGAGACACTCATTTAATGGTAAAAAGTAGACTGATAAGATTTAACCTGAAAAAATAGAGGGGTTGGAGTTTAACCATTTTCACTTCCAGAAGCTCTTGGCCACTACAGAACTTTCACATAATACAGAAGAAAATTTATGAGGATAAACTGGCTTTTGCTATGCCAAAATTGTGTTGTAGTAAATCACACTATACAAATAAGAATATTACAAGTTGAAATAAATTGCAAAAACAGTAAAATGAAAGTTAAGCATAGGTACAATGGGAACCATGTTTGCCGAGAGCATTGGTTAATTCAATGTTCCCTTGAAAAGGTGTCTGAAAAAAAAGCCTTGTTCATGCCTTTGCTCTCAAAATATACAGATATGTTAAAGACCCATAAAGAAGAACTAGGTCAATATATGTGAGGCTAAATAGTTAATTTGATCATCAAACACACACACACACATGTTTCATTTGAGCATTATAGCATGTGGAACACTTTTCTTATTACAGAACCCATTTCTTCACTTTGTCACCATTGCTCTTCCTTATCTCTGTCCAAATGAACCTCCTCATTGCTCAAATATCGTTGTATGTCATCTCCAAGGAAATCACTATCCTTTCTGAAACAGCCCCTCACTTCTGTGATATTCAATTATGTCAGCAGGTTTATTCTTTTCAAAGTATGTATTACATTTTGAAATAACATTTTTATCACTTTGACGATCGGTACTAAAATAGATATTGAAATCTAAACTCTATGTACTCAGAGATTTGGCCATTCTTGTCCCCACTGTATTTCTGTTCCTTGAAACAATATCTTTAAATAAATAAATAAATAAATAAATAAATAAATAAACAAACAAACTAATAAACTGAACAATTTGCTAACCAAACAAAAGCAAGTTAAAGAATTGTTGAATTAATCCACATACAGTGCAATGATGTGTACAAGAAGAGGTAGAAAACCATCTGTAGATATGCTAAAAGAGACAGTTTTGGCATATTCAAAATGTACAAAGTCATTGAAATGTTTTAAAAGTGCAGATTATAGACAATATGTTTTCTCTAACAATTGTCATAAATTTTCAAAAATCTGTTTTTTTCACCCTGAAACAAAATCTACAATTTATAGAAAAAATGAATTATGTGAAACCATGGACCATGTCTTTAAATTCTTTTTTTAAATCTCTAGCATAGATCCTTGTGTCTGACACATAATATGTGATCAGGGAATATTTGGATTAATAAAATACTATAAAGTGTTTATTGTGTTTATTACAGCCAAAGTGACCACCTTCTTGCTCTAAATGCTTCAGTGTAAATTTATCTTTAGATCTAAAATGTTCCTCAAAAGTCTTATGTAGGTAGGGCCTGATCAGAGGAAGTAGGTCACTTGGGTGTGACATGGAATATTATATTCTTGCCCTAGGCTATTTCCTTCTCTCTGCATCTTGGCTATCATTAGTTGAAAATTTTTCCTACACCAGGCCTTTCCACCAACTGTTTCTGCCCCGTAGCAGCCAAAAATGGATTGAACACACTGAAACTGAGACCAAGTAAACCTGTTGTTTATTATGTTGTCCCAGGTGTTTTGTCCCACCAAAGGGAAAGCTAATACTCAAAATGGTACCAGGAAAAGGTTTGTTGCCATAACTATATCTGACCGCATGGCTCAGAAACCTTTGGAACTTGTTTGTAGGAGTTTGGAAAAAATTGGAGAAGGCTAGAGGACCCCTAGATTATTGTAAGCACAACTTGATGGGTGATTCTGTTCAGAGGTCAGAAGATCAGAATTCTGATAGTAATGTAGAGAGAGAAGGCCAGGCTCATGATGTTTAAAATGGAAATAAAGACTGTATTGGACCATATCTACTGAGAGAATCAGACGAGAAAGACAGCTAAAATATATAAAAAATTTCTGATTTTGCCAGAAAGGAAGTGACTGCAAAGTTGGGGCAAAGGAGAATGTAGTAGCTGAAAATATCAGTAAAAGAAGCCAAGTACTCTGGATTAAGACAATAATATGACTGCTTGAAGACATCTCCAGAAGTGGTCAGACATCAGCTTTCACTGGCAAAAGGGTGGAAAAGAGTAAACACCTTTGAAATACTTTTCTTTTAGAAGAGAGCCCAAGTGTGCTCTGCTTATTCAGGGTCTCAGAAGAAAATGTTTCCCCAGGTTCAGTCATCCAGTCACTCAGACACTGTAGCTGTGATCTAAGAGGATCTGGCTATTGCTTGAATTGGCAGCAGACCTTGGTGTCATCCACATGTTGTTAGTTTTACAAGTATGTAGAATGTAGCAATTATAGGGTCATGGAAGATTGTACTGAGAATTCAAAAGAAGGTGTAGGATACCAGAAATTATTATTATTTTTTTTAAATTCTAGTTTTACTACCATGAAAAAAGTCCTGGCAGCAGAGTCTCTCAAACCCATCCTAGTTACAAGGAATGATTAATGTTGACACCAGAAGTTCCCATTTGCAAATGGGGGTGAAGGCACTGGTCCACAGGATCCTGTTTGCAAATGGGAGTGAAGGTGCTGGTGCACAGGACATAATTGCTGTTCTCTTGCTGTCTGGCGTTCTGTGGCAAAATGGCAGTGTACTCAACATAGTAATGAGTTCTGGCTTATCAGGAGGCTCTAGGAAAAAAGCATACTGATGGGGCAGTATGTGAAGCTATGAGTATGAAGCTGAAGGAAGAGCAGAGACCCCAGGAATTTAGAGATACCAAGAATATGGAATGTTTGATGAGACAAGCTGAAGGCAGTGAGCAGAGCCAGTTCAAGAGAGAGGCTTCAAACTGCATTGTTGTAGGGGTGGGGCTGCCCAAGCCCTTTTGAACTCACCTCTCTCTATAACCGGCCACAGCTGCTGGACATGGAGCTATAACACTTAATATTTGTCCTACTGGGTATTGATCTTCTTTTGGTTCTATTTCTATCTATTCTTCTATTCCTCCCTTTTGGAATGGGAATTTTTACTATGTACTATTGTATGTTGGAAGTATTTAATTTTCTTTTGATTTTTAAGGGGACTCAAACTAAAAATTTGGCTTAATCTCAGAGGAAATTTTGAATTTATACTTTTCAGCAATGCTGGAAATGTTATTACTTTGGTGACTCTTAGAGACAGTCTGAATGCATTTTGGATAGTGAGATGGACATGACTCTTTTGGAGTCCAAGGGTGGAATGTTATTGTTTAGAACTAAAATGTTATTGAAAAGTCATATGTTTGGAGGTGGGGTCTGGCCAGAGGAGGCAGGTCACTGGCATGTGACCTTCAAAGTGTATTTTTTTCCCCTTGCTTGTCTCTTCCCTCTGTTTCTTGGGCACTGTGAGGTAAGAAACTTTCCTCCACCAGCCCTTTTCACCATGCCATTCCTGTCTTGAATCCAGCCAATCATGATTGAACCCATGGAAACCATGAGGCAAGATAAACCTCTACCCCATTAAGTTGTGTGTGTCAGGTATTTCATCCTAGTGATGGGAAAGCTGACTAATGCACATGTCCACAAAATTGTTTTTTACATCTCTAGCATGTCTGACACATAATACATGATCACTGAATATTTGTTTAATTAATGAAGCATTGAAAGGGGAGTTTGTAAGCTTGATATAGCCAAAGTGATCACCTTTTGGATCTAAATGCTTCAAATGCTGGCTCATGGCTCAGTATGATTGAAATACTGACCAAATAAACTATTTTCCAAGTATTTTAATAAGCAATTTATTAGTTGTCAATTTTGTTATTCCAAAGACATATAAATCTCTTTTAGAATATACTTGAGGCTTTATCTAATATTCTCTGGGGCTGACTTCAAGTCAACTAACTCAGTTGGACTCTGGGGTTGTATGCATTAACTATACAGGGGCTGTCTCTGGGCTCCAGCATCCCTATTTCCTGGGAAACACAAGATCTCTTTCCACAAAAAATACCCATTTTTCTACAAGTTTTAATTAATATGTTTTGATGTATTTTAAAAAACATAATATTATAAGATTTCTAAAACAAAATAAGGAAATGAAATGTCAAGACCCAAGGCAGAGAAAAATTATTGCAATAATATTTAGTCATGATACACACATGATGAAAGGCTTAAGAACCCTAGTGATCCATAATGTTTCCAAAAGTTATGTGATTTAATGGTAATTTGTTTCATTCACATATAAAAGACTTAGAAATTGGGTGTATTTACCCAAAAGTTTATACAAGAACATTCAATATATTAACCATTTTTTCTTATGCATCTGATTAGCAAGTCCATACTCTTCAAAATATGAATTAAATCATACTAGTACTTAGTGGTATGAATTTCTATCAGGGAGTATAATTTCTATTGTGACATGATGCTTTAAAATTTACTAATGATGAAAATTTGAGAAAAGTGCTTATGATTCTTAAAAAAAATTTTAAATGATTGATCCATTCATTCCTTTCTTCACTTACCCATACATCACTGTAAAAAAGTACAGTTCTTTACTTTTAAAGAATAAATGGAAAATATAGAGAGCAAATGTGGCTCCACTGTTACAAACCAGTGATATGTGAATCAAATTTGAAACTTTTGACATGTCTTTGGAACCATGTAAGAAAAATATAGACTGCAAATTTTGTACTTCAAACTTCCCTGCTGAGATTGATAAAGCTGTTTATATTTCTTCTAGTCAAGTAAAAATTGCTGAAATTCACTTTTTTTATACTTCTAGCTTTGTATTTTTTAAATCTGGTCTAAAAACAAAACAGCAGAATTCTTCACATAAAATTTTAAGTAATAGAAAGATGATTGATTAGGCTTTGAATTATGATCAATATGACTATTTGCAGATTAATAGTACTGCAAACAATAAGTTATGTAACAGCAGTAGGGTTTTAGCTTTTATTTAAAATATTTAAGTTGTAAAGTTTTTACAATGAGAAGTGAAAATTAATTTGCAAGATGCTATTCATTTTCACATTTCCAATATATCCCAACTAAAATTTTTTCAGATGCATAATGACAAAATAGGACAAAACACTAATATAAGTGTCTGCAGGTATCCAAGGGGTTACTCAGAAAAATTATTGACTATAAAACTATTATTTAAAGCAAGTTCCATAAAATGTATTTCTGTTTTCCTGTTCAAAGTCAATATGTCTAATTGTGAAAATACTATGAAGCTAAGTTCAAATATAATATATTCATCTACAGTCATTCCAAGAGAGTATAGATGCTTATGCTTTAAGAGAACTATACTCTAAGACCATCTTATCTAAAGGCAACAATGTCCAGACATTCTCAAAATGCCAAATTATTTCAGCTTTCACATCTACTTAAGGCTCTTTTCTAAAATTATTATTTAACTATTAGCTTTGACATTTTTATAGCCCATCAACACATTCAGAAAGCTGAATGTGATCTCAACAACCTTTTTCATTAGCATGTGAAGTTTCAGTTATAGGATGTGAATTTCAAGCATTTTTTTCTAAGAGATCTGTATCTTACCACTAGGAATCCAACTCTGTACTCAAATTTCTGTTATAGGTATAAAGATTGCAATTCTGAGTATTTATTTGAAAGTCCAGAAAGGGGTATAGTACTATTTATATTTAATTTCCCCAACCAAGAATTCCTCCTATCAGGTTAGCTATACTCATCAGTGGAGCTTGTGACATCAGAAGGGATAGAGGCACATAAAGTTGTGAAACTCTGTAACATGAAGAAGACCATGTAGCTAGTCCACCACATTAATAAATATGTCTCCACAGATCATTGGAGGTCACATTGTTATCAACAATAATAATATCCTTGCAGAAGGAAAGAGAAGAGAATTTGGAATCAGAAAATATTTGGGACTTTATACTACATTCTGGAAATTAAAGGAGAGGTGGACATTCATTTGCTCTACGCAGCATCCCTTTCTTTGAGAAAATTTATATATCCTATTTAATGTTCTGATGAATTATCATAGTCCCCTTCTCACTAGGTGGCAGAAGTTGTTATGTGATCTAGATTTGTCAGAATGTAGGGCTGCATCTTACTGACAAAAATGAGCTTTTCAGGGTTGGCAAGTGATGAAGTAAAGCCAATTGAAGTTATTAAATTGTATTCACATAATATCACTGAGTGAAAATTCTTTTTCATTGAGGTTGCTAAGCTGGTAGCTTGTGGCTATCTTTAAGCTTTATGTAAAAAATACATAATACAAGAAAAGAATAGCTCATCACAGGAGGGAAACAGCAAAAGAGATAAAACTGATGACACAATTTGAGCCCTTGAATCCAGGTCAGCAAGATATCTAAGTATTCTATGAGCCAAAATACTTTCCTTTTTATAAAAATTTCAGGATGGATGTATATTCTCCATATCAAAAATAAAATTAATTTTAAAATCCTATGGAGTCCTAAGTAATTTTACTAAAATAAACATTCTGTTCCTGATTCCTGTAATGATTTCCTGGTATATTTTTCTCTATCTCTGCTGATTCTTTTGTGGTTCTTAAAAAACAATCACATTCCTACATGAATGTCATTACACCGGGTACTCCATTACTCTTCTTTAAGCTGCCTTTATATGTATGCACTCACTATATCTCACTCAGCAAACCTTTGTTCAAAGTCCAGGTTTTTGCATAAGGACTCTCCTGACCAGTTCATGTGAATTTGTAACCTGCATTCACACCCAATCTCTCTTACCTTGTTCTAATTAATATTATTTCCTAAACACTATATAATCTGCATATATGTAGTATTAATTACACTCTTGCACACCAATAACTTCAGATTTATATTTACAAATTATATGTTAATGATACATATACAAGTATATATTGCAAGATAACATTCCTCTTTTTTTTTTTATAGCTCTGTCCCCAATACTGAGAATAGAAATTGTCACATATACTAACCTCGATAAATATTTGATGAATTAATTACATGAATCTTGCAAATTTGCAACAAAATTTGCAGTCAATTAATTCATATAAATTCTCTGTGCATCCAAGCCCATGTTTATAAAACATCAGCGATGACACTCACTACCTGTTTTTCTTAACTAACAGGCCAATTACTTGTATATTCCATCAAACTTGTGAATGTGGTTTCACATCTGCAAAATGCTATAATTATATGACACAACATTTTGAGTTACTATTTTTGTAAGTATATGTAGAACTAGTACACCATATATTTGTTAGTTTAGTTATGGACCAATTCAAATCTTTCTTCATGGGACTGTCAAAACTTTAAAATAGATGTCTCCAAATCAGATAATCCTGAATTAATATTATAAACTATTAGCTCTCTAAAGTTACTTTTGCAAATATATTATTAAATTTGATAATAAATATATGTATATACGTATATATACATATATTTAACTAATATGAATTCTGTATCTTAGTCAACCCAATGTCATAGAAAATATTTAACTGGAGCTTTTTGTATTGACCAATATGTTCAGAAACAGTAATAGGAGAAACCACATAATCACATATAAGAGAGCTACTTCCTATAAATAAAGACTTAAATAAGGTTATAATCATGTGTTAGCCTGACTGTAATTTTGAGAGAAATATTTTTACTTTTTAATCTTCCTTTACATTTGTTACATAGGCTTACTGATTGTATCTCCAAGAACCTTACAGAATTTTTAAAAGAATCTCATGAATTGATGGGTGGAAAAAATTATAAACACACACACATATGTATATATATGTATTTTAAGGGAAGCATTGTTACTTGACTATGAAATCAAAGGAAAGCACAGAGAGTAGGTGAAGTTAATAATCTGCTTGTAGCCACTAATTGTCAAGTGAAAAAAGAAAGGAAGTTATTATCTCAGCCCATAGTTCCACAATTCCCTCCTTAGGCCACAAGAGTTTGTTTTTCACCAAGAACTATGTATTGTTTATAATATCTCTCCCTTTTTAAGATACTCTCAATCATAAGGAGATCTTTTGCTCCCCTAACCTCGACTGAACAGTCTGAAAAAGGCCACTTAAGACTTATATCAGAAATTACAGAGTAAGATATTGACAGACTTGACTTGAAGACATAAATCACAGATTGATTTCTATGGATGGTTAATATTTGAGTATCCCAACCATTGTGTGTTAACATTTAATTCTTTTTTGTTGTTGTTTTTTGATAATGGGAATCAAACTCAGGACCTTGCACTTGGCAGGAAGGTGTGGTGCCACTGAACTACATCTCTGGCTTCCCATTTGATCCTTTTTTTGTTTTTTGTTTTTTTGTTTTGTACCGGGGATCAAACTTGGCAACTTGCACATGCGAGGCAGGGGGCAGAACCACTGAGCTAAATCCCTGGCCCATTTGATTCTTATTGTGAGCTATTATAAGAATTGAAATTCAACTATGGAGTTGAGAGTTAACACCTTTGAAAATTGAACACTAGATTAGACCAACCTCAAAGATTGAATACCTATGGTTTTATAAGAACTGGAAGAGAGACCAGACAGATATGCATAGACAGATGTATTCTCTCTCTTTTGCTATGTGTGATGCTCTGCTAGCAAAAATCCATCATTAATATGGCTCCTTGATTTGTACCTCCACAATTGTGGGACAAAATAAACTCTTTTTTTATGAAGTAGCCTGTCTTTGCTATTTTAATATAGCAACACAAAGTAAACTGACACAGAAAATTGACAATAAATTGAGATCTTTACTGTATACCCAAGCATGCAGAGATAAAAATAGCTTGTTGGAAGAGTTTTGAAAAAGCAGGATAGAAAAAGCATAGGAGTTTGTGAGCATTATAGGGAAGTTTATCCAAGGCTCAGAAGATGAGGAGAGTAGGAAATAGCTGGAGCATCTTAAAAATTGGGTGTGACTATGACTAAAATTCTGATAGAAATATGGACAATAAAGGCCATGCTCCTGAAGAGTCTGAAGGGAATGAGTATTCTATTGGAAATCAGATGAAAGGTCATCCTTGTTATATTGTGACAAAGATGTTGGATGAACTGTGTCCAAGTCCTAGAGCATTCTGGAAGGCAGAATTTAAAAGTGGTGAACTGAGATGGTTAGCAAAAGAAATGTCTAAGCTACAAAGCATTCAAGCTGCTGCTTGTTTGCTTTTAATGGAATATAGTACAATTTGGAAGCAATGACATGACCTAAAGGCACAGTATGTAGTGAAAAAGCAAGCAATATGGAAAGATTTGGAAAATTTGCAGTCCAGACATGGAATGAACAAAGCAAAAGGATGTAAGGATATGTACAGAAACAACATGCTAAAGAGATTAGTGTAGATAAAAAGGAGACAAATTGCTTTGTAGTGGGACAGTTTTATAAAAGGCCTCAGAGGCGTCTCAGAAATCTTTGGGCCCAACACTTTCATCAGAGCCTAGAGACTAGAAGTCCAAATTTGTTTTGGGGGCCAATGCCGCAGTGACCTCTGCCCCAGCCTCTCTGGTTAAGCATTATGCAGGCATGGTTCCAGCAAATTCATGGGTGTCTTGTGCTAGTAACCAACACTGGTAAAGTCAATGTAATGTTTGGCTGCAGGTAAAAAGAAGGCAAGAGTTATGGGTTTGCAGCATCTTCCACTAAGATTTCTCATGAGTTTCTGAAAGAGCAACAGAAGTTTTCTGCAACTTTGGAGTCATTTTAGGGAGCTCTTCATGGGGGAATGCTTAGTGGAGCTCTGAAGATGGAGCCAAAGCTGGTACTCTTGAAAGTTAGAGCTACTAGCATGGAAGGCTACCAATGAGAGTGTGTAGCTTGGAAAAGCAGCAATTTTGGCAATTGCTAATGGAGCCATAAAGGTGAGACTGCTCAAGGCCTTGGGAGCCCACCCTTTACTACTATGTGGCTGAGGTACCAGACTTGGTGTTTTAGTAATTAATGTTTGTCTCATTGAGTATCAGTCTTGCTTTGGGCTGATTTCTCTTTCTACTTGCTTATTCCTCCTATTTGGAGTGAGAATGTATACTCTGTGCTTTCCCCAAATTGTATATTGGAAGTATACTACATGTTTTGATTTTACAGGCTTGTAACTATACAGATATTTGCCTTGAATGATGAGATAAGACTTTTAAGAATGAAATGATTGCATTTTGTACTGTGATAAAGACATGAATCTTGGGGGCCATGGGTGGAATGCTATGGTTTGAACATGATTTGAGTGTCCTCCAGTGTTCATGTTTTGGAATTTAATTCCTATTGTGAGGATTTAAGAGGGTAAAAATTTAATATGGCTATGATGTTTAGCGGTAGAGTACTGGGAAGTGATTAGGATTAGGAAACTTCTT
The DNA here is from genome assembly GCF_000247695.1 of Heterocephalus glaber. The sequence continues at coordinate 6,454,096 of NW_004624791.1, forward strand.
TAGGGTGGACTCCCCATGATTGATTCTTGGGGCTTTATAAGAAGAGAGAGCCATATAAGACAGATAGAGACACATAGAGAGAGGTATACTCTCTTTCACTTGGCATATCATGCCTTGGAACTCTACCAGCTAGAAAGTCATCACAAGATTTTGCCCTCAACCTTGTGCCTTCAGAATTCTGAATCAAAGTAAACTTCTTTCTTTTTTTATAAATAGCTTTCCTCAAGTTATTTTGTTACAGTCATAAAAAGATAAATAATACACTGAGTAGAATAGTTCAATATATGATAACAAATATCAAATATCTTATATAAATAATTCTTATGCATTTATGGAAACTATGAAAATCCTAATATTACATATGATAAAGATATTGCCATTCACAAAATAATGAATGCACATGTTCACAGAAGTCACAAGAAATATGTGGAAGATTTCTAATGAATAAAAACTATAAGTGAAAATACTACTATATTTTTCTCCTATTAGATCATCAGTCATTTCAAATAATTTACATGATTTACATGGAAAATTATGTGTGACAAGGGTGAAAAGAAATAATAATCTTTCTATATTCCAGAATGGTTACCAAGAGAAAATAAATGTGTATTTTGGGAACATCCAGTTACAGTACTTACATCACTCTGAAGGTCATGGTATAAAACAAATGACCAATAACATCTGTATAAGCATGTTCTTTGTAGCATTGGAGTTTTCATGTTGAAGGAGATTAGAAATATGTGTTTAATTAAAAAGCCATATGTATAGTAAAATCCAATTATTATTACATATATTTAATTATCTGTGGTGGTTAACTGATTCTTTGTCAACATGAGTGGGGAACCCCCAGCTGAATAGAGTCTTCATGGTTCATAAGAAGGCTTATTTTGCAATTTTATTTTTTTAAATTAACTTATTTTTAAAATTAATTTTATTGGTACATTTTAGGTTTACAATATAATGACATTCATCATTGAAAATTTGTAGCTTTACATAATCTCTCTTGGTTCTTATTTTTTCCCCATTCTCCTGCCTCCCTTCATCCTCTCCATTCCTCCCTATTTACAAAGATTTTGTTTCCATTTTTTCATTTTCTCATATTAATTCCATTCCCTTTTTTCCTTTCT
>NW_004624791.1:6467238-6494865 GCF_000247695.1 Heterocephalus glaber
GTCCTCTTTAGATTTATTAATCATGTCTTGCACTATGGGCACAATCTCTGCTGTTATCTGAGAAATTATTTCTGATTTCATTTTTTCCAGATCCTTTTTCGTTGCCAGTTCATGGATTCTAGGTAGTTGAGTATCAGTTTGTTCCATCTTGTTTCCATTTGGTGTTGCTTTAGGTGATCTGGGAGTCTGGTTTTGGGACTTGTTTACATGTCTTCTCATTTCAACTGGGGGGAGGGGTGTGCTGCTGACACCAGTGCAGCTCACCTCCTGGGCACTGTGGGTGGTGGTACTGCAGCCTGGAATATTCACCTACTCTGCTCTGGGGACAGCTCTGCTCCTTGGCACTGTGAGCGGTCGTATGGTGCCCTGGAAAGTTCAGCTCTTGTGCCTTTCATAATTTTGTAAAATGTGAACAGCAGGGAAGGATTTCAGCTGATCTTTCTGGAAAGAGTTTCATTGTAACTGATTTTCCTCATCATTGTCATAGACGGCTGCTGTTTTCTTCAGAGTAGCTCCGGTCTTTGGCTTCATCTTGGCCATCATCTCCTGCCTTTTGTCACAAACACTTCCAGTACCAGCACTGAATTTTCTTCCTGCTAATGCAGCCTCCCTAGCCTCCTGTGCTATTGCAAACCCTTGAGCTTTCCAATGTAGAACCTTAGATTTTCTGTCACTGATTCCTAGCCCTCTAATACCAACTCCTATAGGATATTGCCATGGGTTCCAGGCCTTTGGCTGCATTCTTTGGATCTCTAGTGTACAGACAGATCTCTTGCACTCTTATATAATTGATTCTTTGGGCACATATTGGAAGCTAATATTGTTAATTTCTGTGTCCTCTATTAAATCTGATTTAGAGCATGTGCAGTCTTTTGAGGAGCCCTGCCCCATCCCTGCATGCTCTTTTAAGCACTGACTACTACATCATGCAAGCCTGTTTCTGATCATACTCAGTACTCATTTATCTCTTTACTGGCTATGAAAAGGTCAAGATTAATGGTTATATAATGATTCAAAGAAAAGATGTATAGATGAGGCTCTGGAAACTTGTAGTAATTTGACGTTTTATAGACACTTTTAGAGTATGATCATTGGTAAGTCAACAGATTTAAGTTTCTTACTATTTTATTTTTATTTTCATGAACCTGGACTGCTATTCATCTAGAGTGGACCCCGGACTTACAAACTCAATTTGTCCTGTAGCTCTGGTTGTAACTCAAGTTGGTCAATGAAGGCTCACGTTCCTCTACACAGTCTTCAAAGTCTCTCCTATATACAGGCATCACATAATGATTACATTTACAGGAGGGGATTCTCACAAGCACATATAATTAAAGTTTGTTATTTCCTCTCTGCAAAACAATACTTATATATGCTTCTGTTCCTGAAGTATTACTGTTTTTTTCTTTGGTTTGTTTGGGGTTTTTTTGGTTGTACTTTGGTATGTATAACTGTCATTCCCTCATTATAACACTCAAGTGTTTTTTTCTCCATGAAGTTTTTTCTCTTGGAAATGAAAAAAGAAATATTAATAGTAGCATAAAGAGAGAAATTCTACAAAGAACACAAATACAACTACATTTAATTGTGCCAATACAAGTAATATAAAGTTAGCTGAAAAACACATGTTTTTAAAAAGTTTTTTGTGGGTTTTTTTGGTACCAGGGATAGAACACAGGACTTTGAGCTTGCAAGACAGGCAGTGGAAGCACTGAGCTAAATCCCTGGCCATTAAAAATAATTCTTTGTTAAATAACTATTATGACAGATAAAGTAATGAGGTACTTATTTAAATAGTAATATATATGTGAGATGGTAAATATAAACAAGTAGAACTCCATGTGCAATTTGAACTCTGTGTCATTAAACTTTAACATGAGACCATTTAAATTATACATAATTTCTTTCCTTAAAGCCAGTCACTCCTTCAGATCTTCAAAAACAGTCAAAATTCTATGGCGCTTATTGTAATAAAATTTTCAAATCTGAGGCCTGCTCCAGGCTGAGAACACAGAGTCTCTTATAAAGCAGTTTCTCATTTTGAAAAGAAGATTGGTACACTGGAGCACATCTCTTTAAGTTCAGGAAATTGAAAACTATTCATTTAAATTTGCTTGTTCTCTTTGAAATAAAGTTTCAGTTGTTCAATCAACTGTGATTTTCGACATTTTGAAACATTCCAGGGCAAGTCTATATTCAAGTTTGACTTTTCTAAAATGAATTACTATTGTTTACATGCAAAAATCTTACTCTAAATATACATTTTTAACATAAAGAGAACAATAGAGTAAGGAATGTGAGAAAAGATTATAGTTTTTATACAGAGAATGAAGATGCAAGTTAACTTATATAACATAACTTACATTCTGGTACAGTCAGCAGTACTTGCTTTGTATGTTATATTGATAACTATAATTTAATTTGACAAGGAAATCATACTAATTTTAAAATTAGGTACAAGCTAAAGGATAAAATTATCATTTTTCTTTTGGAGTACTTTTTCAAAGATAAAAGACATTCTATTCTATTATATATTCTCATTAGCTATGTGTTGACAGTAACACAGACATAGTGACTTTCAACCCAAGATTAGGCTAAATAATATATTATACATTTTCAACATAATTAACTGCTCTTCATTATTATAATCTACAAATTTTCTTTGCTGTCTTATATTACATGAGGACCATTGAAAGAAGGAATCACCATCTATTATCACTTTTTCTTCCTATGTCTCTTATTTAATATAGATTACTATACTTGGCTGGAAAAAATTGTATATTAGTGAAAGCTTATATGTTGAAACATAGTGATATGCTACATGAGGGTTAATTCAGGAGATCAATATTTCACTCAATAAATGGAGGTTTAATAATTAGTGTCATTGTTCTATGGGATTTACAGCACTTGCAAATAGAATAAACAAAAGACAAAAAGAGAGAGAAGAGGAGAAGACAGTGAAGCAACAAAATATTCTGTAAAACATTGAAGAAAAAATGCATGTCACTGAGACGTGTAAAGCCCTCACCTGTTTATGTACTGAGGGAATTAACATTGTTAAAACGTCCATAGTACTTAGTGATCTACACATTCGATGTAATTCCCACCAAAATATCAATGCCATTCTCCACAGAACTAGAAAAAAAAAAACCTCTTAAATTTCATATGGAATTACAAAAGACTCCAAATAGTGCAACAAATCTTAAGCAAAAAGAGCGAAACTGAAGGCATCACAATATCTGGTTGCATGGCATAATACAAAACCAGAGTAACAAATATAAAATGGTATTGACTTAAAAGCAGACACATAGATGAAAGACAGAAGAACCTGGAGATAAATTTATGGATCTTTATGCAACTGATTCTGGACAAAGGTGCCAAAATATATATTGGAAAAAGGAGAGCTTCTTCTTCAAACAGTAATGTGAAAACTCGATATCCATGTGTAGAAGACTGAAATTTGACCCTATCTTTTCTTACCTATCTGAATGCCAATTCAAAAATGATCAAATATTTTATGTAATACATGAAACTCTGAAATTACTGGAGAAAAATATAGGTGAAAAACTTCAAACTATTGCCACAAACAATTTCCTAGATAGCACTTCAGAAGCATAGGAAACAAAGGTAAAAATTGACAATTGGTGGCTATTACATCACATTTATGTTTGTGCATAACAAAGGAAACAACCAAGATAAGAGACAACCTACAGAATGGAAGAAAATCTTTTCCAGGTATTCATCTGATAGAAAATTAATATGCAGGACATTTTTTACAAAATGGGAGGGGACCAAGAATGGGGAGGAAAATAAGAATTAAGATGTATTATGCACATGTACCAACTCCTGTCATGGAATGTAATCATTATGTACTGCAAACATGTACTAATAGAAATAAGTGAAACTATAAAAATATGCAAGATATATAGAGAATTAAAAATAGTAATCAATTAATCCAATTAAAATTAGAAAATGATTACCTGAATAGACATTTTCCAAAGAAGTATAAATGGACAATAAATATATGAAAAATGGTTAATATCTTTAGCCATCTGCATTGAGATTCCTTCTCACCTGAATAAGAAATGGCTATTAGAAAAAAATGAACAAAGCAAAACAAAACCCTATCAAGGATGTGTGTGTGTGTGTGTGTTTGGCTTTATATACTGTTGGTGGGTGTTATGGCTTGTATCTAGATGTCCCCCATAGCCTCATGTGCTGATAGTTGGTGTTTTCAGAGTTGGCTGGATCTTGGGTGTGTGATACTGGGACTGACAGTGTGTGATAACTAAATAGGTTTAACATAGTTCTAGGTGTAAATGGAAGCCTTACTCTGGGTGTGGGTAATGGAAGCCCTACACTGGGTGTGGTTAGCACCAATCAACTCGCTTATAGCCTGAATAGAGTATAAAGGGAGAGAGGGAAAGAAGGCTTGCTGCTGGTGCTTGCTGTTCACTGCCTTCTGCTTGACAAACCATGGACTATTTCTTCTCTGCAATGCCCCTCTTCCATGCTGCCCTGCCTTAGAACCTGCCAACTATGGGCTGAAATATGTACAAACTGTGAGCTGAAATAAACCTTTTGTCCTTTATCTTTGGATGCCAGGTACTTTGTCTCAGCAATGAGAAAAATAGCCAAGACAGTAAGAATATAAATTAGTACAGCCACTGTTGGAAACAGTATGAAAGCTCCTCAAAAAGCTAAAAATAACCTCTCTATTTCCTTTGTCTGAGCATACATCTGAAAGAAATGAAGTCAGTACAGGAAAAAGATATCTGCATACTCATGATCACTGCAACACTATTCACAATACCCAAGATATGTAATCAGCCTAAGCGTCCACCAACAGATGTGTGAAACCATACACATAAATACAGTGTATTTTTTATAAGACAGTGTTATTCAGTTATAAAGAAGAATAAAATCTTGTCATTTCCAGGGAAATGGATGGATGGAACTGACAAACATCATGTTAAGCAAAATAAGCCAGATGTAGAAAGATATTTATAGTGTATTTTCTGTCATATGTAGTGATCTACATATTTAGAAAATTAAAAAAATGAATGAGATGATTTTGAAGTAGAATAGGAACTATTAGGAACTGGAAATAGGCTGGGAAGGGAAAAGAAAGGGGTAGAGGAGAGTGAGTGAGTAGATGTGGGAGAGTGGAATGAACATGATGAAGACACTTGATTAATATGTGTATAGAAACATCACAGTGACGTTCATTAATTTGTACAATTAATAAGGTTAATAATTACAATAATAAAAAGAACAAAAATATAAACAAGAGTAAGTAAAACAGTAAAAAGTGATCAGGGAGAATAGGAAAAGATGATGCGAAGAGAATAGAATAAGCATGGTGAGAATGAAAAGAGGCATTGAAAAGTACAAAATGAAGCTGTGAAAAGGAAAGGGAAGAACAAAAAAGTAAAAATGGGAAGAAACATTTATAAAAATAATATAATTTTTAATACTGATAAGGAAACTTCCAATCATTCAGTTATTTAAAATATGGTTGTATACAATTGTGTTCAACTGCCTTCTAGAACTTCTTCCTTAAGAGTTTTTGAAAGCTCTTCATAGCCTTAACCATCTACCTAGTTATCATTCCTCTCTGAATGTCCTTATTCCTCTCAGTCCAAGTCTATCAGAACTGAAGAAACCTGAATGATTTGTGAAAAATTGTGTGTATAGGAGGGTATGGACAGTTCTAGAGTTAACCTTAGAATGTAGTTGATAAATAATGTATACAAACTTTAATATTTTGTAATTTTTTATAATATTTTGTTCATACTTCTATGATTCTTGACCCTTTTGCAGTCTTTCATCATCACTATTTACATTATTTTTAGAGGTGCCCATGATTTTTCTTGCTTTCTTCCAATACCATTTCATTCTATTTCAACAGGAAAAATATTGTTGTTAAAAGCATGAAATACTTATAATGTATGTTTCTGTGTGTGTATGTGTATGTTCATGTGTGTGTTTAAGGGGTATTAGTATCCTGCTGTTATACAAATGCTCCTTGATCTATGAATGGGCTACATTTTATTAAGCTCATTGTAACTCTAAAATATTGTTTATATGCTTAATATACCTAACACACAGAACAGCATAGTTTAGCAATATTGTAGACTTAACTTTGTGATCATGGTACCCATTGAGATCTAAGGTTCAAGATCATAGCCCCCCAAGGGAGCTGTTGTTGTACTGTATATAGACTGCCTGGGAAAATACATAATTCAAATTTTGAACTGCAATTTCCTCTTAATGTGTGTTGCTTTTACACCATAATAAAGTCAGAAATTTATAAATTAAACCATCATATGTTGGAGACATCCATATTTTAAAATAATAATGTCAAAATATAGGTTGAGCTTAAGGATGCTTCTCAGGTAAATATGCTTTTGTCTTGATAGCTTACTACATAGGATTCTTTAATAGTTATATCTAAATAAGACCTCAGGACTTATTTATCTTGATAGCTTACTACATAGAATTCTTTAATAGTTATATCTAAATAAGACCTAAGGACTTACCACCTGACAGAATTGTAGGGAAAATATCCATACAGCAAAGACATAAGAGATTGTGATTATATCATCAAAATATGAAAGGTATGGATGATTTATAAACCATTCAGATCTTTTGTCAGCATCTACTAACAGCTTCTGTGTGGGGAGAAAACTTGCTTTTATTTAAATGTAGCTATTCTGAGATGTGGGTATTATGACAGTGAAATAGGGCTTTTCGGCTTTTAGATCCTTACTGAAAAATATGCCAAGTGTAACACACATTTTCTACAAGTCATATTGAAGCATGTAAATCAGTTTGATTCCAGAGTTAGAGTTGTAGAAATTAACAAATAGCAGGTAATTCAGGCCCTGTGTTGAAATAAATAAGTCCACATAATATTAAGTAGAAGGAAAAATTGCCAAGATTTGATCTACAGTTGCTAAATTAAATTAAAATTGTACATCTCTTTTTGAACAGGACGTTTCATTTCTTCATGTACTTTCAAATACATGTCTGTGAAACTGATAACTGCTTTACAGTAGCAAAACATTTGAGGGGTTTTAAGCAAAAAAAAAAGGAGATATTTTCCCATTCTTCTAACAGATGTAGTTATTTAATGATTCAATATCATTACTTTAGGGATGATCATGAAATTAGTTTTAGAGTAGAACCTGATTAAACAAATTAAAGGTTTTATATGTAGGCCAAAAAAGAATAATTGTAAATGAGTGACTACTAAACAAAAAATCTGAAGGAAAGACAAATGAAAGCAACCTAGGATACCACTGAAGAAGATAGTTGTGGACAGGCAATGACAGAGAAAAGCAGGGGAAAAAATGAAGTAAGGAGGATTTTGTAACTGTAAAGATCAATTATACTGGTTATTTTTTATTAAGAAAGGAGTATCAAAATTTGTGAAGAGGTAACAAACAAAACAACAAAAACAACTACCTCTAGAGGATGTGGAGGATAGAGATGGATAGATATTGCTTGGATGGCTTTCCATTTTCTGGCTGTGCTAACAGTAAAATTCAACATGAGAAGAAATGTAGCCAGAGAAGTAGATACAGGAGGAGATAATATAACAGGTTCAACTTTGGGCACAGTGCAGTTCATATTCCCATGGAACACATCCAATCCAGACCACTGGGGAATTGGAATATTTTGAGCAATGGAGAGGCATAAGCAGGTTAACATGTTTAAGAGTACTAATGGTGTAAGGAAATAACTTTTATAAAAGCAAAACTACTCTGGTTTTGCTATCATGATCATTACAGGGAGCCCCAGCACCTTTAATGTTTTCTTAGTTTATATCCAGATCAGAAATTTCAACAGAGTTTTTAAAAAATGTTATTTTAGTCACAAAGCTAGTATTTTATAAAAATTGGCTGCACATCAGAGTCTCAAATGTGCCTGCAGTGCTTGTGAGAGAAACTCAAAATGTGTCTTTCAAATTGCCAATTGTACCTACCTTTTCTTTTCCAAGAGAATATAATGGGAAATAAGTGCCTTGAAAACATTAAGTGTTCTACGTATCTCTTCACATACCAAGGGAACTCTTAAGATATAAATCAAATAATTTAAAATGTTTCCAATGTCACCATTTCTCTACCTCTTCTAGGATGAAGAAGAAGCACTATAAAATACTGTATAAGAGGAAAATTTCCATGGATTCTTCTCTCTCTACCTTTTGGGTTAGACTTCTCTAGATCTGAGAGCAATGTGAATGGCTTGTCAATTTTTTATTTAGCCTGATATATAGACTACAGTTTTGCCCTGATTTTCCACTTTTTAATCACTAAGATTTCAGAGCAGCAACTGCTGTAGTGATGTGAAACTTGAGCCTTTCATTTTTGTATTATCTGTAAGAAAACTGTGACTTTTAACCTGGATGTCTGCTAAGCCCTATATGTTGGCCTTCTGAGAGCATAACTTTTTTGACTCAAAGACAGACTTTGAGTTTGGAAAGTCTTTGTTGCATGAGATTTTAGTAGCTGATATATCAAGAGAAATAAATACAAACATTTCAGGCTCTGAGCTAACAGCAGAAGTGAGGACTAATGTCTGTTAAAATATAAACATAACGTGCTCTCAAGGAACACAATTTATTAAGAATCACATCAATTAATTCTATTGATTTAAAAGGTTATTTCATATTTTCTCTCAATCAAAAAGTAGCATGGGGCATTGTGCTATAATTAGCAATTATAGATTTATTTTTATCCGACTGGCAGATTTTATCAACTTATTTAAACTCGAATTAATGGGCTAAGGAAACAGTAATGTAAAGAGTTTTGAAAATATACAATGCTTCAAAAATACAATATTAATATATAAAGATTATTTCATTATTTAAGAACACATCATATTTGTCTTATTTCACCTTCTTATCATTGAGGAAAATAATTTGTTTTTATGTTCAACCTCTACATATCTTTATTGCCTATGTTAAAGTAAAAAAAATTATCTTCTCTGATTCCAAGAATAAATTCTGCTGAGAAATTATCATATCATTGGACTTTTACTACTTTCGAATATAGTTCATCTTAAACTACAATTCTTAAAATTTCAATTGATACAGCATCCTTAAATATTAAAGTCTTCTGAAAAATATTCTCTTTTGAGTGTTTCAGTGTAGGAGAAAAAGACCAAAATTCTGGAGTCATACTGAGAAAAATTTCTTATGAAAAATATTACATAATATGTTTGTATTTTAATGAGGCCTATTGTAATCACATACTAGCATTAGTTCCTTATATAATTCTTTTCCTCTTTATTTATGTGAGCATTATTTGGATTCCTGCCAAATAACCTATGCCCCAGTCCCCAAGCCAGAGACCTTATAGCATCTCTCTTAGGTCACCCTTCTTCTATTTTTCTCATTAGATTTGCAGACAAGTGATGGTGTGAACGAAATTATTGGCATAGTGCTTGACATGCTGAATGCACAGCATGTAAGTTATGAATGTAAGTTATCTTCCTTCTGTTAATAAGGAAATGCAGTTTGGTTATGTAAAATTCTTGTCCAATTTCAGTGCTGTAACTTTGTTCCATTGCTATTGCACATTTTAATGTTAGTACTAGATATTTGCATTGTGAGTAGTTGACAGGCATACAAACCTTAACAAGAGTCAGCATGATTATAAAACTGTAAAGAAAATTATCCCCACAGTTTCATATTTTGCTTTTGAATTTTTATTTTAAAATATTCATTAAGCACTTACCATATGCCAAACTTTATGCCAGCCCATGGCTATATTATGCTAAAAAAAAAAATTTCTTCTGGCAAAGAGTTTGTAGTCTAGAGGGGTAACAAGCAATAACACAGCAAACATTAAACTGGTGAAATACATTTGTTATGTGGCATAAAGGAAGTAAACAGGATGCTCTTTCATAAATAATAGTTAATGTAATCAAGGGTAAAAATGGTCAAAATCTTTTTTGTTTCCATACATTTTGTTATATGACTCATGAAGTGCTGGATCTTATTTATTCTTCCCTAAATTCTGGGCTACCTTGTGATTTGCTCTGACCTGTGCACAGTAGTGAAGTGGAGATATGACTGCTCTAAACTTGGACTCTACTTAAGATGTCTTTGCTTCCTTTTGTTTTCCCTTTTCTTCTCCCTCTTCTGCTCCCTCTCCCAGACTTCTCCCACCTACCTCTGTCTCTCTGGCTACTTTTATATCATGTGTTAAAGTTAGCCTACCCTTCAAAAATGTAAGAAAACACATGTCTAGAAATAAGTCTTGCTAACTGAAGTTACCCTAGCGAAGTCAAGCTTCCAATGGTATGCAATTGACTGGGACTGAATATATGATCCATTTGAGGTGAGGAAAATTTAGCATCTATGTCCAACTAAAATCATTGTTTTAAAGAGTAATGACTTGCAAAATGGTTACTGTTTGACTATTGTTGCATGTAGATGTAGTAAATCTAAATTGATTTTTGTAGTTAAAAATACTTTGTCATGTGGTGATCCATGTTTGCAATGGGGGCTGAATCAAGGAGAAGCTAAGTTTGAGCCCACCCTTGGCATCTTAGCAAATTAATAAGAGCTTGTCCCAGACCAAAAAGAAAGAAAGGAAGGAAGGAAGAAAGGAAGGCAGGAAGGCAGGAAGGCAGGCAGGCAGGCAGGAAGGAAGGAAGGAAGGAAGGAAGAAAGAAAGAAAGGCTAAAAGGTATAGCTCAGTAAGAAAGCCTTAAATTCAATCCCCAGGACAAAAAAAAAATAATACTTCACTAAAGTCCTTAAAGATAGATTTGAGCTCAGACTTTATGGATGAGAGTCATTTACATGAAGAGTGGTTGAAAAACCATGCCAGTAAAGGCACTGGTTTGTGCTAAAGACTTTCAGCTGACTTAAGGTAGCAAATTTTATGAGCTCATAGTAAGACTCTATGGATAAAATATAGACTAAGTGATCAAGTTACACAGTGAATGTTTCAATAAAATATTTTATTACAGTAAAAAAGATATTGTCATTAATTCCCACAAAATACTTCCCAACATTTCAGACATACTTATCTCATCCTTGTTACTTTCTGAGCATCCTCTTTTGTGAGTACTTTTATAAGGTCTGATCAAAAATATAGTAAATGCTATGCCAAGTGCCATTCAATGGAAAGGCAGGCTGATAAAATGTTAAGGTGTGCTCCCATCCACTTTATTCACTGAATCTGGCACAATGCAGCTTCTAGCTTTTCCCAGAAGTGAAAATGACCATGAAAGGTAAACATTTTGAATCAATTCAGGATATAGGGACAGCCATGACAGTGCAAGTAAAAACAGGAAAGACTTTCAGAACTACTTAAGAAAATGGCAAGAATGATGGGATAAGTGTGCTTATAGCAAGGACCAGTGTTTATAGTGAGATTAATAGAAATGTTTTTAAATGTAATAATTTAAAAGTAATTTAAACATTCTTCACTTTTTTGATCAAATTTTCTATCGCACAAAGAATGGGATAAGATTACAGATACTATAAACAAAAACCATGTTACATAGGCCTTGTACTATGAATAGGATGTGGCCTTTATCCCTGAAGATGGAAAATTAATGAATGGTTTTAAAAAGTGAAGGAATACAAATTACGTGAAATATTAATGTTGCAAAGACTATGCAGGAGGATATTACTACATAGGAGGATATAGTGTGGGAAAGACATGATAGTAATTTGTAACCACCTCTCATTTTTCCCTTTAGTAGACATGAGAATGACAAAGTTGATTAAAAGAATAATAGCATGATTCTTTAAGTATGCCTTTTTGTACATTCAGCTATTTTGTCCTTGATGGAAGTTATTTTTTTTCCCATGAAATTAAATTAATTGAGACACAGATTTACCTGTAGTGGTATTACTAGTCAAAGGAGGATTCAGTCTCTTTCCTCCAGCCATAGACAGTTTCTGCAGAAATATGAACATTCCCCTTGTTGTAATAATGACATTGAGATAACCATCTAATAACTATTATTGCTTTAGAGAATTATAACTGCATTGATGGGAATCAAAGTAAAAAATTACAACATAAATGATAAGATAGACAAATATCCTGTAAGAGAATACCTAAAGAAGAGTGACCAAAAACCCCCCATATTTCTTTATCAATTTTTTAAAAATTCTCTGAAGATTTTGCTTTTTAGTGAATAAGGGATCAAAAGAAAACTGACACAAGAAATTCAAAGGGTTTTTTATTTTTTTATTCCAGAAAGTGCACAGAACTATCAGTAATGGAATGCCAGTAAAAGAATTATCAATCTGACTTTAAAATTGTTTCTTTTCAATTTTAAATCAATTAGTGAACTCAGTAGCAAACTAAGATTCATGAAACATTCAGAAGGTATGGATTTAAAAGTGGCTAAGAATGAAAATCATTGTAACACGGGAGAAAAAAATTCTGTCTAGCACAAAACCTGACCTTGGGACAATCATTGACATACTAATAAAATTTTCATTAAAATCTTTAAATTTAATTCACTTTTATTTAATTTATGAAAGTTTAAAACTTTCATAACTTTAGAAAAAAAGACTTGAAATCCAGTTGTGTCAGTGCATACTGGAAACATGACTACCCTTTTTATTTCAGCTTTGGTTACTTGCAAGATTTAAAGGGATTTGTTTGTCAGTGAAGGCAGTTACATATCCCAAATAATTTACTCTTATATATTAAAACAGTGCAAAATATTTTGTTGAAACAAGTCTTAACAAATCACCCATACACGTTATTATTTTTTCACAGTATGGCCTGGTGGGAACTTTTCTATTGTTAATTGGACATTTTACAGTGTGTTATAGTAATTCTCCTTACTAGATTTCTCCTTCAAAAAATAAATGATTGTGGATGATTGTCTTTGTATACTCCATAGTCCTTAGTTAGGTTTAGCCTAAAGCACTGAGTTATACATTTAACAAAATTCATTATATTCTTTTATGGAAGACTATTTAAAATTTTTAAAAATATATTTGTTTCCAGAAAGACCAAAGCTACAAAGAACAAAAATCAAAAACAATAAAAGAATTTAAGGAAAATACTACTTTTAAAAAATAGTATTTTTATTATTGTTGTCGTCAGTCTTACATTAAACACTCCAAAAGCTGGAATTTACCACTTTTTTGGAGTATATTTTTTAATTCACAGTTCATTAATTCTGTATAGAAATAGTTCAATTGTGCTTAAACTTATTAACGAGTATCCTGTATCCTTAATATGTATAAAATATTGGTAAATGAAATAGACAGGAACTTGGGGTCCAGTAAGTCTTTTTTTTTCTTTATGTAAGTTTAGAAGATCTGGACAGAAAATATATATTTAAGAAATGTATTTGGATATTAAAAATATATAAATACAAGTATCTTTTTCTTTAAGTAAGTTTAGAAGGTCTGGACAGAAAATATATATTTAAAGAAATATATTTGGATATTAAATATATATAAATACAAGTATGTTATATATATAATATTGGATATATATTATTATAAGTTATCATAAATTCTATAAATATGTAGAGTTTTGTCCTAGATATTCAGGAAAAAGAATCAAGTATAGGTAAAATTGGTTAGGTAAAAGTGTTAGAAAATATGATTTTTAAAAATTTTGCTTGAAACCATTGACATATGTGATACATGTCTTGATTACAGCTGCATACTTCACAGATCATTTTGCTTTCTGTGTGAATGCTGGATTATTTTTAGAAACCAAAAAAATCACCTATTGATAAAGCCATGATGACAAAGCCACATAAAATGTTAAATAAAAATAGATTTATAGTAATTTTGGAGGAAATTTCAGTTTTGCAGATCCAAGAGATTAAGATAACCATGAAATGATTCTTCACCTTGGTTTCCCAGTAGCTTTGAAATTCACTGTTCATCTGTGAAAAACTAAATATAACAAATAAAATTTACTAAACTATAGCAATGGTTAAAAAGTAAAATGTATACTAGTTTGGTCTGTAACATGCCCAAAAATCTAATAAAATATGTAATCAAGGGCCAATAATTTAGATAAATTTGATGTCATCAGGTTATATGATACTGATGTTTGAATTGTAATGACATGGGTAAATATAACAACGATATTGATTCAAATGCCATCATTAAACCTCTTTGTTTTTGCTTCATTATTTTTTCAGCCTGCATCATCTTTGTGTTTGCAGTAACATATCAGAAACATGTTTCTATTTCTAATTATCTTATAGACACTTTACAGAATGATACTCTATTATACTGCGGGAGCAGCAGTTCTTGCTGGTATGTTGAACCTTAAATTCTCTCAAAAGGCACAGACAAAGCGTGAGAGAACAGACTGTATTTTCTGAAGACCAAGTTAGCTTCCTTTTTCTGACCCAGTTTGTGGTCTTCCTAATCCCTTTGTCCTCTAGTTGTGTCTTTATTCAATAGTAGGCCATGAGAAGAAAGATCACACAGTCATTTTGTCCAGGAAGCATTCACAATGTCATCTCAGGCTACTGGAGTGTTTTTTTCTGCTAAATATAGATGTCAAACAAAATTAAGTTAAACATCTTTTATTATGTCACACTAATGACAACAGAATAAATATCTACATGCATCTAGTTAAAAATCATGCCAACACAAGGAAAGAAAACCAAAGAAATAACACGATTGGGAGAAAATTGTTTTCTCCCAAATCTTAATTCTGATGGAGATATTATTTTTACATCTCTTGAATAAATATGCTGAAGAATCATGCCCGAACATTTCTTCTGAGGCCAACAATTGATTTTAATACAGTTTGCCTTAACCCTAAAAACATAATATATGAAATTTTAATCTGAAGTAAAATTTAATGTTTAGTGCAAAGGTCATTCATTTTCTATGTTCTTAGTTCAGCAATATTATGGTATATTGTAGGAATAGACCCACACAGCTTGTCTAACATTCCTTTCTCCCTTTATAAAACTTAAGGACAAGCTTATTATATAATCTTTTTAGGTGAGACTTTGAGCACAATGAGAACAAAATAGTCTATCAATACAATCTTGAATCAATTTCTTTATTGGAAAATATTCATTCACACTGGAGGCATTTATGACTCTAATTTTTTTTTTGCTTAAATTTTTTTATTGGTACATTTTAGGTATATAATATGTTTACATTTATCACTGGGTATTTGTACCTATACATGATGTATCTTGATTGTTATTTTTTCCTTATTCCCTGTCCTCCCTTCACCACTTCCACCCTTCCCTATTTACAAAGACTTTGTTTCCATTTTAATACCAAATAATTTCTCTGGTGTGAGAAATTGAAAGCGTAAATAAGGATTAAAATGATTAAAATGAATAACTGATAATTTGAAATAGGAAGACAAGGCCCAAAGGGGTAGAGGAAGTGGGAAGGGAAGGAGAAAGGAAAGAAGTGAAAGGAAAAATTATGATTTCAAGATTGTCACAGACATGAGTGGGTGATAGGTCACTTAGATTACAGAGCCCTCTGTTCATAAAGTATTAAAAATAACTAAATTTAAACAATACTCCATTGGAATGGGCAGATAGTTTACAGATAAGTTTGAATCTCAGTAATGTTATTACATGTATTATTCACTGAAAAATCCAGTGGCTGAAGTACTCTATTACTGTTGAAACAGTTTAGAGTGTATAATATGTATTATGTTATCCAGCCTATCCTAGAGGCAGACAATAAAATATTCTCAATTAATGCACTATCCCTTCCTACTCTCTCAGTCACTATAAAATATGCATAATGTGTTCTGAACCCTATATAAAATCATTTTATAAAATTCAGTGTACCCATTTGCTGAATGGTATTTAAAACATTTGGTTTGATTGTGTGATAATTTCAACTATCATAGTGCAAATTTTTCCATCAAAATCAGATTACTATTTGGATTTTTAACTTTTTAAATTACAAATCTAATAGAATTGAAACTTTAATGATCTCACAGTGAAATATAATGTGTTCTACTTTAGAATTTTCATTATCAAAACTTTAGCCAATGTATAGAAATGGTTTTTCAAATGACAAATGAAAGATTAAGCTTAGTGCTTATTGGAATTTAAGAAGTTTCTCTTCATTTAAAATATGTGCTAAGAACATAGAATTGCAAGAATTATGCCTAACAAACTAGTCCCAGTTGGCTCATCTTTATGGATGGTATGTTCTTTGGAAGTCTCCTGCAGAAGTCATTGAAGGGCTCTCTAAAATGTCTTTATACTATATGAGGTTGTTGGTTTAGATAAATTGAAAAAGGCAAACTCTGAACAAAATTCCTACATTGGTTTCAAAAAGTGGAAACTTCTATAGAGACATAGAAGAGACCAGTGTTTTAATACTGGCATCTAGTAGAAAAGGGCATAAAGTCAGAATATATTATCTTCCTACTCTCAACAGGTGGTAAGAATTAAAAGGTAGAGTGAATACAAACACTACCTACATTTGTTGCAATAAGCTGTTAAGTCTAAGTAATAAATTTGTCTTTTCCTGTTCTCAGAAACTCTACTACAGCAGAAGAATGTCAACCTACTTCATCTCATAATTGACTTTTTTTCATGAATTAATATTTGGTGTATATATGTATATGTCTACATTATTTATCTATATCTATAGGTAAATATAGTTTTAAACCCAACAATAAGGACATTTATGAAAACAAAAGAAATTTAGATTGATGGTTACATTTGATTTATTCCTCTCCTTAATGAATAGAAGGATTGAGTTTTTCTTTTGGTAAACTTTATGGTAATATGATACCTTCCTAATACACAGATGACATTGCCAAAGCAGAAAGATTAAAAGCTGTATCAATTGTGGTCATTAGCCAGCAAACCTTAATGCATCATTTTTATGGCAATGTTCGGGAAATGGTCACTTTACATATTTTTTGCCTGTGCATGGAGAATCCAATGTAATGACAAAATGCAGGTGCTTCTCATATGCTGTGAAGGTATACCAGTGGTCAGTGGAGATCTTCTTCTCTCATACACTAATTACCTACCGAGAATAACTCAGAGGAAATTTATTGTCTTCTTAAAATGACCCACTTCTCACATACTCTTTAGTAGTCGCTGAAAAATTATCTTGAAGAGTTTGAGAGAAAGGGAAAAACCTTCATGTAGAGGCCACTGAATCTGAGACAAAATGGATCAAGTACCCTCTGTTTATTTCTAGAACTTAATTTCTTTAAGTAATTCCAAAGCAAGAGGGGGGGCTTGTGAAATAGAGTACACAAAGATAGAGAAATGAATTATAAGATATGACACCAAAAGTACAGGTAACAAAAGAAAAATAGATAAACTATACTTTGTCAAAATTAAAACCTTTTACACATGAAAGAACACTATCATAAAAGTTCAAAGATAGCTTATAGAATAGCAGAAAATATTTGTAAATATGATAAAGAATTAGTATTCAGAATATATAAAGAACTCTCTCAGCTCAACGATAAAAATCAAACAACCTGGTTAAAAACTAAATAAAACCTTTTTCTCCAAAGAAGATATATGAATAGCCAATAAACATAAGAAGTTGATCAGTATCAATGGTAATTAGTGAAATATAAATGAACCACACAATGAGATAAAACTTTATACCTAATAGGATAACTTATAAAAAAAGAAAATAACAAATGCTGACAAGAAAATGGAAAAATTCGAACCCTGATGCATTGCTAGTGGGAATATAAAATAGGATAACCACTGTAGAAAACAGTATAGTTCCTCATAAAAAGTTGATCAGAGTTTGCTATATGATCTAATAATTCTAGTTCTGGGTATATATCCAAAAGAATTGAAACCAGATTGCAAACAGGTGTTTGAATCCAAATATTCATAACAATATTATTTGCAATAGTGAAAAGATAAGAACAGTGCAAATGCAAATAGGATATAATGCACACGTGTGATATTTAACTTCAAAAATGGATGAAATTTTTATATATACTACACTGATGAACTTTCAAAAGATTGTATTAGGTGAGCTAAGCCAGCCACGAATGGCAATTTCTTTTTTTTTTTCTTTTTTTTTTTTTGGTACCGGGGATTGAACTCAGGTCCTTGCGCTTGGGAGGCAGACGGCAGAACCACTGAGCTAAATCCCCGGCCCAGGCAATTTCATTTATTAGAGTTCCCTAGAATAGGCATATTTATAGAGACATAAAGAATAATAGCAGTTACCAGGGACTGGGGAGAAGGTAGAATGGGTCACAATAGATACAAAATTTCTGCTTTGGGTAATGAAATATGAAATCATCCAGAAGTGGGTAGTATTTATGACTGTAAAATATTGTTAATGTATATATTGTTGCTGAATTGAACACTCACAATAATGAAAATACTAAATTTTATGTATTATCCTCATGAGCGCAGCTTACCAAAACAGAATACTCAAAACTAGGTGGCTTAAACATTGAGCTTATGGTTCTAGACGGTTAAAAGTAAAAATTGAACTAGCCAGCAGATTTAATGCTTGGCCAGAGCACTCTCTTGGCCCCTACACAGCAGCTTTCTTGCTGTTACCTCACACCATGGAGAGAGGAGGCTCTGGTGTCTCTTGTCCTCATGAAAGCACTAATGCCATTTTGAAGTCACACCCTCAGGACTTCATCTAACCATCTCCCGGGAGATGTACTTCTTAATACCGTTATATTGAGTTTTTAAGGCTTTAACATATCAATTTGGGAGTGACACAAATATTTACTCTATAACATCTAAATTTTACCATAACATAAAATTAAAATTCTTAACAGACTCTGTACTATTTTTATAGTACATGTTAAAATAGTTCTTGTTGGTGGAAACAGTTAATTTCATTGAAAACCTACAGATGCACTTTAACATTTTGTTAAACAATTATTTTAGGTTTCTTGATTGCTTTCTTTGATCACTCCTGTCCTTTTAGCTCTTTATAACTTCAGAATATTTCATTTTTATATTAAAATATATAGGCCAACTGAGTCTGAAAGATGGAAATAAATATATTATAAATTCATAAATGTTATGAATTCTATTAAATTTCCCCAAATTCAAAATTGCTTCTCATTGACTATGGCTAGAAGATACACAAATATATATTTTTCCATAAGTATATTTTGAACACACTTAGAGAAAAAATTTTTTAAATGGAGAATGTAATTCTACATTTTCAGTGCATTTTTAAACTTTCATTTATTAATACATGCTTGACTAATTATATTAGAAAAACCATAATTTACTTTTTTATGTGTTACTTGTAGGAGAATTTGTAGGAGAAACATAATGTTTTATATGTCATTCTCATTTAATAAAAGACTGAAATGGCTTTCAAATTATAATGTATGAAATAAAAAAGGAGGAAGATGGACAAAGGACCATAAATCCTCTATACTTTCACTGACTTGCCTTGAGTTAATGTTTTAACAAATCTAAATCTTTCTTTAAGATCTTTTTTCATTGGAAATACAATAATCATTGGATCAGAAGATTTACAAAGTTATTTAAATGAATATGCATAGTTCTGGTCTAATCAAATCTTATGCAAAGCAGCTAACAGGTTAGACTTGGCCAGTGGCCTACAGTTTGCTGATGCCTGATTCAAATATTAGTATTTTTTAAGTTGGTATAATAATATCATGAAATCACAAAGAACAATATTGTGCATATTGTTTTAAGTAAAACAGAATTAAAAATAATAGAATACTAGCAGTGCTATTTTTTCTTTTAGATGTCCAATTAATTAAAATGAAAATGTCAGAAAAATTAGATCCATACTATTTTTTCCAGCATAAGTCTTGAAAGTCTATTATGCACTAAATTGGGGTATACAAAATGTATATACACACTGAAAAATTTGGTATTCAAATTGGACAAATTTAATATCTCATTTCTACTCAGTAAGAACAGATATAATATTTAAAAAATGTAGATTAGTTGAGTTAAATCTAAGAAATCTACATGTAAACTATTTTTTAACAGTTGTAGTTCTAAAGCACCTTTTATCACCTGAGTAGTACAATCAAGCATGAATATTTACTATGTTCCAGACATTGTGTTAGGATTGTCAAATATGCCATGTTATTTATTTAAAACAATAAAAACATTATGGGGCTGAGTTAATGTATTTCCATGAAAAAACTGTACCACGAAGGATTCAGTTAATAAATATATGTATAATCAATTTCAAAGCTAGGTCTATATACCTTCAAAGTCCATATTTTTAATTACCATATTATACAGTCTAAAGGGTGGTAGTGTTTTAATAATAACAGCCTACATTTGCTTTTTTCTCTCCCTCTCTCATTTGTACCATTTTTTCATTTCAGCCACCAGGGATTGTCTTCCAAGTAAGAAACCTGTACACAAGTAGCTAAGATATACTTTTAAGTAGCCTGGGTGTAACCAGATTGCTACAGATACTTTTTCTGGGAAAACTTAAAGCAACCATAGATTCTTTAATAAAACTCTAAGTTTCACTATACATATTTTAAAGTTAACTTCTGATTGCTGATATAAGGTATTCTACAGCTATTCTAAGTCACTAATTTGCACATTTCTGACCTTCTGTTGTAGCCACTGTGTTATTATTTGGATCTTAATGTCCCCCAAAAGTTCATGTGTTGAACCCTGGGTTCCCATTTCAGTAGTATTCAGAGTAGGGACTTTTGGATATAATTAGCTTATGAGAACTCCTGAAGTGCTGAATGGGTTAATCCATTCATGGATCCATAATTTGATGGGCTATTGGGAGATGGTGGAAACTCCAGGAGTTGAGGTCAAGTTTGAGAAAGTAGGTCACTTATGTCTGTACACACTCCCTTTCCTAGTATTCATGACTTGATTAGCTTTGCTCCACTATATGCTTCCCAATGTGATAATCTGCCTGACTTCCGGCCCAGAAACGACAAAGTCAAGTAACCATAGATTGAAACTTCTCAAACCTTGAGCAAAATTAAATCTTTCCTCTTTTAAAATTGTTTATTTTGTTAAAGTAATAGAAAGCTGACTAACAAACACTGACAATGCAATACCTTTGGACACTTTATATATTTCCTGAAGTTTTATATTTATCTGCTCTTTCTTTTCCCTTCCACATAATTATTGAATCACAGAAGAACTAGGTACAATTTGCGTATTTCTTCTATTTCTAGTATTTAATAATCACAAAGTCATTCCAGGCCATTTAACACTGACTCAGTGGTGCTTTGTGTTTTTCCAGGAAGCTACAAACTCCTTGATAATGGATCTTAAATTTTAAATTTGGTATTAAAATGGGAAGTTTTTATTTGTAATATATGGATTTGAAAAATCTTCCTATACAGTTTTATGACACATGATCATACTCAGAATATATAACGTGAAGAGTGCGTTTTAAACAACACACATCCATTTTTACTGACAAGTAAGCAGTGTGGCAGTTATAGGTTTATACTGTTACAGTAGGAAGCACAATCTTCCATTGTATTTAATTGGTTTAAGATTTAGTATTTAAGGTGTTAGTAGGCTTATAAGAAAAATCTAAGAACTCACTTTTTATTAGCCTAAGCAACAAGAGTACACAGAAAGTATATGTAAATCAAATAATAAAAGAAGCAGAAGGATATCAAATACTTGGAAAATAAACTTTGGAATCTTTGTGTGTGTCAAGCTGTCTCAATGAAAGAGCAGACAGAATGCAAAGACTGGCCCACTTGTATGGGAGATGGAGCCTAGTAACAGGTAAATTTGGTACTGCTCAGACAATGATGTGTCTGTGTGTGATGGTCAGTCATACAACAAAATGAAACTGGGTGATTCATAGTCATGGAGAGAATTATTAAAATGAGAATTATTAAATTAAGAATGATTACTCTCGAAATTTTGAGAACTTGGTTCATTTTTTTCAGTAGTCTAATTTTTAAATGTATTTTACTCCCAAATTCTGACATTCTAAACTGTCCGTCTAACATAAAAGAATGAATGGAGCAGCCTCTCATACTTTAGTTGGCTTATGCTCCATTTTACTTTAGTTTTAAATTTTGAGAAAAGTTTTTAATCAATATTTTGTTAAAAGAAGAGGATCTGAAGAATTTTAAATGTATGATTAAAAATAGGATATATCTGAAATTTCCCACCCAGAAAAAATTGGTAAAATATTGTAGCTTAAGACATATTAGTTTTATAGAATTAATAAAAATTGTCTTTTAAAATTACAAATGTAAGAAGCAATTAGCGAAGTTATTCTTAGTTCTTACTTGTACAATCAAATATATGATGAATAATAGTCACATTAGCAAATATGTATATATGTACTGGTTCTTGCAGCTTCTTGAAGTTGTAGTTCCTAAATATCATTCTGGTGGCCAGGAGGAAACGAAGGACAAATATGTGGGCAGTTTATACTGTCTGGCAAGGAAGGGATATCTGTACCACCTTCAAGCAGTGCTTATTAAGGAAGGATGGAACACTTTTCAGATTTAGTAAGTTTAGAGGAATTAAGATTCTGAGGTTTATCAACACCAACCTCTGGGAAGTGCCCATTCTCTTCTAATTAGGACTCAGATGTTAGCGTGGCATACTGGTTTAAGCTGAGAATTTAACTTCCTCCTAAGTTCTATTACTTTATAATAAATATTGTGCATCTTATCATTTTTATTTGCCTAATCCTTAAACACGAGAAGCTTTTACTTGTTGTAGAGAAGGTGCTGTTTATACATAGCTTTTAACTGAGGATTTTATTACCCTTGGCCTTTCATTACATTTCTTTGGAGCATCATTTGCCCTTAGAGCTACCCATTTTTTTGCCCTTATCATTACTATTTTCCTCATATTTCTTAAATGCCTTATACTTTTACTCTGTTTACACATTTACCACGAGATAGAGTCTGAAGTTATGGTGTTAACTTGGGCCAGTGGTTATTCCTGCTCCACCTACTACTAACCAGGAATTCTTCATTTTCAGTCAGCTAACAGGTGACTCAGCTCAGCTTCAGGGTCTCAAGGTACTATTTCAAGCTTTCATTTGCTACTTTTGGTACAAACTTAAACACAGAGACTTGCATACATAAAATTAATTAGAAAGTGCTTACATGATTTACACCCATAAAGAGAGGGAAGATATTGGGAGAAGGGAACAACTTGATGCAGTGCCATTGTAGTTAATGCCTCTTCCTACTGTAAGTGTAAATAAAGCTAGAAAGGCCCTATAGAGAGCTCATGTTGGGGAAATAACTGGACTTTCACATCTCTGCATTTCCCACCATTCACTAGAATGGTGAAGTTTATTACAGTGAAGACAAACTTCTCATATCTTATTTTATCTGCATTTTAGAACAACACATTTACTTCTAAATTTCCCGATGACTCAGATTCCATGTGAAAGTCAATACTACTTTAAGGGAGGAAGATATTTTTGTAAATATTTGCTAAAAAATGTGCACATCCATAGCTAAGTTTTCTACAAATGATATATCTAGAAGAAAATATTTCAAGGCTTTCCTAGTTTAAAAAAATTGAGATACCTTTAAGGGTTTTTTTTAAAGCATAGATACATTACTATTTTGGTAACTAAATTAGTTATAAATTGTAATTATATAATTATAAATTATTAATAACAAGCACATGGCAGAAATATGAAAGGTTAAGATGTTAGGAGAAGCTAACTCATTAAAACTCGTCACTCATTTAAAGACTTTTAGAAAGAAAATACAAACCATACAGAATGTAATTAGGAAAAAAGACATCTTACATTGTCAATAAATATATAATAACATTTTATTAAAAGGCCTAAACTACAAAGTTTTAGAGTACAATGTTTGTATGTTGTACAATATGGAAAATGGTGTATAATATTGTTCAAAAATCTGCTTATCTGATATATATATAGGACATTGATTAAGATAGAGGAAATTAAATTTCAAATACAAAGATATTCCATGATACTAAAATATACTTCTAGAATTAATTTTAAGACAGTGGTGTTAGTTTTTTTTAATAATTGACAACAATATACAAGATTTTTGGGAGGATTAGATACTTAAAATTTCATTAAAATATTTCTATTTGATTTCAAGGCTAATTTCATTATATAGAGTAGAATTGAATGTTTCCTCAAGTAAAACAGATACCTTACACTTGTGTTCATTTGGGGATCTGAATTCTTTAATAACTATAAAATAAACTTACTGCTCATGAACTTTTTAGGTTAATTTGTATATGAGTGACATATAGAAAAGTGAGCTTTTCCTCATGATTTGGTTATGATAATTCTTGTCAAAATAGCTTTCCTATTAATATTAGTGTCAAATTGTGCCACTACTTGCTTTGATTAAAACAACTGAGAATTTTCTTTCTTTTTTTTTGTACCAGGGTTCAAACTCGGGTCCTTGCACTTGCGAGGCAGGAGGCAGAACCACTGAGCTAAATCCCTGGTCCAGAATTTTCATTTTTAAAAGGATCCATGACTTAACTTGTCATTCACTTACCAAATATGTATCCTTTATAATCTTTGAAAATATTCTGAACTATTTAAAAATAGTTTGTTACTTTGTCACAATATATTGTTTTCCTTTCATAAATCAATATTTCAAATTATGTAAAAATTAAAGAGATAAATA
Source organism: Heterocephalus glaber (assembly GCF_000247695.1). Next base: position 6,491,802 of record NW_004624791.1, read on the forward strand.
TCTTTTCTAAAACGAACCCTTCAGCTAGAAATTGTCACTATAGAGGAGAAATTTTTACTGTAAACCTGATTAAAAAATTCAACTTAACTACACAAATGTGAGACTGTCATAATTTTGACAGACTATACAAATTCAAAGGCTTCAGGTATGCTAGCATTTACCAGTATGTTAACTTTTAAATCTTATCTTTTTAGGGAACCATTTAGCTTTAAACCAAGTTTAAACAATATTAGCATTTCAGTGAATGGTGTCAATTTGGTTCAACATATACCTATGTTTACTTTTGTCAAGATAGTTACCAGAGTGAAGATGCAAATTTAATATTTGTTTTAGAATTTGAGAATCTTGAACAATCTGTTATCTCCTGTATAAGAACAAGTTTGGAAGTGTAACACAAAGTAAAAAAATAATGCTGTGAGACAGATATATTTGGAAAGATAGCCTTTATTCCAACTTGGGAAATTATAATCACAGAGACGATTGCTCAAGATTCTTCCAAAGTCTCCATAACTCATAGAAAAAAAGGCTTTGCATTTCCTCCATGTTTGGAAAGAAATGAGTCAATTTCAAAGAAAGTTTGGAGGGCAAGCCATAAACATCACCATTGCTTTAAACCTTGGACACAAAATACATAGTGGGATTAGTTGGCTTACTTTAGGAAAAGAACATAAAAATATTCAATTTACAAGTCCCAACTTCTTTAAGATTAAAGGCTGTAAGCATAAAATTTTTCAGTGGGTGAAAATTATTGCAGCTATACCACCAAAATAATCAATGCAATTGCTCAGCATAACTAGTATGAACTATTTTTCTTACAAAGGAAGTTTTGCATTTTTATTATTAACAAAACAAGATATAAATCTACTAATAAAAGTTTCATGTACTTTCCCCCAGTAGTTGCAGTAGAAGTGCTTGTGCTGTATTTTGTCTGTTGAATAGCCTCCAAAGGCCCCTCTATTAAAGGCTTGGTCTCCAGGGGGTGCTGTTGGGAGTTGGTAGAACTTTTAAGAGCTGGGGCTGAAGAAGAGATCCTTGGGTCACTGAGAGCCTGTCCCCAAATAGGATAGTGGGACCTCAGTCCTCTGTATTTCTTTTTTTTTCCCCATGGCCATGAGCTAAGTGGGTTTGTTCCCTGTCATGCCACCTCACTGCAGGCCCATGGCAACAGGGCCTATCAGTCATGAACTAGAAATCCATGAGCTGAAATATACCTTGTGTCTCCATAATTTAATTATCTCAGGTATTTTATTATTTTGCCAGAAAACTGACTTAACACAGCAGGTGTAATAATTTCCATTAACATCCAGTACTAATGAAGGCATATTAATTTTTTCAATGATTCAAAAGTTTTGGAGATATTTTCTTACATTTTAAACATGAGAAGGTCAATGCTGTACAAGAATATCAACTGACCAAGGATTGAGTGTAGGAAGAGTTTAAGGCAACTTAGAACCTAGATGTGGACAAAGTCCATAGTAATCTATTTTGTTCTCTTTAAAAATTATTTTGAATGAATTTCAACATTTGCTTGATAATATAGCCATAAGGATCAACATACTGACACTATTGATTACTGTCCTTAGAGCAGATTGAAGGTTATTTACCCCTTAAATGAATAGATTAAGATATCATTGACTTTGAATTCTTTCCTTTACCTAGACAGGATTTTGTTTCTTTCTTTTGTCCTTAGAATTGTTTCATGTGCCTCAAATTATATCAGTAGACTTCTCTATCTTCAACAGGCAATTCTTTCATCCCTCCATTTCTAGAAAACTGACAATGTTTCTATTTTTTGTCAGTTAAAAATATCAGAATATGGTGCTACAAATACTTCAGTGAAGAATAAAGTATATTAATTTTTCTTTTTAAAACCAAGGTTATACCCCTTTCTTTTGGCTATTTCAAGAACTTTATACTAACTCTCTGGTACTCATTTTGTTTTGAAGAAATAAGTTCTCAGCAAAGTGAACTCTGGAAAAATGGGAACATTTCAAGTGGATTTTTTCAAACATGACTTCAAGATTTTATTGTCTTCTAATAAGACAAAAGAAGAAGCTTAGAACTGGATCACTTGCCCCTTTCTCTCCTTATCTCCTTCCAGTTCTAAGTGCTTTCACCTATTAACAGAATTCTCTTGAATCTGCAACTGGGCTCACCACACTCAAGCCCCAGCACAATCTTCCTTGTAATTTTGTCTCTTTTTTCAGGAAAACTGTCTTAGCCTGTCCACCATAGCCCCCTCTGCTCCCTGTTATAATGCCGCCCTCCGTGGCCACACTGAGAATCTTTGCCTTTCTTGTACTGTGCCGCTTTTGGGGGCTGGTGCTTGCCACATTTCTCATCGAAAATCCACCATATTTTCGGTACGTACGCCATGTTTGCAGGAGCATTATCATCATGGAAAGCCCAAGTGGATTCTGTAAAATATTGTTTCATACGTATCATCATAGTATGAAGAAATTATTGTCAAACACTTTGTAGTTTTGCTTTGTAAGAACTAGAAAAATTGGATTGTCAAAAGTAAGAATTTCAAACAAATAAGTCCCTAATATGAAATAATGGAGAGACTCACTAGTTTTAGTTTTGAGAGATTGCCTGTGATATATATATATATATATATATATATATATATATATATAAGTTTATAGTGGCACAGTTTGTAATAGCTAAATCTTGAAAACTGAAAAGCATTAAAAAAATCAGACCCCCATATTTAAAGACCAATCCAAAATTGGGCATCTGAAATGAACTGACATTTCTCACACAAAGAAGTAGAAATGGCAAATAAACATATGAAAAAATTTTCAACATCACTGGCCATTCAAGAGATGCAAATGAAAACAATGCTGAGATTTCACCTCACCCCAGAGAGTATGGCTGCCATCATGAAATCAACCAATAATAAATGCTGGCAGAGCTGTGGGGAAAGAACAACGCTGTTCTATTGCTGATGGAAATGTGGAATGCTGCAACCACTGTGGAAATCAGTATGGAGATAACTCTAAGAACTAGGACTGGAAGTCCCATTTGACCCAGCTATTCCCCTGCTGGGTATCTTCCCCAA
>NW_004624791.1:6528479-6584020 GCF_000247695.1 Heterocephalus glaber
TTTTTAATGTCCTGGAAATCTGTTTGCATCTGTTTTATGGATTCCATTTGTTTCCTATGTTGGGATTCCATCATGTTCCTCAGATCCTCTATTTTTTTACCTGTGTCCTCTCTAGATTTATTAATCATGTCTTGCACCATGAGCAACATCTTTGCTGTTATCTGAGTAATTATTTCTGGTTTCATTTTTTTCCCCAGATCCTCTTTTGTTGCCAGTTCAGAGAGTCCAGGTAATTGAGTATCAGATTGTTCCATCTCATTTCCCTTTGGGGTTGCTGTAAGTGATCCAGAAGTCGGTTTTTGAGGCTTGTTTATGTGTCTTCTCGTTTCCACGCTGGGGGAGGGGGGGCTTCTGCCACCCACGCGGCACACTTTCTCTGCCCTAGGAGCTTGGGATGGTAGTGGGGGAGCTTCCTTCCGGGTGCTGGGACCCGCTCAGCTTCTCTGCCCTAGGAGCTTGGAATGGCAGCAAGGGAGCTTCCTTCTGGGTTCTACCTTTTCATTTTTTAAATAGAAGGTTTTACCAAAGTACTATCTTTATTAGATATTGTTAAATCATGTAAAATTCAAACAAACATTTAGGCCTTATTGTAACTTTAACTCTTTACAGACTCCCCTAAACAGAAACTCTCATATGTGTTCAGAGGTGGAGCTTCTGAGAGATGACTGGATGGATCATAGGGGAAACATACTCACTGGTGGATTAATCCATGGCTGAGTCCATACCTAAATGTGCAATCAGGAGGTGGAGCTGGTCAGAAGAGGTGGGGGTCATAAGGGTGTAGCGTGGAAGGGTACATCTCCCTACCCAGCTCTTCCCTTTACTTTCTACTTCCTGACAGCCGTGATATGAGCAGGTTTTCTCTGTCTGACCCTCCACTATGTCATTTCTCCATTGGATCCAATCAAACACGGAGTGAAACTTCTGATACTATAGAACACACCTCCTTTAAATTGTGGGTATTTTGTCTCAGTTATGAGGAAAGTGGCTAAGGCAGATTTTACACAATAGAATGGTATTTATCTGTAAACAAGGATAAATTTTAGTCATTCATAGAAAAATGGATGCACCTTGAGTGAGTAATGCTCTTTTGGTTACTTAGTATCTCATCACTAGACACAATACCTGATACCCACAATTCAAAGAAGGAAAAGTTTATTTTGGCCCACAATTATTGAAGGATTAAGTCTATAGTTCTTGGTTCCAAGACAGAAGAGCATGGCAGAGAGGCAGGGCGAAAGGAAGCTGCTCACTTCATGGACACAGGGAAGCAGAGAGTGAAGAGAGAAGCTAGGGAGAGAGATAAATCTTTCCAGGCCACAACCCCAGTGACCTGCCTCTTATAACCAGACCTTGCCTAGTAACAGCAAGGCAGCTAAAGGCCCCATAAAGCAATCACACTCCAAAACCCTGCCTGTTGGCACATGAGGCTCTTGGGGTCCATCTAGATATAAACCATTGCCTCAGGTCGAACCTGAAGATGGCCCTTTGTCTCTTCCCTGCTCGTTTTCTCCTCCCTGCTCCCATTCTTCTCCATAGATGTTTGACTCATATTGTAGACCTTGGATGGCACAGCCCCAGGAGACAAATACATTGTAACCCTTCCCTGTTCCCTTCCTGTACATGCGCCGATCACGAAACAAACATGCTACATTCTGCCTAGGCCACATGGCCCATATAGCACTATTTACTGCACCTTCTCTTCCTGTTTGCCTTCCACTATAAATAAAGAGCGCATGGTGCTCCAGATGGCAATAGCTCCCGACAAGCTATGGTTCCACCTGGTCCCAGCTATCAAGAATAATCTTGGTCTCATTGTTTTTTCTTCATCTCCCACTGCTTTCCCTGGCTTCTGACCCTATGCTGTGCAGGTTGGGCCAAACCATGACAAATGCGAAAAAAAAAAAAATAAGATACAGATGTTTTAATATTGCATGGTTTCTCTTATATGAGAAACCCAAAGTACAAATACCTTATGAACGACATAAAAGAAAGATGATAAGCAACAGCAAGATGGGCATTTTGGACATGGGACTAATTTCTCCCTAAAAATTGAGTAAATTTCATTAGGTTGAAAGGCAGAGATAATTACTTTTGAATTCTAAAAGCAGAATATAATTAGGAATATTTACATGCAAATAAAATGATAAAACTGAATGATACGCATTACTTTATTGGTACATTTTAGGTATACAATATGATGACATTTATCTTTGGAAATTTGTATCTTTACTGATATATCTTGATTCTTATTTTTTCCCAATTCCCCTGCCCTCCTGTCAACTCCTCCACCCCCTCATTTACAAAAACTTTATTTCTGTTTTTTCCTTTTCTCTTATTTATTCCTTTCCCTTCTTTCCTTTCCACTATGTCCCCCACTTCTCCTTCCCTTTTGGACCTTTTCATCCTATTTAACATTATCTATTACACATTTTGATCCTTATTTATACTTTCAGTTTGTCACACCAGAGAAACTATTTGGTATTTACACGTGTGTCCTATTTATTTCACTTGAGTATGGCTTCAATGTGCATACATTTAGCTATAAATGTCTCTAGTTTCTCATTCTTTATGGCTCCATTTCATTAAACACACACACACACACACACACACACACACACACACACATGCACACATCTTCTTTATCCAGTCTCCAGTTGATGGGCAATTGGGGTGTTTCCAAATTTTAGCTGTTACAAACTGTGCTGCTATAAACATGGGTGCACATATATCACTCTGGTATGATTTTTCAACTTCATTACTCATAATGTGTTAAATCCCCTGGCATCAACAGTTCATGTGTTAATAGGTTGTTTTCAAGTATAATAAAAAAGTATTGGATTTTGTAGTGATGATACTTTAGTTTGATGGAGTAGCAACTTTATATGATAAAATCTTAGGAAATTTCCAAGCCTTATTTTTCCATTTTTTATATTTTTATACTCTTTTTTTTTAACCTTCTCATTTTAACTTTTAGTATTTTGTTCTTTTTCAGTATTACTTTTCATGTTTTTAAAATTTTAACTAGTGAATGTACATTGTTTGTGGGATTTTTCGAAAGTTATATTTCTTTTTTATTTTTAATCACTTCTCTAAAGAAACTGTCAACTCCAAAAACCTTCATTTTTTAATTTATGAGGCTTTAGATGAGCTAACATTAATTTGTTATGGGATATAGTAGAATCCACAGGGCGTTCCAACAGTCAAACCAGACTACACTAGTAAAAGACAGAGGTGTCTACTTTAGCTCATATTAAAAATGTATGTACACTGCTATTAAGTTATCTTACATAACTCATGTTAACTTTTCAACATCATTTTATAGTTAATAATGTCAAGTGTAACAAATTTCTTAAAATATCCTCAGCTAATTATGCCAAACTTGTACTTTCATAGGTGAGAAAAGCCAAATACCCTAAATTCGTGTTTTCATGAAATAACTTTTATTTAATTATTAGTAATTCTTATATACTGAGAAGAAAACAGGAACATTCAGTAAATCAGTTGATCCATGACATATTTGTATTGGATAGTTGATCATCAGAACATTATGTGCTTCTAGGATTACTGTATTTGCATCAAATTCTGTGGTATGTATTCTCAAATAAGCATAGAGAAGAAACATAAGTCAATCATTTGAGGAAATAAAATACAACTTTTGTTCTTTTTGCAGGAATGTATAGTTTCTATTGCTGGAGACATTTTTTCCCTTCATTGTTGGGTGATCAGAGAGAAAAAAAGAGTATGGTCTTTCTTATTCTTTCCATTCTTCTTAAAGATAATTTTCTCACAAAAAATATACAAAACTAGAATTTTTCCTATCCAAACATAGGCTAAGAGGAAAAAGCAGAAATGAAAAAAATATATTTTATTTAAATATTTGTAAATACACATATATATTTGTTCTTTGCTTAATTTATAAATCCTGAGTCTTACCTCATAAAGTAATGTAAATATTTAAATAATAAAAATGAACTTTATACAAACACTGATCAGACAACAAAGTTACTTTGTAGTCAAGAAAACACATGAGTATGCAGTCCCTAACTCATTACTCAAAGTAACACCTTAATTAATTCAGTTGTGTTCTTATTCATCAGTTCAAATGTTGTTTTAACTTATCCACAAGAACTTGGATGTTCTTGGGTGGATTACTTCTTGGCTAGGTTAATCCATTTTGACCAGAACTATAGAGGCAATTGAAAATAACCACTCAGTAAATGATTTGGCAAAATCTATACTCAGCATTTTAATGAATTGTGCTTCCTTTGAGAGGTTAACTTCAGAATCTTGTCATTTAAGGTAGGATGGACTTAACTATTTGTGTTGTATCTGTAATAAAAGCCCAAATTATCATGGTAGCTCATAATGGATTTCTATAACGTGGCAATTTATGGAGTTCTCTTTAAATAAAAATCTCATCAAAATATTCATCAAAACCCAAAGTCACTTTAAACTGACCATTAAATTAAGAATACTGATTTAATAGACTCAGTTCTTTTATATTTTATTAAGTAACATGGGGAATACACTCAAAGTTGAAATACTGAAAAGAGGTATTAAAATTGTACAAAGAGCAGTAAAGCAGTATCTGTTAAAGGCAAGCTCTGCATTTCAACACCTGCCTCTCAACACATGTGTAACATCTATTCTTAGACAATATTTAGTGTTTCAAATGACATATGACATACACCTCCCAAGATAAAGTGACATGCTATCATTTCCTCCCATACATCCCACTTCACCTTCAGACAAATATTTACTCATATCTATTAAAAACTACGATAGTAAAATCCATGTATTCCCTAGCCAGACTAAGTAGCAGAACATAACCAATAGCTTTGAATTCCTCTGAATATTTCTCCACAAGTTTTTACATTTCATCCCTTTAAGAGATCAATCACTCCTATAAATTGTGTATTAATAATTTGTTAACATACTGAATGTTTGCTGCATTAGAGTTTAACCTTAAATACTTTTATTAATTTTATCTACCTTTTACCTATACACATATACAAACTTAATTTGTGTATTCCTCTGTGACTTATATTGTTTTAGCCTAGACTTATTTATTAGTAATTTAATATTGCTGAAACATGTAGCTTCAGTGAATTTATTTTATTTTTAACTCTATCAATTTTCCATTGTACTTCCAATGAATAGATGTATTGCTTCCTGTGCTTTTAATTTTTCTTGTAAAAATATTATTTATTGTAGTTTAATCCATGTTTACTGAATTCCATGTTTCTAGTTGTATCTTAATCTAAAAAACTAATAACAACAATTTTTCTAAGTGGTTATAGTGATGCACACACTCACTGAATCATTAAAGTAAAAGAGTTAATGGTTTATATAGTTCATATGTAGTTATGGTTTATATGTAGATGTCCCTCCATGTGCTCATGTGCTCATAGTGACATAGGGGAAAAATATAATTCCCAACCACATAGATGTCTGATACAGTGAGGTCATGTTCCCAAAATTAAAGAATGAATTCTGAGGAATAATGTAGTTAAGGGTAGGAAATATTTATTGAGAGAGAAAAGTTCTTGAGAGAGTTGGAGGGTACCTGTAAAATAGGTTGCTCATGAGCCCACCTCTCACAGGAAGTTTTATAGAGCAAAATCACAAGATGGGTGCAAAATCACAAGGTGGGTACAAGCTTGGAAAAAGCTATGATCAACCAATAAGATTACAAGTACAGTCACTTAGGTAATATTGATCCAATGGGGAAGCAAGTCACATAGCAAGTGTACATGGAAAGAACAAGGACCTTTTAGGGAAAGACTCAGGAGATCCTGGTCACCCAACCGGGTGACTGATGTCTATCTAGACTTGGGCCAGGTAATACTAAACACAGTATATTGCTTATCCCTGGGGGAGATAGATAGGCATTTTGTCTTTATCTTGAGGCCTGGCTTTCAAGGAGTGCTCCTCAGCTATAGTTTTTGTGTGTTCTTATCTTCTTCACTGACTCCTTGAGGTCTGAGCCCTGTCTGACTGCCTATAATATTTCTACCTAACTTAGCTGTCTATAATAATAGGTTGGGTTTTTGTGAGATATTTGTTATAGGTTATTTCTAGATGTTCATGACCTGCTTCTCTATTAGCTAAGCAGCTATAGTTGTACTCTTACTGTTTGATCCATGTTGTACTTACTTTGTGATTTTGTACCTGCCTTGTGATTTTGCTCTATAAAACATTCTTAGAGAAGTGGCCTCGGTGGCAACCCATTTTTGCATTCCCTCCTGTCTCTCAGGAGCTATTTCTATTCCCCAATAAACCTTTCCTACTCTTAACCTCCTTTGTCCTTTGGAATTCATTCTTTGATTTCAGGGAACATGGACTCGGCATATTTGACACCTATCTAGTTGGGAGTTATATTTACCCATATATCAATAGGATCAAAATGATCAAGGTATTGTAAATGCATTTATCAGCTTCCCAAAATGAATTTCACCATTCTGGTATGCTAACATACTTTTAAAAAATAAATAAATAAAATAAAATATAAACACTACCAAAAAATATTTTATTTAAATAAAGATGTGAATTTAATGAATGACCCTTCCACAGTTATACTGTGGTTGTGAAAGTGAAATAAGATGTGAAAGATTTAAAAATGAAAGATTCATTTTTGAATTGTTTCTTTATAGAAAAATAAAAAATTTGTTAAAAATGCACATGAATAAAGACCTATATAACAATGGTCTCAGTAAATGGTATGAAGTCTTTAATAAAACTTTCCAGATATGGAGCCATATTAATTTGAATACACAAGTCTGTACTGTTGTATAGCAGAATATTTTTTTACCATCTATAATGTACAGTGCGCCTTTAACATTTAAATTTACTTATTGTTTCTCTAAGTTTGGAATTCTTTTCTCCATTTCAAAATGCTGAAATGCTAATCAGGTATTGGACCCAACTCAAAAGTCACTTCCATGATTGTTCTTTGTCTCAGTCCCTGTAATTGCCCTCTCTGAAATGTACATACTCTGTCATCTATTACAGATGATTATGGACATTTCAGTGCCTACCACTAGAATCGATTTCCCTTAGGGCAGAGGTTACATCTGAATCAATATTAAATCTCCATTTTCACCTTGAAAAAATCTTTTACATTATGAAGTTGAATTGGCTTGTATGTAATTGTGAGATGTTTTCATTTTACCTTGTCCTACAGTATAGATCTTAAAAGGTTGGTGATGACAGCCAGTGATTTCCTGAAATTTCTTAATGCCACACTGTCACAGATAAAGTAAGAGCTATCATAAGCTTCCAAGTAGTAATTCAAATGATATATTAAAATAATCTCTGTGTATGATTTCCAATGTTAAATCTAAATTGATTGAGAATATGCTCTGTAAAAATATTCAATAACATTTCATCAGTACCTTTTTATTAGTAGATGCTTGTGGTTATATAATGCTTAACATTCATTGTGTGGAGATGGTGCACGTACATAACACATCTCAATTCCTTTTTTCATCCCTTCCCCCATCTCTTGAACTCCTTCTCCTTTTACAATTTTTGTTTTATTTAGTCTGCTATACATTATTTCTCATTTTTATTTTCTGACACTCAATTTCATGTTTTCATAACATCAAAATTGTGTTATAGAGAAAAATTTCTACCTTTTTTTTAAAAAAAATGAGCATTCACAAAGTTTCAATTAGGCACAGAAGTTCATGTTGAAGCAGAAACAACTCTTACCTTGCTGCTCAAAGAAATAACTACCCTGTCAAAAATGGAAAGCAATTTTCTTTATTGGGTAGGGAAGAAAGACAATTGCCAGAAGAATAATCTCTGAGTGACAGTGCCTCTGGTATAAGTTGAAATCAACACTTGGAACAGAAAGATCTGAGTAGAGGAAAGAGGTGGACAGGACATGAGGTAAGGAATGAAGAGAGTTTCTCACTTTATATCACTTTTGTCATTTTACTTTATATCTTACACCACGTTGAAGATAATATAGCCTACTCTAAATTGAATCAAAACCAAAAGATCTGATTGAGAATTTACTTTTTACTAGTATTCCCAAAAACAGGTATACAAACTCGAACTGTGTCTGGAATTAACAAGAATACAAATTCTTTCAAGTTCCCATAGCAGTGGCAGGCTCTTGACAGGAAAAATGCCACAGGTTGGAGGACAAAGCACTGCGGATTTAATATATTTTTTCCAATTTGTGCAATGATCATTAGAAATGACATTCTCTATTGCCTTTAATTTGTTAATTAGTAAATGGAGAAAACAATAAATTATGTAACCCTTCTTTCAGTTACCATGGTTTGTTGCTGTCAAAGTTGGAACATTTTATATGCAGTATATAGTACTTAACAGGATAGTGGAAAACAGAGTGGAGGACAAAGAAAACACTGTCAGAGCAATACAAAATGAAACAGAGAGCTTGAAATACCAAATAAAAGTAAACTTCACATACTCTGAAATTTGCAACTTCTGAGTATGACTTATTTTAAACCAGTTTCAATGTAGGTTTCTGTTTTTGCGGAAGAAGGGCTCAAATGAAAAACACTGTGCAAGCTCAGCCTCCATCTTGGTTTTGTGACTAGTTACTATCCCATAATAACTTCTAGAAAACTATATATACTGTGAAGTTTATCTACTGAGTACTTTTTTTAAATGTCTACACCATTGCACATAAAAAAACAAATGAGAGGTCTAAAATTGGATATATAAATTAATTTGGAGATACATGACTGATATGTTCTTAGTGAAATGTATGGTAACTGTGAAATTTAGGTAATACAAATGTTGTTAAGTCCACTTAAAGCCATGTATAATTCATATATAAAATATTTTATTAGATGATGTTGAAATAGATACTCTGAAAGCCTATTCTAGCAATATATACATAGTGAAAAAGTTAAATGTGATATAAAATATGTTTTATTATATGTTAAGATATTTCATTGGAAATATTCTGTATCTGTTTTCCTTTACCAGTTATTCATAAATGAGATTGAGAAACTCAGGATATGATAAAAATATTGATCTTATAGTCAAACCATACTTAGAAGAGATAGTTCAGAAAGATATGAATAGTTCAGTATAACTATCAACTTTATTGAAAAATAGTTGAAAATACATAAAATCTTTATGTGAAGAATGATGATCGCCACTAAAAATATGACAAAATATACTGAGAGTAAGACAATACAAGGGAGCATTTCTAGAGTATTCCTGACTTGGTTTCACTTACAATTCTATGACTGGTTATGGAATAATAAGTTATACTTGTGTTTCCTGAACTTTTCTCAAAGCCACACTTCATATGTACATACATTGAGGATATTAACAAATGTATACAAAGATAGAAGTTTGAGTGTATGAATTATATATATATGTATATGCACATAAAAATCTAATTGACTTTTATAGCAATTAATGAATCAAGTAGTAACCTATTTGTTGAAAGGCATTTCAATTAGCTGAGTAATACAAACTTTGTAGGTATAATGACTTTGTAGACATAAAAGGGGTAAAAAACCAGAAATAGAGAAGAAAAAGTAGATTGTCATTTCAGTTACTTTTCTTATGACTCAGGTTGACAGGACTTTTCTGTTTGTATGCTATCAATATCCTTTTCTAAAGAACTGTCCTATTTTTAAATTCAGTTTAATTATTTGATGCATAGTACTAGTAATTCATCTTAGTTTGGAAAAGGAGCTTCTTGGAGCCTAAAGCAGGAGCTCAGTATAAAACAATTACCAACTATAAATGTAATTAAGTGACATATATATATAATAAATTTGTATGCTTATGTAATATAAATAGTGAGTATTTATTTATTTCATTTATTTTTTTTTTTTGGTACCGGGTATCAAACTCGGGTCCTTGCGCTTGCGAGGCAAGTGGCAGAACCATGGAGCTAAATCCCCAGCCCTGAGTATTCATTTTTTAAAAGATAGTATGCATTTAATCATGAAATGAGGATGTAGGGAGATAAGTTTTTTTCAAATGGGAAGGGGATTGAGAGACAGAGGGAGTGGTGAGGGAGGGGGAAAGGGATTAAAAATTAAGATGTGTTATGTATATTACCACCTTCACACAAGGAGTGTAGACATTATATAATACAAATATAACCTACTAATAAAAATAAAAACTGAAGAAATAAAAGAAATGAGGCTGTCATAATTTTACATTTTAACAAGTTTAAAATTAAACAAAGTGTGCTATGATAAACTTTGGTTACTATGGAGACATTTAAAGATGATGTAGAATGTACATTGCTTCTTCTCCCAGTTTTCAAACACAGAATATAAAAGACATAAAGAATATATTTTGCAGAGACCAGTTACAATTAAATCTGAACTTATTCTTCATCACAGAGAAAAGGAACAAATTTACATTGTTTTCTTTTCATAGTTGATCAACTTTTTTCTTTCATGAAGATTAACGTTCTTTTTCTAAGTGAAAAAGAACCCAGGAGCCTATACGTATTTATAATCTGTAATATGTGACATGATTGAAAGGAGAACTTATGTATCTGGCAGAACAATCATGGCTTAATTTTTCATTGCATGTATTTCTCGTGAATTATGTTGTACAATCATTGAACACCTCAAATAAAACATCAGTTTGAAATGGAAATACTGACTTTACCATAAAAGAAGTGTGTTAAAATTTGAACATGCCAATTTAAATTCCCTTTAAAATAGGACTGAGTTGATTTTAAATCATTCTGAATATAGGAGGTGATTTTCTTTAAAGTTGAAAGAAAGTATTTCAGACTCCACATTATCTTTTTTAGTGAGGGGATGGGACTCACATGATTTTTGATATGTTTATTTTCCTTTTACTAGGTATGATTTATCACACAGATAGCTTTATTTACAAAAATTTTCCTCAGAGAAAAATATTACATTTAAAATATGTATTTAAAATTAAAAATTATTCTGTATTTAATATCCAAACACATGTATTTATATGAACCATAATTTTGGATGATAAATTTGAAATTTATTCTAGAAAATTGTTGAAAGTAGAAACCGCCTTGGGTAAAATGCTCAAGATTCAGTGGAACAAAATTGACAATGGATAACTGCACAAATTAAAGAAAATTGTTACCATTCTATACAAAAATAGCTTGGAACAGGATATAAATACCTTCATTACTAGATACATTTTAGTTTGAAGTTCTGATCAATCACTTTCTTGTGATAAAAGGTTGTAAAAAGATAAATTATCATTTCCTTCCTTAAAGGAACAATATTTTAAAATTTTTGTCCTAGATGGAAAAACATAGGTATTATATTCTATGATTGTATTGGGAGACATGTGACAAGAGCCATCAAGCCTAAATTTGACTTCGCTTAGTAATAGAACATTTGTGCCAGATTTCCCCAGGGTTCATCATCTTTTGTATCAAGGAAAAAAATCTCTAAATACAAAGTAGATACATTCATTACTATGTACTTAAACTGCCAGTGTGTCCTTCATAATGCAATTGTTGGTAATTATATTCTATCTTCCATAATAAGCAATGCCTAAATATTGGTCCACTGACAGAAATGTAGACATGTTAGCATTATCCATGTGTGCAAATTATTTGCATTGTCTTTACAGGTATAAATGATTTTATAATTAGAAACAGTATTATATAGATTATAAAGAAAACACACATAAACTTGCCTAAATGAGAACAAATGGCTTATTTGTTTTTAAAAACCTACCAAATTTTAACTGAAAACCATACAAATATATTTGTAGCTATTATAAAATTGCATATATCCTGCCTGATAATCCTCTCACCATCTTGGCTCTCAAAGACTAATATTTGACAAGCGCACAATGAAAGGGTGGACTTGAATTGACAAGGTGGACTTGAATTGGATAAGTTCTTCTATTGTCCACAGGAAATATGGAGAATTTGAAGCCTAAATCTGATGAGTTTTGCTACAACACAGTTTAACCATGGAAGATATACTAAAGTAAAAATAAAAGCATATCACTGGTGAACTATTTCTTAACTAACTGACTGTTTTGGCAAGTGATGTTCTAGAGACCATGAACCAAAATAGAACATTACATGATTCTGTTGAGAAGAAAATTTCTTCTGATTGCTCGTTTTAATGCAGCATTCAGTTTTTAGCTTTTTTATTTGACACATAATCTAATTTAGTGTACTATCTATGACCTACTTTATAGAGAGCATGAGTTAAATGGGTGTTTAGATATTGGTATGAAATATGTATATGGTTTGTGTTTTGTGTCCATGTTTTGTGTTCTATAAGCACACACACACACACACACACACACACCCTGAAGAATATAAGATTTTCCTTGAGGTACGGCACCATTCTCAGTCCTAAATTTTCTGAAATACATTTTAAACAGCATAATTATGATAACTCTTTAGAAGCAACATGCTATTACCAATTTGTAAATTTCATGAAGACAGAATATTTATCTTTTATACAACCTAAAATATTAAGATAGGAAGAAATACTAGCAAAACTCACTAAAGTGGATTGATGAACTGCCTCTCACAAAGTAGATCAAAAATTAGAGGAAGAGGACTGGGGGTTTACTTCAGTGGTTCCGCCGCCTGCCTCACAAGTGCAAAGTCCTGAGTTCAATCCCCAGTACAAAAAGAAAAAGAAAAAACAAAAACAGGAAGAAATGGTACTGAAAATGCATCTTTAAAATCACTACAAGGTAAAGTTATTTCTGTTGATATTTGTAATCTTTATCCCCTCTGCAATTTCCCCCATGACCAACAAAGGGTTACTATAGAGGGAAACATGTAATATGAGAAAATTTTCTCTTATTCTCTGGAAATGAACAAGTGATATCAGAAATAAATTTATAGGGAGTTTGTGCTTTAGCAAATTGCATGAAATTGCACTTTATATTTGACCAAAAATATTTGGAATTGTGCAAAACATTTATCAGTGAGGCGAGCCCATATATAAATGTGAAATATTCACCAAGTACAAATTTAATTAACTTGAAAATTTATAAATGAGATTTAATTAGGTATTTTTTCATTAAGTTTATTGGTAATTTTAGGTATACAATACAATTACATTCATCATTGGGAACTTGTACCTTTACATGATGTATCTTGGTTCTTATTTTTCCCCATTCCCCTGCCCTCCCTTCACCCCCTCCACCCTTCCCTATTTACAAAGACTTTGTTTCCATTTTTTCCTTTTCTCATATTTTTTCTTTTTCCTACTCCTCCCACTTTCCCTACCCCTTTAGACATTTTCTTCCTATTTCACATTATCAATTATACATTTTAAATACCATAATTAGATACTTTTTATAAAATATAAAATAAAAATAGAATATCAAACTCTGGATTTCATAAACCCTACATTGACATTTGTTACTTTTTGTATATGGATTTTGATGTGAAAAAATTTAAGACAATTCAGGAAAATATTTATGTTATCACTACAGAAATAGTATCATATTTAAAGGAGTGCAACATATATAAAGTGAGTTATATAGACTATGTATTATATATGCATATGTGTTTATGTAAGAGTTGGGTAGCATTTATAGATCCATTCTCCTAAAAAATAAATACGAATGATGTATAATGGCATGGCAAATTTAAGGCATGACTATGCTTGGACAGCTCTTTTACTATTAAAAACTAGTCCATTAACCATATTTCAACTCATTTCTGATATAAGATTACTTCATTTCACAATACCCTTTATCTCTATAATACTAAAGTGACCTTCAGTTTGTCTTCCCAGATCACTGTTATGGGAACTAGTTATTTTGGGGGTCAATTACAAGGCTTTTTTTCTTCAAATGAAGTGTGGGGTCATCTTGTTTGTGGATACACAATTGGGAAGGAACTAGAGTTATTAACTAAGGTCTAGGAACACAGCCTTTTCCCAAATCTAAGGAGATGACTGAGTTCTACCCAACCTCGCCACACAATTTAGAACCTAATGAAGGTCTTAATATAATATCACATTTTTTTTATTGTTTGTGGTTAGTGCTTCTCCTAACTGGGAATTCCTTTCCTTAACTCTGCCCCCTCATCACTGTGATTTAAAGCCTTGTATATTCTTCATTTCCTGAGAAATATTTCCATATTTCTTTCCGACTTTCAGACTTGCATAATAACTTTTGTACACACATATATTTATATATTTATTCATTAAAAACTTATAATTATGTTTTTTATCTCCATCTTTCTAAACCCCCAACAACACAAGCATTATCCACTATTTGTGTCTTCTGCATTTATTACTGTTTCAGGCACAAATCTAAAGCTCAATTATTTTATGTATGTGTATGGATGAATATGTGCCAGATAGTTTCACTTTGCCATAACTCTATCACAAATCAATGTCCTTTCTGTTTGTCTTGTTCCTTGTTTAGACCTACCAATCACATTTAATTCTTTCCCTGCTTTAGTACTTAGCATATCTCCAATATATTGACCTATCTACAATAAAGTATGGAAATTCATTAAAATAAAACCTATCCTATCCTTATCTGACAATTCATTATCTTACCAATGATAAGTGTGACATTCTGTTTTAATATATTTTTGAATTTTGAATAGAAATTGAAATATTTTAATAAAATAATCCTATGTTAAAGTCTATGCTCTATAGGGAAATCATCACTTGTATTGCTGAGAACACTGTACTGGAATCACAAGAAAGCTTTCTTAATCCCAAGTAGCTATTTAACCAGACAGTAACCATAAACAGATTAAGTAACTTTTTTTCTTTGTAAATCTAAAGCAGGGAAATTCTATTCAGTGTTCCCTACTGATCTTTTCATCATTTAATTTGCCTCTTTTACAACATTAAAATTGAGTTTTAAGATCTTTCTTTTCTCCAATTTTACATTCTTTCCTTAAATGAGCTTTTTCAGTCCTATAACTAAATATCATTACTCCAAAAATAACTTCATGTTTAGCACCAATGCCTACACTGAAATGGAAACTTGGGAAAAAATGACTATGGTAAAATCCCCAGGTTTCTTTGTTAGGCATTTTATATTTAACCTCACTCTCTCATCAAGCTGCTTCCCTCTAGTCTCCATCTCAGTAATTTACAAATTATATAACTTATTCTTGGAGTTAAAAAAACAACAACAACAACAATAAAAAACCTTTCTTCCTTTCCTCACATCCCACCAATCAGCAAACCAATTAGATTAATTTCAAAATATACCTGACATCTGTCCATTTTGCTCCATCTCCTTAGCAATGATCTCAGCCCAGCTCACTATAATCTCTCATTTGGAATATTTGTCTCCAGAGGAGACTGCATGTAACTAATTCTTACACCTCCCTAAATGCTGCAATAGTTTCTTTTTCCTGGTTTCTGCATTTACTTGCATGTAATATATATTTATTTAATAGCCCTAGTAACTAGCCCCTTCTCCTATGCTAATTCCTGCATTTTTTGAAAACATACTGTGCTCCAGTCATTCTGATTTCTTTTCTGTTCTTTCAGAACACTAGGTTCTTTCCTACTTTATATCCTTGGCAAATTATATTCTATCTGTTGATTCCTAGTTGGTAGAGATTTTTCTATCCTTTAGATGTCAACACAAACATTGTCTTCTCTGAAAGAAGAGACTCATTATCATCTCTAAAGCATCCTTCTTGCCATTCACAGCCCATTGAGTTACTATGTTATATTGCTGTACTGTTTCTTTTGCTTTGCCCTCCAAATTCAACTACCTTTTCTCCACCTTACACTCTTCCAGGAAAGACTCAAGTGAACCTTTGGGTTCTGGTTGGCTTCAGCTCATGAGGAGCTCTGGCAGGTCAGAAGCAGAGATGAGAGCAAAGCTAGAGAACATATTACACTGTCTCTCTCCTTGTGAAGTTTTCTTAGGAGTAATTGTGTTCCTCAAACTAAGTCCCTGGTCCTTGATTGTTGAACAACTTTTGACATTTTGTCTCTGTAGGTGGCTAAGGGTAATTATACCTCTGATGTCATAATTACAAATAATCAAGCCATATCTAGTGGTTCTACTGAACTCATACGTTTTCAAATAATCTCTTATTCCAAACAAAATAAGAAATCAAGTGCATATCTCTGCTCCATTTTGAGACACTAATCAAATTTGAATGTGATTGCAATTTACTAGTGGGACCCGCAAAAAGAATTTTCTTGATTTTCATAATAGCATGATAATAACATGGAATATTCATTCATTTATTGTTTTTTTTAACTCTTACAATGTTTCTTCTCAGAAGTACTTTCTACATTTTTCCATTAAGTTTATTGGTGCATTTAGTGGCCATACTTCCAAAACTGCTACATAGATTCAATGCAATCCCAATTGAAATCCCAGTAGCATACTTCACAGACCTTGAGAAAACAATCCAAAAATTCATTTGGAACAAGAAGAGACCCAGAATAGCAAAAGCAATTCTAGGCAACAGAGACATGGCAGCAGGTATCACAACCCCCAACTTGAAACTATACTACAAAGCTACTGTGATAAAAACAGCATGGTGCTGGAAAAGAAACAGACCTGCAGATCAGTGGAACAGATTAGAAGATTCAGAAACAACTCCAGAAATGCTTAGGCACCTCATCTTTGACAAAGGAGCCAAACATCCTCCCTGGAGGAAAGATAGCCTCTTTAATAAATGGTGCTGGAAAAATTGGGTTTCAACTTGCCAAAGATTAAAACTAGACCTATATCTCTCACCATGCACTAAACTAAAATCAAAATGAATTAAAGATGTACATATTAAAACAGAAATGCTGAACCAGCTGGAACAGAGGTTAGGTAGAACTCTTGAAGACATTGGAGTAGGAAAAGATTTTTATGAACAAAACCTCAGTTGCCTGTGAATTAGCACAATCAACAAGTGGGATCTCTTTTTATTAAAAAGCTTCTGCAGAGCAAGAGAAACCACCAACAGTGTGAAGAGACAACCCACAATATGAGAAAAAAATTTCACCTGCTGTTCCTCAGACAAAGGTCTACTATCTCAAATCTATAAAGAACTTAAAAAAATCAGACCTCCCAAATTTAAAGACCCAATCCAAAAATGGGCATCTGAAATGAACAGACATTTCTCAGACAAGAAGTAGAAATAGCAAATAAACATATGAAAAAATGTTCAACATCAGTGGTCATTCGAAAGATACAAATGAAAACAACACTGAGATTTCACCTCACCCCAGAAAGAATGGCTGCTATCTTGAAATTAACCACTAACAAATGGTGGCAGGGCTGTGTGGAAAGAGGAACACTGCCTCCCTGCTGGTGGGAGTGTAGACTTGTGCAAGCACTGTGGAAATCAGTATGGAAGTACCTCAAAGAAGTAGGACTGGAAGTCTCATTTGACCCAGCTATTCCCCTGCTGGGTATCTTCCCCAAAGAATTAAAAGAATCATACCACAATGATATATGTGCACCCATGTTCATAGGTGCATAATTTGTAGTAGCTAAAATTTGAAAGTAGCCCAATTGCCCATCAACTGGAGACTGGATAAAGAAAATGTGCGTTTTTTTTTTTTTAATAAAATGGAGTACCACTCAGCCATAAAAAGGAGAAATTAGAGACATTTATAGCTAAATGGATGCACATTGAGGCGATACACTTAAATGAAATAATTAGGACACACAAGTGTAAATACTGAATAGTTTCTCTAGTGTGAGAAACTGAAAGGGTAAATAAGGACTAAAAGGTATATTAGATAATGTGAAATAGGAAGAAACGTCGCAAAGGGGAAGAAGAAGTAGGAGGGGTAGGGGAAAGGAAAGAAGGGAATGGAATTAATATGAGAAAATGAAAAAATGGAAACAATGTCTTTGTAGATAGGGATGGATGGAGGGGTTGAAGGGAGGGCAGGAAAATGGGAAAAAAATAGAACCAAGAGAGATTAAGTAAAGGTGCAAATTTCCAATGATGAATGTCATTATATTGTATACCTAAAATGTACCGATAAAATTAATTTTAAAAAGTTTATTGGTACATTTTAGGTGTACAGTCCAGTTACATTCATCCTTGGGGTCTTGTACCTTTAAATGATGCATCTTGGTTCTTATTTTTTCCCCATTCCCCTGCTCTCCCTTCACCCTCTCCGCCCTTCCCTATTTACAAAGACTTTGTTTCCACATTTTTCCTTTTCTCATATTTTTTCTTTTCCCTTCTGTCCTTTCCCCTACCTCTCCCAATTCCCCTACTCCTTTAGACCTTTTCTTTCTATTTCACATTTTTTTAAAATAACTAAGCCTCTACTTACTAAAATATTAACTCTGTGCAGCTATGCAACTTCCTCTTGTTGTTCCATCTCTATTTTATTCTGTTTCTATTATACCCTTTAGTAGAAAGCAGGCATCAAATAAATATTTTTGAATAAATGACTTAAGAACAGATATTGGAATAATTAGTATGCTAATTTAAATATAATCAAAATGGAAGTTAATATTAAAGGTATTATGTCCAACATTATCTTCTTTGAACATTTTAGGACAGAAGAATAATTCAGCAACTTTACATTTACAAAATAATACAGTTGGGGCTAAGTTAATTATTGTAAAAAACAAAATCAGATGTTTAAATTTTCATGATGCCAAAGATGTAAGTGGTTTAAAAGAAATTAAATTTTAGCAACAATTTTCAGTTTTATGTAGATATTTTGCACCATGTAAACATGTAATTTAATCTTAGATGATTGTCAGCTAAGTTTTCTGTTTTCTGTTATCAAACTACCTTATGTATTGGTTAACACACAGCTACTAAATGTAATCCAACTGACCAGTCTACATATGGCAGAACAACCTGCTGCTAACACACACAGCTTTGATTTACTAAAAATGTGAGTTGTTGCAAACAGTCACGAAAAGTGACAAAAAAGTAGAGAGGAGATATCTGTCTTATTATTTTAAATCTTTTTTCATGTGTGTTACGATAGCAAAGACTTTTCTCACAAGTGCTGCATTTTCTCTACTCTGACTGACATCCTAATGTTCAGGGAGAGCTCAGCTGTTCAGTGGATCAATGTTAGGCTTTCCATATTCACTGGCTGCTGAGCCTGAAATAGAACAGTGGTTAATATAAGGAAATAGTATGGAGCTTCAAGACTTCACCTAGAGTGAGGCAATTAAAGATAAAAAGCCCCCAGATTTGTTATGACACTAGTGGAGTCAGTTCCTTGTTGACATTTATATACACAAGTCTTGCTAGTTAAACAAGAAAATACAATTCCCACATCTTGAATCTTTGTCTCAAACTCAATCCAACCAGTGTACATTCATTTCAATATAATCATTACATATCTTTATTATTTTTAGAAACAATAAGTAGTGCTTCATATTTTTAAGAATTAAAAAGATTTATTTCATTACTAGATGAAATCTATTGTTTTTATTTAATACTATAGGTATAGAAAGAATACCAATATTTTTAAATAAACTATAAAATAATAAACAGTATAATATTTATTTAATATGAAATACACTATACACATAGGTAGATAGAAGAGATGAAGTAATAATTGTTCCCAAGTTCTGATGTTGCAAATATTTTAATTTTCATTATTTTTGCTCATCTATAATGCCAATTTTTTCTACATGTTCACATATTTACATACCTATAGCTATCCCTCATAGATTCTAAACACATTTTAATACACAAAGTGATGATTAATATACTATATGCCTTTGACCTCCTTCAGAAAATTCTGAGATATAAATTTTAGCCTACTTTCCATGGAAATATAAAATTTATACTATAGTATTTCAAATATAAGTAAAGGGTGAATGTATTATATTATATGTTGAATTTCTAGCAGTTTAGTTTTATAAAATGGTTTTATATGCCTTAAAACTACAGGAAGGTTGCAAATTCAGTTCGGTTTAGCCTAGGACTATTTTCTTCTGTATAACATTAGTCAGGTGGTGTTTGTAAATATGAAATTAAATTTGAAATTTTCTTTCCTCTAGTTATTCTCTAACGTGCCTGAACCGAAACATGAACATCAGCCATGCAATCACCTTTTGTTTGTTTGAAAATACCTGTGACATACTTTTGAAATAATTCCCAACAATGTTTAAAGCTTATGTGTTACAAGATTGGTCTCCATAGGTTATTGAGATGTGGTAAACCCTTGGGAAATGAGTTCTAATGGAATAAATTTAGGTAATTGAGGGCATCATCTTGAAGTGAATATATGGACCCTGGTGCTTCTGCTTCCTTTCTTTTTGCTTCCTATGTACCATAAAGTGAGCATCTTTGCTCCATCACATGCTTCCTGCCATTGTGTTCTAACTTTCCACAGGTCATAAAGCAATATAGATCCAAAATTCCATGGACTGAGACCTCTGAAACTATGAGTCCTCCACTGAAGTGAACTTTTGTAGGTATCTTGTCACAGTGATGGAAAGATGCCTAACACAGAATGATGCTTCAGGATGCCAAATTCCCAGTAGTTAAATTATTTCTTAATGATATATTGGGAAAATAAGAGATCCCACAGAATGACAGAGTAGTAATCTATTATGCTCTAAATTACTTTCAATAGGCAGGAACTACTCTATGTTTGGTATTAGGTTTGGTGATGGGGATAAAGAGATAAAGTGACACAGTCTTTGGATTTAGAGTCAGGCTGCTCATCAGAAAAGATATAAATCATAAGGAATTTAATGATTTCATAAAAAGGAGTAGTTAGAAAGTGGAATACGCATGATGAAAATGCAGGATCTAGCTATAATTAAGGGATTTAAGTATTTGAGTTTGGGTTTTAGAACTTATATTGAGCAAGCTTGTAAGACAAGTAAGGCATTGGAGAAAGGTGGGGAGGAGTACATTTCCGGCTAGAGGCCCATAATTTTTACATACCCTGAAGCATGAGATAATAAACGCTTTTCTAGAAATTTTTATTATTTTTCTTTTTTTTAAATCATTCATGGTTGAAAGGGATTAGATTTGAGAAAAATATAATTAAGTCCTCATTTCAGAATCTTCTATGGCAGGGAAATAAATATGAAAGTAATTAGCCAGAAGTTTGTTAAGAGGAAATTTTATTACTAGACATGCAGCTAGGAAGATATCAACTGTAGGGAATAGTGGAGACAGAGAAGACTTACTGACACTTAAAAGTCTCTTGTCAATTTTAGCAGCAGTAGTAGAGTAGAAGTGTAGCAGAAGTTGAAATATACATAAGAGAAAAGGCATAAGGTACAGAAATACAGTTAGGGAGGTGGGGAGTGCCATATGGCAGAAAGACAGAAGTGGAGATAACTATTTAGTAGCCCTCAATATGTAGGTGTTTGGTGGCAAGAGTGATCAGAAAGAACAAAGAAAGAAGAAAGTAAGTCCAGTGTTCAAATAATGGAACAGGAATGTGGTAAAGGGAAAAGTCCTCAAACAAATTCTTCTTTGCAGCTGTCTACAGGCAGCAAGAAGCGGAGGGAAGAGGGGCTGCTGTGATTGTGTTCTGAAAATGTGAGGTGCAGACAGAACAGATTGCTGTGTGATGCAGCTGAATGTATCAGAATGTTCAGATTAGAAAAGATCATGTTTGTTGTGGGAAAACAGAGGTAATTATAGCTGCGTCTTACCCTCAGTTATAATCTTATTTATAAACTATATACTGAGAGGTGAAGAAAGACTCAGACTATAGTGATTTGAAGGTAAAAAAGGAACAAGTATAGATGCCAGTTATTACTTCCAGTCAAAGTAATAAAAATGTTATAAGGAAAGAAGAACAGAAAAAGGCATTTGACAAAGTATTTTTTAAAAATCAAAATGAAATTTTAATCAGTAGAGAGAAATAAATTGAAAAAATGAAAATATGTCACTGATGGCACAAGGATTCTGTAGAGGTGGGGTTATTTTAGTCACCTTTCAATTTTCAATAGCAAGAAATTAACTTAAATCAATTCAAGGAAAAATAAAAGCCAAAAGAGAAAAAAATTTAATAGTAGATAATGAGTCACTATTTTTATTATGGAAAAACTTGAATATTTTCATTTAAGACAGTAGAAAAATGAGGAAGTTCCCAAAATATTGGAAATATTTACAAAGTAAGGAATGAAAATTGGCTCTAAATTTTAAAATAAGAAATCAAACATGGATGGAAGCATTTTGTTAGTTCCACTACGGGCTATCCATTTGCCTAGTTTCTTCACAAGCCCTTACATAAACCTGTAACTAAAGTGTTATTATTACAAATATGTAGAGCTAGTTAACAATATTTTAATGCCACCCTTGCCATCATCACAATATAGTTGGCAATAACACAAAGATTTATTTGTATCATAAATCAAAGCCATTAGCCACATCAACAGAAGAGATTATAACTCACAGAATAATAGTCAATGTTTGAATAAAGTTGAGATGCAGTAGTAAACATTATTAGACAGCACTGAGAAATTTAGAGATCAGAGAGATTAGCATATCACAGATGATGGAGAATTTTACTTAAAGTCTTTTACTTCATATCTTCATTTTTGGCTATCCTAAAGAATCTGAATCCAGAGGGGAAAACTCACACATAAAGACCCTGTTAAAGGAGGGCTGTGAGTGGCTGGGCTTAGCTTCTGTTTAGTGCCCAAAATTCCTGTGTGAGCAGACACCAGAAGAGAGAACTGCCAAGCCCTCTCTCTCTGCTCTGCAGTGTTGATTTATAACTTTGTCTTCTAATAGTAAGCAATGGTTTTTCAAAAAAGCTTCTTGTTTATCACTTCTAGGCCTTTTGGTTAAGATCAAGTATAAAAAACTGCTTGTTTGAAGCAAATATTTAAGGTAATATTTCCATGGAATCCAATTTTATAATGACTACAATAGAATGTGTTTTGGAAGAAAAGAAGAACACCAAGATTGGTTTCTCAATAGAATTAAACTCAAACTAAAAATGTTAAAGAGAGGTACCATCCAGTAAATAATTTTGAGGAGTCTTTCTTTTATAGTTATTTTTAATATATGATAAAGCTAGATTTTTTATAGATTTTACATAGAAAACCTAACAGTTCTTATTTTTAGCGATTGTGTATATAGGTTTTTCAAAACAATTTTTATCGTCAAAATAGTCATTATCTGTGATCTATTAGTTATGATATTGTGAGTAGAATTCAACTAGCATAAAATTCCAAAGAGAATATTAATATTTCCATTTGCTATGCTACTACATTGGCAGTTTGTATGACTATTGAAATTGCCACTTATTTTTCTGAGGAAATCTTTAAAAATCTTACTTTCATTCACCTTGTATTCAATAATATTATTCATGAAAATAGTAGTAATATAACCTTTTCTATAGGTTTGTGTTCTTGAATGCTAGCTGAAGATACCGTGATGATACATGGCACTAATAACTGATTAAAGTGATTTGTCTCCTTACACCAGTGCTCACTGATATGTGACACTTGGTAATATATTATTAAAGTACTATTGTATAGGGGATCCACTTGGACACAATGTCATTAGAGTCCTTCCCTGAGTGATATATTTCATCTTCACAGGTGTAGATAAGTCTAAGAATGCCCAATGAAAACCAGTCTATGATGCTTTTTACATAATAAAGTCAACTTTAAAAGTCCTTAATATTTCAAAGATTGTAATATGTGAATCATAGATAGAATTCCACGTGATCTAAGCTTATACATAATGAATTTATATCTATATTTATCTATATATACATCCATATCTATCTATACCTAACCTATACCTATATGAGAAGACTTCTGAGTAAAATACTTTATTGTCAAAGGCAGATTCATTGAAAATTGGTTTATAAAATGAAGTATAATTATGGGCCTGGAAATTTATGGGAAAATTTCATATGCAATTTCTTTATTACCTCTGTAAAAGTATAAAATCACCATCAAAATAGAAATAATAAAGATGGGTGGATGTTGTTTCAAACTCATATATTTAAAACCTAGTTATGCACAGCGTAGGGAAAACAAGGACAAATTAGTCTGAATTTTCTATTTGAGATTCAAGTCAGAAAATAGTAGGTAGCATTTTCTACATTTTATAAAAATAATGTTAGATCAATTTCAGAGGATTTGCTAAAATGTAAAATCACATGATACTGAAATATCCATCCTTATTAGATCCTCCAATCTTTAGACATCTAGGGATTCAAGAAAGAGTAAAAATGAAGGTTAAATGTTAGGCACAGAGAGTCACAAAGGGAAGGGTAAAATGTGTATCTTGAATTCCAATCTGAATATGATATTTCCATGAAAATCAGTCGATAAATTAGGATTGCTTATAAAAGAGAAAGACATAACATAGAAATGTGAGACTCTAGCTCTGTCATGAATAGAGTTAGAGCACACTGACCAAATTTGACTGTATCCTGGGGCTTGGTAATCATATAGTTTGATGCCCTATTATTGCTATTTCTAGGAAAAATATAAAGGAGAAAAGATAGCTAGAGCACCCCACTATGTCAGGGAGAGGAGAGAGATCAATAATGGAAGTTGCCTACACTTCCAGAGACTAGGACAAATGCTTAAATTTTTCTTTGGGTCCTATGGATACTGCAATAGCCCTGAATTGATAGCTAGAGCTGAACCTTTTTGAAAGAGCATAGTCAAGTGGACATCCTATGAAGTCTAAGTTATTAAACAACATAAAAGCAGACTCAGTATTTTGTTATCTATTCTTTAAAAGGCATGAGTTGCCTGGGTGGCATAAAACGCTAACCCACATGAGCATGCTATGTGTCAGATTTTTCAGAAAAAATTATCTATCCTGGGTCTATTTCTGAAGAACCTGAAAAAACAGCCCAATTTTAAAAGAATGGCCAAAATATTACTCAGTGCACAAGTCATAGACAATAAATAAATAAATAAATAAATAAATAAATAAATAAATAAATGACTATTACAAAGAAACAAAGAAAACTTTCTTTGCAATGAACAAAAAGAAACTAGTAGTATGAAGGAAACAAATTAGCTTATATCTTAAAATTTTTTTGAAACTAGGGACAGATAAGACAGATAATTTAGAGTATTATTTAAACTTCTCCTTACTTACATTGCACTAAAATAAAAAGTAATTTTAAAAAAATAATCTGCCTCTATTAATCTGTCACAAAGTGGTCAGAATTTTAAGTAGATTTACAGGACCTTCAAAACCCACACTACCCAAGAAATAAATCAGGAACAGGGTTACAGGAGCAGTAAAGCAAAATTTTAACAGGCCCTGTGCTGCAGTAAAGAGGGATCAGTACACTGAAGAGATCCCTTCTAGACCAACCAAAGAAGGGTGTGAGGAATGCTGCTAACCTAGCAGCTACAGGTCTGTGATTGGTCCACGTTGGCGCGGGATCCTGGACAGCCAATCTGACATGGTGGCTCACTGAGGGGAGTGGGCCACAGAAAGCTGTTTGATTGACAGCTGTTAACGTCTCTGGTAAAAAACAAAGGGCCAGGAAGCAGGGAGTCTTCTGGAAGGCTGGCTGTGTTGATCACAGCTAATTGGGGTTCAGGGGATGTTAACAGTGGGCCCCTTTTTGAAATCTTTTTTTTTTTTTTTTTTTTTTTTTTGGTACGGGGATTGAACTCGTGACCTTGCACTTGTGAGGCAAGCGGCGGAACCGCTCAGCTAAATCCCTGGCAATGGGCCCTTTTTGAATGGCTGCAGCATCTGAATGGTGGAAGCAGGGGAGGAACACCAGGTAAGAGAGGGGCTGCCCTCCTGTCAGAGTCTCCTGGAGGAGACTGGGGAGAAAGCAAGCCGGCTCAGCCCCTTGCAAGGGGCCCGACAGGGAGTGGTGAAAACGGGCGAGGGAGGGGCGAGACAGCCGCTAGTCAAGCCACACCCTTCCTGCAGGCAAGGAAAGAGGAACCCTGGGCCTTCTCTGTCTCATTGACACCCCCTCCCTATGGAGTTAAGAGCTTTAACAAGAAGTTACACACGGAGGAACTCAGTGTGCAAAGACCTTGGGGATACTTGCTACGTTTTCAAGGATGGATTCCTGCCAAGAAACACAAAAGGAAATTTGGAGGCAGAAAAGTCCGAGAAAGCTTCTAGTACGTTTTAGAAGACAATAGGGAGGCAATAGAACAGTAAAGCCAAAGTCATTTCTTGGAACAAGTATTTCTCAATTCTCCCTTCCTAAGCTCACCTACCTACCTCCCTCAGTTCAGGAACAAAGCCAACACCAGGGGGGATTCATGGCCTGTGTGTTAGGAAGATCCATGTGGCAAGTTTCCTGGAGCAGCTAGTGCTCACATTTCCAAGTCTCACAACAGAGCTTTCTGCTATTTTAAGTAACAAAAATTATACATTGAACAGGTGTTCTCCAGTGCTATTTTTACATATCAATGAAATGTGCGGAAAGAAAAAAAGATTTTATGATAAGCAAGGCATAGATATTTTACCCTGGAGCAATGAGATAAATAATGCAAATTGATGAAAAGTTATACAGTAAAGGAGTTTCAATGCAATTTCTGGTTTAGAGAGAATATTGAAATAGAGGAAATAAGGGATACTGTGGAAGTGTCGAAATTCTCAGTTTTTCTAGCATAAAGTTTCAATGTGAGGAACTAAAGGTAAATAACCTTGGTGCATTGGAGAAAAGGATTTATAAAATCCCTCCTTTACCTATTTATAAGAAAAAAATGAAATAAAAATGATAACCTATAATTTTTCTCTCTTAAGTAGTGAAAAGATCCTGAATCTTTTTTTTCCATGTGAAGATGTAAGAGTAAAGAGTCCCAAGGCCAATCATTGGGTCGCTGCAGATCAGCAATTCAATTATACATTAGTATCTCCTAGGAAGGAATTGATGTTGAGATCTCTAAAACTATATTTTTGAACATTTTTTATTTCATATTTTTCAAAGATCTCCCTAGCCAATTCCTAAAAGCCCCACCTATGAGTGCAGGAAGCTTTGGAGGGGCATCTAGATATATGAGCTATAACACTGGCCTGGATAAAATATATAGTTAAATATGTTTAAGAAACACTTATAAATAAATATGTAGTAAATAAAATAATATATTATTATCAGACAATTCTCAGTTCTGCCTTGATACTTAAATTTTCCCAATCCTGTTCTTAGTGATATACAATAAAGAGCAGTATTATAGAAGGAAACCTCCATTTTAGCATAGAGTAGGTTTTTTTTTTCCAACATGTGATTTGAAATAAGGGAAAAGTGATGTTTGAAACCAAGATCTTTGGTTAGTGGTTGCCTAATACTTGGCAACTTTCTTAACTTTTTGTGATTTACTTCACTTTTTTTTTTTTAAGGTGAGTTTAGTATCTAGTTTGTAGGTTCCTACAAATATTTAATGAAATATTTTCTGCAAATCATATAAAAGAGTACATAGGACATAGTAAACAGTCAAAGTTTGTATTGCATAGTTCAATTCAATTGTAAGAAACTCAAATTAATTCACTACGTAGCGATCATAAGCCAGTCTTGGCACTAAAAAAGCATAAACCCTAGTTTTTCTTCTTTTAAATATCACAACACTCCTTGATAACCCATCTTCCTTTTAAGGTGGCCAGCGATGCCATCTCCCTGGAATTACTTCACACAGAAAATTATTCAAATACTTTCTGCATGCTTCTCAGAAATTGAAAGTTCAGACTGTCCCACAGGATGAATCAGAATTTGAATATGTAAGAAATTCCCGTGCCTCGCATTTTCATAGCAAAACAAAACAAAGGCAAAAAAACAAAAAACAAAACTTCAGGCAATTTAAACTTTAAACTACCTTCCTGTGGAAATTTGTTTTATTCATTTTAGAATTCATCACAATTTAACACTAATGATATGAACATTCACATACAGAAGCTCCCTGAAAGATAAGGATTATTGATCATCAGAATTTTACCCATTGATAAGATAAAATGAAAATAGAGACCAAAGAGCACCTATAAATTGTGGGCTTACTACCCTTCATTCTGAGGAAGACTAAGAATGGCCACAGCATAACACGAAAACGTATCAATTAAGAGTCAGAAGATAGTATTATTATAAAAATATTTACCAAAATGTAATCAATTGTATTTATCCTAAGAACAAAGGCTATTTATCTCTTTAAAAACCTGTCTACCTACAACCACATCACAACCCTACACAAATCCCTCTTTGACTTTACAAATAAGGGATAAAAACTAAAACCCATTGTAGTCAAGATTTTTCTAGGTGATATGGATGCCATGATGTGCCACCACAAATTTCCATGAAAACCACTGTATACATTCTTTAAGAATCTAGGCATGTTGAGAGGTGAAAAGGATTCTTCCTCTAGATATTGGCTTCAGTATAATGGAGCTGTCTTGTCCATGTTTAAGCTATCTTCTCAGTGGTAGCTTACATCCAACATCTGGTTGATGTAGGAATACAAATGCCTGTTTCCCAGGACACTATTTGGTTTAATTCTGAAGCATCATCCTAGCTTCCATTCTCCATCAGGATCCCCACAGTGTTCTGCTACAACTGCAGTGCAATTCAGAGAAAGCGAATTCAGTCCATGATCAGCTGGCTCCAAGGCAGAAACATCATGATGGAATAGCATGGTGAAGCAAGACTATCTAGTTCAAGGTAACTGGGAAGCAGAGCAAGAGTAGTGTCAGAGAGAAAGGGCCCAAGGTTGGATCTCCATAATCCACCCAGACATACCCAGTAGTGTGTTCTACTTCTCTCTTTGATGTACCCAAAGCCAATCAAGTGTAACACTGAACCTTAAGGATCACGAGGGGAAACAGTTTTGTTTTCAAGGAATTCAGATGCTAACATTTCCTAATACTTAGTTTGCATACGTTCATTTACTAATTTAATCCTCCGATAATGACTTTTTGAGTGTCTACTGTGTGCCAAGCATTCTATTCCTCAGAAGCTCTTTCTATACCACTATATTCAGTAACATTTAATGAAGGCATTCTTAAGCTTTTTTGAATACTTATCAAATATTCACTGAAAGAACATAGCCAGAATTCAGAGAAAATTTTCTAAGCCTCTAAATGCAGTGTATTTACCGTGATAAGAATTAAATCCTCAGCGATACTGACCATTATCTTCAGGAAATGTTAAGAACTATCTCCCATACATATTTTTAGCACTTAAAAAAAAACTTTTAAATGAATGTGTTGACTTTTAGGCTCTTTGCTCTGTTCCCTTGGTCTATGTCTATTTTTATGCCAAAGTTGTTTTGTTTTGATGACGGTATCTTTGTAGTAGATTTTGAAGTCAAACAATATAATGCCTCTGCCTTATTCTTTATATTAAAAAGATGTTGTTATGTGGGACTTCTTTGTGGTTCCATACAAATTTTAGAATTTTTTCTAGTTGTTTGAAAAATGGCAGTGTCATTTTGCCAATAATTGCATTGAATCCATAAATCATTTTGGGTTTTGTGTCCTTTTTAATTTTTTTCATTAACTTTTTTATTGTAAAGATTGTTAATCTTTTTGGTTACATTATTCCCAGGTTTTTAATTTTTTTTTCCTTTTTTGTAGCTTTTGTACATAGGATTTTTTTATCTATTTCTATTTCAGACAATTTGTTCTGGGTATATAACAATGCTACTGAGTTGTGTGTGTTAATATTGTATCCTACAACTTTGCTAAATTCATGTATTCTAATAGTTTTTTCGTTGAATCTTGGTATTTTCTATATTTAAGATAATGTTATCTACACACAATGATCATGCTTTAGCATTAGTAATAGTTTTATATAAAATACAATTAACATCTAAATCTTTTAAGAAGTACATTTTAAGCTTCATTTTTTTTTAAGCTTCATGTTTTGAGCTATTATCTGTTACACATTAATCTTTTGACATATCCAATTGTTCTAGGCAAACTTCATATTGATTGTAATCAATTTGTTATCTATTCCAGTCTCTCAGGTTGAAGCATTCTACAATACAGTAGTAGGAAATATTAACAAATATTGTTTTATTTCAAAGGTAATTGAAAAAGATATTCATTTAATTCAGAGTTCATTAGACCTGACAGTTTAGCTGATTTTTACATGAAACATCTTGCTTTATAGTTATTAAATGTTAAATCATTTGTTGGGGTAGGGTAGATAAAAGTGAATACTTCATATTTTTAATTTCATACTTATATTTATAAAAGGATTCATATTCTATATTTATATTCTGTAACTGAACTCAAAATATTCCATTCATAACAGTGATCCCTGGTAATCCTTAAAATGCCAAATACATACACAAAAATTACTCTTACAAAATACATTCTATTGTCTACTTCTGTTTAAACATAATGTTTTCTATTAGAGTTTGTGTTTCTTTTATTCTTAAATTGTTGCATCCTCATGCCTAGTTCTTCAGTCTCTGTAATTTTATAATAACCTTGCTTAGGAGGAAGTATATAACCACCATATTTCAATGTTCCACTCTGAACATACTTTGTTCTCTTGTGTTTATCTTCCTTTAGGATGAATATGATTTTTCCTACTGCGATGTAAAAAAATACCATGGAAATTGTATACTTTAAGAAGTGAATGAAAGAGTAATTGAAAGAATAAATTAAAATATGTAGTAATATTTCTGGGAGTAAGAAATGTTTATCTTTCTAAGAATACAATTCTCTAAAGCAGTAGGCCTACACAACTTTTAAATAATTCATATTAAAATAATGATGATGTCTACAAAGCAAGAAAATATTTAAAAAATATTTGTAGCAAAGCAAGAAAAATGTTTTCAAATATTTATAGTAGATGGAAATTATTTCTTCAATTAGGATTTACTGTGATTAACTGTTATTACTGTGTTGCTGAAATTGAAGTGTATGGAATTACATGGATTTTTTGACTTTCATGAATTATTTGCAAGATTATTATATATCTATTGTATGATATTCTTAAAGTAAGACTAGTGTATTCTGTACAACATTGACTATTATATAACTGGATTGCTATTACAGCAAATTGTAACAGCTCAGTGTTACAGCCAAGTGTTACAGCTATTTCAAGGTCTCCAGAGGTGAAGAACCTGACCGGCACTGGAAAAGATGGGGGGTCCAAACTTTATTACTCTGGTGGGCCCAGAGGAGTTCACACTCTGAAATCTGGCCCTGGAACAGAAATGGAAGCAACATTGTATAGAGATTTATGGGTCAGGGGGTTGTTGGGGTCACGTACTAGGTAAGCATGTTTAAAGAATTGGAAGGGTGGAGTTAACAGAACATCTTGAAAGATGAGGTAGGAACATCTTGAAGCTTGAACAGTTACATTTACAGTCAGGATGCTTGAACAGTTATTTTGCTTGAACAGTTACATTTGTAGTGCAGGTGGCTTTAAAAAAGCATTTCATGATTCCTGGCAAAAACATTGAGGGGGATGATTGGGAACAGACAAAGGCCTGCCATGTTGTGTATTATTTCCTCATCATTACTACACATTTATGTGCCTGAATTTGTGTTTTTGCAATCATATTTATGTTAAGTAAAAGTCAAACAACAGTCTGGCCCAAGTAGTATATACCTGTAATACCAGCATGCTGGGGAACTGAGGCAGTAGGATTACAAACAAGAACCCAGGCTGGGCAATTTAATAATGTAACAAGACCCCGTCTTAAAATAAAAAAGAGAGGACTGGGGAGCTTAGTGCTAAGGCCTCCTGTTCAATCCCAAGTATCACAAACACACACTTGCAACTTTTTGTTTAATTGTGCTTTTAATTGCCCAGAGATTGGGAAGTTAGTTTGTCACAGAGCATGTTTTAAGTATAGGAAGCCAAATTTAAAAAATAGTAGCTCATGTTACCATTTTGGAAGGAATATTTCTTGGTTTTGCATCAGACATTCCCTGTACCAACTTGAAAATACCTATCCTGAAGGTGTAGTAAGCATGAAATGAATAGTGTCATTTTGTTAAAATAACTGAAGTAGATGTCCATTTAAACAACACTTAATTAGAATTATATATTTAAACTTAATTAAAATATAAAATTAATTTAGTTGATATAATTAAAGTTTATATTTAAGTGAACATATGGAGTTAAAGTTATTAAATGACACATTCTACCAATAATTCAAGTTAAACAGAAGGATTAGATTGAATACTTGTTAGGAGCTGATATAACACTGACACTATTCTAAAACCTGTGATTTATTTATAACATAAATATGTAAATTATTTTACTAAATAAAATAATGCTATTAACTAAAATTATATTGTTTTAGTGCTTTTTTTATTAATTTATAGTTAGTAGTGCTCATAGTTGTATATGTATCTTAAAATTATATACCACAGTCATATATGTACCTTTATAATTATTCCACATTATTACATGAATAAAAATATATTATCACTTAGGCTGGGGATTTAGCTCATTGGCGCCATGCCTGCATCACAATCACAAGGTCCTGAGTTCGATCTCAGATACCAATAATAATAATAATAATGTTACCACAATAACAAAATTGTGATTATTTTAAACTACTTGTATAATTCATTTGACAGAGTATGTTAAAAATACACTTGCAGATTATCTATACATAGTAATATGTTTACATATCTTAACTTTTCTTACTCATTTCTTTTTTCTTTTTTGAAACAAAACATTTCTTGGTACATTCTAGATATATATAATGATAACATTCATCATAAGGAATTTGAATTATTGTTTCTTAGAGTCACCCTGAAAATTTTTTTGTCATAAAAATTGTTATATCTATGAAATAAAGTAACTTGATACAATGTACCACGTATTTTAATGTATGTATGTGTTGTGAAATGATCAAATAAGAATAGCATATCTGTCACCTCTAATATTTATTTCAGGTATAAAAAGTATGAAATCCTGAAATTTGCAACAATAATGATGAACTTAGTAAACATGATATTAAGTGAAATAAGGCAAATATAAGAAGAAAAGTATTACATATCTAAAAATAGTGTTCTCATGGGAGTGGAGAATGGAATATTGATTGCAAAAGAGTATAGAAGAAAAAATTGGGAAAGGCTGGCTAGTATTTAAAATACTACATGGTCAATACTATAAAATATTATTATATAACGGGAATAAATTCTGGTAATCTCTTGCCCAATAGAACGACTATCATTAACAATAATGTATTATAAATTTCAAATTGTTAGAAAAGAAGATTTTGAATAGTCTCACCACAAAGAAAAAGCTTTTAAAGTTATTTTAAAGAGCTAACAGTACAATATATGACAAATACTCCTGTAGCAAATGTGGAATACAAACATTTATGGCTGGATCTATTTTTTAAAACTTCAGAGTTTATTGAGAGGAAAATACTATTTACAAAACTACCCTAGCATCAGAAGAATATTTTATCTTCCTTTCTAGGCAAGTTATTTTTTATGATTGTTACTTTTATGTGTTAATGATTTTCATCAGCTTCGAGATAGGAGGGATCTGCAGAAATGAAAACCATGTCTTCTGGGAATTACACTATTTTTCTAACAATTAAACTAGTCACAGCTGTTGACAAAAGGTGCCCTGCTGTTAGCCAACACAGCAATTCCATAGTTTGTCATTGATAGTAATGTTTTTCCCTTTGTTAAGCCAATGGGTCTTCCATCACATTTCAGGATTCTAAAAAATAATATAGCATAACCTAACAAGGAAGTAGTTATGGCTAAGTTCAATGAGTATTTATTTCAGGGAAAACAATTTTCACTGACAAATGCTCACAAAACCTTGTTTTTTTAGTATGTGACATTTCAATTTGGGAGTTCATGAATGATATAAGATTTATTACTCTCTCTTAACATAGCCAACATCAGTAATTTCATATTGCTATGTTTATGAAGCATATAGATTCATGTAAGCAACAAATTCTCTAGAAATTTAATGTTGGAAAGGCTTTTGTAGCTTCCAGTTATAAAATATCAAATCATAGGTTATCCAACCAAATGATTACAAAGCACTTAGTGCTTAATCATGTAAAACAAAATAAAAAATATTTTATAATTGTTTTCGCAAAGACATAGTAATGGTGTATATTAGATATGTTTGTAGCGACACATTAATTGCCTCTCTGAAAGACTTTTGCCACATTCATTTATGTCACTGACCAGGATGATATGGGTGAGGGTTTTCAAATGTATCTGAGAAGAATTAGTATTCTTCTTAACTTTAGTGTGGTAGTAATAAGAATGGTGGTTCTGATAAGCTGTCCACAGGAGGTGGTATTGGGTTGGATTTAGATACTTATTTGGAGTATGTGTTTACAAAAAGAAGAAAATGGATGAATTACTGCTTACTTGAGGCAAGACAGCTAATTCTAGAAGAAATGATGGGAAATGGCCCAAAAAAGAATCTTAAAGATGAAGCAGAGGTAATAAAACTTTTTATCACTTATAGACACAGAAAAAGAATGTACTAATCAATTATTGTAGACAGTTCCATAAAAATCAATGAACTGTAAAACTCCACAAGGTTGAAGGATCATTCCTGTATTTTAATCTTTGAATAGTAGAATGTAAGCCAAAAAAGGTTGTCAAAAGAACAAAGAGAATCATTAAGAAGCTAATGTTTCTTCAAATAGTATAAGCTCACCAGGGGAAACATTCAACTCAAGCCTACCTGACCTCAATTCCTAATAAAATAATGAGATTACTCTCTGTTATTTCTGACTAACACCAAAAAAAGCAAATCTCCTCTTGAAGAAGAAAACATAATCTGGATTCTGTACTACTTTTTATACAGCATTGTTAATAAAAAGTCAAATTAAGAGAATTAACAAATATGGCAAATGTCCCATAACTAACGCCAACTATAAACGTGTGGTGTGAGTCCAACTCACTTATCTTCCTTTTGAAGGACTCTCTCATGACCCAGGGGGGCTGGCATGTAGGGAGCGACTTCTGCTGGAGCAGATCAAATCTCAGAGAGTGTTTCTGGGCTCAGTCTCAGGACAGGCTCTCCATGGAGAGCACCCATACCCTTCAGTTATTTTCACCCCTCTGTCCAGCCTGAGGTTTGGAGAGTCACTGAGGGTCCTCTGGGGCTCTCTTGACTTGGTGCATTGGTGCTGTGGAAAGAGCAGGCCAGATTTCCCAGGGCCATAAGAGATGGGGCAGCAGACATATTCTATATTCACAGGAAAAGCCAAGTCTCTGTCTCCACAATTGGACTTCCAATTTGTCAGCAACCCTGTTAGCACCACTTGCAAAATGCCCATCCTTACCAACTCCATTGCTATCATCCCAGATCAAGCCATAAAAAAAATAGAACTAACAAATATGATCTAATTGTGAGATTAAATACATCATTTGTGGGATGCAATGCAAGATGAAAGTGCAGGGCCTTTTGTTCAAAGTGACTGAAAATACCAAGGTTGTAACAGAGCATTGGCCAAGTATGAAAATCTAAGGATAAGGCCTTGTGCTACTGCAAAGTTTGCACACCTGTAAATGTCATATGTGTCAGTAAAGTTCAGCAAGTAAACTTTCCAAAATGTATCTAAAATCACTACAGACTTAAGATAAAAAGCAAAACCAGTGTATAAGTGGAATACATTTGATCATCTGGAAACTGAACAGTGCAATTTTCAATAATCAATAAGATAAAGAAGTCACATAGGAAAGTTGGTATCATATTTAACTAATGATAATATATTTGGCATTTCAAAACTTGCAGAATGTAGCTAAATTATGATTAATATGGAAGTATTCAGCCTTAAATTGTAAAATTGAAAATAAAAACTAAACTATAAATAAAATATTAAAATCAAATATTCAGTGTTATATCCTAACCATACAGAAAAATAAATGTAAATCAATCTCTCAAAATAATAGTAAAATGAGTATAAATAATAAAACAAAAATCTTTAAGTAGATAAAATCAAATAAATTCTACGTTCATTATTTCACAAGGTCAAATTAATAGGTCCCTACTAAGATTGATATAGAGGGAGGAAATAGAATTACCACTATTGGCAATGAGGACATCACTAAAAGTGTATAAAAATAAAAATTAAGAACAATTTTTGCCAATAAATTTAATATTTAATTATACAGGGCAAATATTTCCTGCAGGGTTATGAATATTTACCAAAGGACATATACAATCTAAATTGTTCACTATCCATTAAAGAAACTTAATCTGTTATGTATTACGATTCTTCCCACAAAGAAAACCCGAGATACATATCATTTCCCAAATAAAATTTACAAACAATATAAGTAAAAACTGTAACATCA
Organism: Heterocephalus glaber; assembly: GCF_000247695.1. The sequence continues at coordinate 6,564,583 of NW_004624791.1, forward strand.
ACAATAAATCAAAAAGAAAAATAAGCAACTCACAATGTGATATTATGGAAAGAATGTTTATGAAAATAAAAAAAAATCACAACCAATATCTTTCCCAATAACTTATCAAAAATTCCTCAAAAACATATTAAGAAATTGACAAGAAAGAGTAAATCTTTATAGGGGACTCTTTTTTTTGTGTGTGTGGTACCAGGGATCGAACTCAGGACCTTGCACTTGCCAGGCAGGTGCAGCACCACTGAGCTACATCCCTGCTCAAGTATAGTGGACTTTTAAAGTTAAATTTCATTTATAACCACAGATATTTATTTTATAGATATCCAGAAAATTCTTCTTAAAAGAGAATAAAAATAAAGAAGATGTAGCACATACTATCAACATTTTTTACAATAATGCAGAATAAGAGACAACTTGGCATTGATTCAAAAAAATTTAAAAATGTGAATAGGACATTGTAGTTGATCTTGAATCATACATATGTATCTTCATTAGATTTATAAGAAAGTGGGAGTTGCACTGCATGTGATTTGAGAAAAGATATTTGTTGCAATATAATATGTTAGTCATTTAGACTCAGTTGGATTAGATGAAAGATATAAACCTAAATAAAAGTCTTCTGAAATCTACTTCACACCATAGCACACAAATTAATTCAGACATTGTTGACTTCAATGTGTTAGGTAAAAAGAAATTCTGATGTTAACAGAAAAATCTTCAAGAATTTAAGGTGGGAAAAGATTTTCTTGTGATACAGAAAATATACAATCCATAAAGTGTATATATATATATATGGTCTTTAATCCATTGACCTCTACACAAACACACACACAAACACACACACACACACACACGTACAGGACAATTTTACATCTGACTTTTTTCATAAAAATGGAACACTGAGTAAAAAGGAAAATCACATTATAAAATATATTATAAATATATATCTGATAATGCAGCTGATAGGTATTTTATTTTATTATAAATTAATGAAAGAATAAGAAGAAATCTAATATAAAAAGATGGGATATCTACACGGGCATTTCAGTGTATGTGATATTCCAATGAGGAAAATATGGCATACAATTCTCAAACTTACAAAATATCTACCAAAAATGTTGAATAAAAATGTATTGGTATTATCAGATGTTGGTAGAAAATGTGGAGCTCTTGGAGCTATCTCGTACTACAGGTACAAATTTGTATAGCATTTTGACAAATTCTTCACCATTTTCTATTATAGCTCAGCATATCCAAATGTTATCATCCAGAAACTCCACTAGTAGGTATTTGCTGAACAGATATGCATATATCTGTTTAGGAAAACTATGTTTACATCAGCCCAATCCATAATTTATAATCATACTGTAAAATATATAACAAGTGTAAACAAAAGAGGAATATATACAATTCAAATACTGGTAAATTTAGTCAAGTTTTTTGGATGATTCAGACTAAAAATTAAATCTCTTCTCCTGTTTTCCTTTGGAAATATTTGACACCTAAAACCTAATTTTAAAATTTCCTTGGCATCTTCCAGCTAATAACTGAATATAATTGACTACCATGACAGTATTTGCTCCGTAGGCCTTGTTAGGCTGACTGACATTTTCTTAGAGCTGCCTTTCAGTTTGAAATTATTTTCCTTTCCAAAGTTACCTGGCCTTCATTATATCCCTAAGGCATGTATTGCTTACTCCTGCTCGCTCTTCCCATATTATTCACAGATGCTTCACAGCTCCTGCAAGTCTCTTGTACTTCTGTGACTTGGTCTCTGCTTCTTGTAAGACCTATATCAATACAATAGCTGAACAGTTTGACAATAACAATTACTCTGTCCTTTAATATCAATAATATAAAATAGGCATAGGCATTTCACCCAGCTCCTGAAACAGTCTGAGGACTAAGATTATTCACAAAAAAGAATTATTGTATTCCCTGAAAAATATTTAATCTATTACAGTATTATTCTCATTTTAATTTTCATGTAAATTAAACATCTGTGCAAATCTCCAAAATACTATAATTTTCAAGGACATTTCATTATAGTATTAAATAAAGGTAATCCAATATTATAGTCATAACATTAGTCCACTTCTCGTTGGTTTGAAAAAATATTTATACTCACGACAAATTGATACAATTTCAGAAGCAGAGAGATTGAGTTGTCCTTGACCCAATAAGATCCAAATTGCACAATGAACTTGGTAGATTTCCAGTAGTCAAAGTGATTATTAGTCATCACTTTAAATGATATTGAAATAGTCACTCAGGTTAGTGAAGGTAGTATACCTTTGATTCCTTGATATTACAAAACCAGTAAAAATCAAGCAGAAGTATCAAATTGAAAATGTGATTTATCTTTCTAGTGCTGTAACTTAGAAGTTGATTCTGCTTTAAGTGTACAAATGTGTTAGGGAAAAGTTCATACTCTTTCTGTGATAGAGAATAGGAGGGGACAGAATCAATGACATTTCTTTCGAGGGTGCTTAAAATTAAAGGAAAAATCTTCCTTTACATTAGACTACTGAACATGTTACATCCTGTTTAGTAATGAAATTTTGTATTTATTTTATTAATTTCTAAATTTAAAATGCTACAAATGTAAGTATTAGAGCATTTAACACACATATACACATCATATAGAGAAATTAATTTCATCCATTATCACATAGAAGCAACAAAAATTACTATTTTTATCTTATCTGTTTATTTTATATTTTATGTGAGTTTTTGTTTATGTGTTGTGCCAGTTAATTTTAACTCATATCTTGACGAGATTAAGAGAACTTTACAGGGGAGAATGGATCATGAAGGCCTGATATTCATGAGTGCATTAATCCACTGATGTTTACAGCTGAATGTGCTGGTAGGAAGTGGGCCCATTTTAGTAGATGAATTGTTGAGGGGGGTGAGCCTTTGAAGTATATACCTTTCTGCCACTCTTTCCCTATGCTGTGCTTCACTTCCACCATTAACTAACCTACAAATGTAGATTTTACCATCAGAGAAATTGCAACTTGTCTCCAAATATTTCACATGTCAATATCAATAGGAACAAGTTTTCTCCAAAATCGCCTTCTGTCATGATGCCTCTACCTTGAAACTAGCCCATCATGGACTGAAGTCTCTGAAACTATGAGTCAAATAAAACGTTCCTCCTTTAAGTTGTGTAGGTCAGACATTTTGTTTGAGCCAGGGGCAAGCCAATACAAATATATGCTGCGTACAGGAAAATGATGTGATCTGGTTAGGAGTCTGTTGTAGATAATGAGAGCCAAAGATGGGTATCAAAAAGATTTTGAAAGTATTTGTTTTCAGATATATTTTATTTTTTTCAGATATATTTTAAAGATATTCATGCCCTGTTTGTGGATTATATTAGACACTTCCTATATGTCACTTAGGTCCTTTCCATCTCCTTCCAGACTATTTCTCTTTCTAGCCATCACTGGCATAACCAATGTACATATCATGAGAATGAATACGCCATTTGAATGTAGTCTTCCACCTGTATCATCCCTATTGAGGTTGATGTGAAATATTTTTAGACCAGTTGCAATCCCTATGAATGTACAATCTACATTTGTAAGTTAGTTAATGTCCTGTGAGAGATGTGGCTGGTATATGAATGCTTCTCATTTTCTCTCACTGAGTGAACTTGCCTGTGATACAGTCATAAAACTTATTTTTCTGGGTATTCACCCTAAGCCAGTTGAAAGCAGGAGATTGTGATAGTAATTTAGAATTGGACTATTTATTGGTTAGATAGCAATAAGGAACTTCTTTGTGTTTGTCAGTAGGTATATGGAAACCTTAGTATTCAGTGATATTGCAGTTACTACTTATTACATTTTATATATAATTTGGATAAGGTATTAATGGAAGGTGAATCATAAGATGTACAATGGATATTGGCACTTGAGTAATAGGAGACAATACTAAACATAAGGAGTGTTTGAGTGAGCTGGTGTTTGTAAATTACATTGGAGTCTTGAGGAGAGAAAGGACAAGAGAAATAAAGATCAGTCAACTACTGGTAACTTAGAGCATAGTTGTAAAAGACTGATGACCTATGGAATATATTTTAAGAAGGATTATATGCCTTGTATATACAAAATAGACTGTGCTGAAAATCAAGTCCAGGATCTCTTTGTGTCAGTGGCAAGGCTGCAAATGGAGACAGAATGTACAACTAGTATGTATCTTACATGAATGTATTCTGACAAAAAATAGAGTAATTTGACACATATTCTGCAGATACATCTGAGAATTATGAAGCCTTCAAAATTTTTTGAACTCTTTAGAATCAGATGAATCCTCATTCTTCTAGCTAAGTAAAAGTAATTTCTTCTTGCATAGGATGTGTGCATTGAGTTCGCTGGAGGCAGGCACCTATATTTTGAGTAACAACACCCATGACTTTTTACTGTTTTAGTGTTAAATAGTGTCAAACATTATACAAGCTGGAAAAGGGGAATATCCTCTCAACTCCAGGAATAAGTTGCAGGCCAATGCATATGCAAGGCAGGCTGGTATGTAGTAGCAGGTGGACATATGTATGTTACTGTGACTTGAGGATGGCAGACTGAGAAGGGTCTGGGATATAAGGCTGAATAGGGGAAAACATGTTGAAGGAGAGATACTAAATTTAGGGCTATATCTCAGTATTCTTGGAAGGTCACCTGGAACCAGATCTTTTAGTCTTGTGGGATAGGTTTATGTTTATGAATGTTGAACATAAAATGCCTATGGTATATAATGTGGAGATGCTAACCCTAACCTCTCATAGTACTGAGAAACATATCAACAAGCTTAAGGAGGTGGAAACTTTTCCTCAGAGAAGGCCTAAAATCTGACTATGATCCTACAGAAATCACAGATGAGACTGCCAAATGAGGGTGATAGGAATATACCAGTGAAACAACTTCAATATCTTCAAGGAGCTTTATGGTACTTGTACTCTGTAAGCTAGGATTGATAGTGGAGAATCCTCTCAAGGAATTGGCATACCTAGTGTCAATGAAACTTGGAATAGCAGAGGACAAACATCAGAGGTTAGTTTTTCAGAGTAAAGTGACCACAATTAATATAGTGATATCAATCCTGATATCACTGTGAGAACATGGATACTTTTACTAGTAATATTAGATAATATTTATTAGCCCTGAGTGTTTGTATCAACAAGCTAGTCAACTGTATTTTAGTTTATTTTAACAGTTGAAAATTTAAGAGCTGATTTTTACATTGGAACCAATAAGTCTTCAACCTATTTCTCTTATACATCTCCAGTGTTTAAATGTTTTGCTCAAAAAGGATGCCAGATACACTAGAGGAAAGTCCTTGATAAGTTAACACAATGCTACACAAGCTACATATATTGTAAGTAATTTGAAGACAAAGTGTTTAAGAATGCTTGCCAAAGTCTGTCTGACAGGTTGTCCAACAGTCCTAATAAATTCAGCTGGTTCTTATTTTCCCAGTTTGTGTTTCAGTGTGAAGAATACTGACAAGGTGTTTCAACCCTTAAATTGGTTTCCTGACCTGTTAAGCATGGCATTATGATAGGAAAAGTCAAATTGAAGCTCGGGCAGGGGTCCTGATACAGATAGGTCCCATGATGGAACATGGACTATTTGAAGTTTCCACTGGAGAGGTAGCTCAGTGGTAGAGCATTTTGCCTAGCATATATGAGATCCTGGATGCAATTCCCAGTAGTACAAGAAATTAAAAAAAGAAGTTTGCAGAATCACAGTAGTATAGACATGCCCTGAGAGAACTTGTCTTCTAAGGGTAAAGAATGGGTTAGTGTTTATACCTCTCAATAAAAAGAAGTATAATTTGTGACTTTCCCAAAAGTTTTAACACATATACAGAATATGAGAATGCTACACAGGTCCATTTATTGATTGGATTACAAGATTGCTATTGCATATTGGTTATAGAGCTAGAGGGGCTTTATAGCAGATAAAATGTGCACTTCAACTTTGATCATATGGCAAGAATATTCAGCAGTGCTAGAAGCATTCTGTGGTAGAATAGATGTAATGTCTTGTTAGTAGGTATCAATAGTTCTTCATAGGCTCTGACAAATTTCTCATTTCTAAAATGAAACTTCAGGCTTTCCTTCTGAATCTTCCTTGCTAAATATTGCATGAGGGATAGTAAAAGACTTTGCCCAGTGTGTATTTTATGGGCAGTGATGAGGTGGATCATTATTAACAGCTCAAGGTGTAACCTTTAGTTAAGCTAACATAGGAGAGTTGAGTAGGGGAGCGGGAACATTGGGAAAAGATGTACCTGTTTCTCTCAGATAGTGAATGATTCAGTGCAATTATAAAAATTCTAAGAGAGCTTCCCTGTGGTATTAAGCAAACAATAGCATTTGGTAATGTGGTTTACTTGATAAAACAATCTCATTGACTGTTCTACCTTTCCTGATTCATTAGCTTTATTTTTCCCTTCTTAATAATGTTGTAACATTTAATAGTTTTGCTTCAGGCTCTGCTTACTGAAGAACCTAGTCTAAGACACGGATGGAATGTGAAGCTTGATGAAAAGAAAAAACAAGCCTGGGGAGCAGCTGTGTGGTCCAGACTGGCATGGCTGTGGGTGGATACCAACCAGGGATCTGCCCGACACTAAGGACTACTGTACACCTGCTCAAGCCAAAGGCACACCCAGAAAAGAGCTGCACAAGCACACAGGCTTCAGCCAGAGGCCTGCCATTCCATTGGCCACAGCCAAAGACCCACCTGAAAATGAGCTACACAGACATAAAAGCAATCCCAAGAAGCTCACCAGATACCATTGATAAGTGTGTGGAGACCCTAGCCAAAGCCTGCACAGACAACAGGAACTGAGGTGCACAGTCCTCAGCCAAAGGCCCTCTCAGACAACAGCTAGCTACATAGGGGCCCCAGAAAAAGGCATGCCTAGATATCATCCCAAGTATGCGCAGGCCCCAGCCAGAAGCTTTCCTAGAAAGTAGGTCAGCTCAGGGATCCAGAAGGCCACCACTCTGAAGCCAGGAATTGGTGCACTGGTGAGCAGCAGAGTAAAGGCTGCTTGGTGGCTTGCTGAGAATTCAAGACCACTGGATGACCAAAAAGTCACCTCAACAAATGCACAGCAGGCTGCATCTGTTGAAATGAGAAGATAAGTAAATAAGTCTCAAAACCAGATTTCCACATCACCTAAGGCAACCCCAAAGAGCAACAAGATGGAATAATCTGATATTCAACTGCCTGGACTCCCTGAATTGGCAATGAGAGCAGACCTGGAAAAAAAGCAAATCAGAAATAATTTCTCAGATAACAGCAGAGATTGTGCCCATAGTACAAGACATGATTAATAAATCTAGAGAGGACACAGATAAAAAAATAGAGGAGCTGAGGAGCATGGTGAAATCCCAACATAGGAAACAAATGGAATCCACAAAACAGATGTAAACAGATAGCCAGGAGATTAAAAACTTCATTGAAAGTATGCACAGCAGAATGAGCCAATGCAAGGATAGAATTACAGATATAGAAGATAGGATTGCAATTAGTGACCAGGAAAGGAAACATTTCTTAAAAATAGTATGGTATCATGGGAAATCAATCCAGCAGCTAATAGACTATGCAAAAAGGAATAATATCACAAAGATCAGAGTCAATGAGGAAAGAGGGAAGTGCAAATGACATAAAAAATTGTTCACAGAAGTAATGGCAGAAAACTTCCCAAATGGGTGAAGAGAACTTGACATACAAATAAGTATGGAATATAGGACTCCAACAAGCTGTTCACAAGAACAAAATATCTACACATAGGCATATAATAGTTAAGATTCCAGAAATTCAACAGAAGAACAAAATTCAACAAGCAATTAGAGAAAAGAAACAAATCACATACAGAGGAAAGCCCATCAGAATTACAGCAGACTTCACAACACAACCCCGTAAGGCAAGAAGAACATGGAGTGATGTATTTCCAGCCCTAAAGGAAAACAGCCTCCAACTCAGGTTGATGTATCCTGTAAAACTATCTTTCAAAATTAATGGAGAAATAAGATACTTTCATGACAAATAGCACCTTAGGAACTTCACGAATACCAAACCAGCACTCCAAAAAATTTTAAACAATATCCTAGAAAAAGTCAATGAGGATCACAACACTGAGAAGCACAACAGAATGAACCCATCAGGCATGAAAAGAAATTAAATGCAAAGGGGGAGAATCTAGCAGAAAGAAAAAGTCATGACAAGGAAAATCAATACATATCTGTTATAACCATCAATGTTAATGGTCTCAATTCACCAATCAAAATAAATAGACTGGGCTGGGGATTTAGCTCAGTGGTTCCAGTGCTTGCCTTGCAAGCACAAGGTCCCAAGTTCGATCTCTGGTACCAAAAAGCAAACAAACTAAAAACTAAAAACTAAATAAATAAAGACTGGCAGAATGGATTAAGAAGCAAGATCCAACAATATTCTGTGTACAAGAAACAAACTTAATTAAAAAAGAAACTCAAATACTGAAAGTTAAAGGGGAGAAAACAATACTCCATTTGACAGGAACCCCCTCCCCACCAAAAAAAACAGGAGTAGCTATTCTCTTTGCAGATCAAGTGGATTTCAAATCAACACTGTTTAAGAGAGACAAAGAAGGACACTACATCCTTGTAAAGGGAATAATCCAAGAGAAAGAAATGACAAACATTAATATATATGCACCAAACACTAGTGCACACAATTACATAAAGCAAATACTAATGGACATGAAAAATCATATAAGCACTAATACAATAGTAGTGGGAGACCTCAATACCCCACTGTCACATACAGATAGATCAACAAGATAAAAAATAAGCAACATAATACTAGGATTCAATCAAACTCTTGAACAAATGAACTTAACAAGTGTTCCACCCCACAAAATAAGAATACACATTCTGTTCAGCTACACATGGGTTATTCTCTAAAATAGACCACATTCTCCCTCATAGAATATGCAAAGGAATTGAAGTTATCTCCTGTATATTATCAGATCATAGTGTGATGAAATTAGAGATCAATAGCAAATGAAACTGCAAGAAATTCATAAATAGATGGAAACTGAACACATTTCTGAATAACCATTGGGTCACAAAGGAAACTAAAGAAGAAATTACACAGTTCCTAAAATTAAATGACAATGCCAATACAACATATTGGAATATGGGACACAATGTAATCAGTCTTAGAAGGGAAATTCACAGTAGCAAATATTCACATTAGGAAAGCAGAGAGAGCTCAATTACACAGCCTGATGCTGAAAATTAAGCCTTTAGAAAAAGAAAAGCAGGATAAACTCAAAGCTCACACAAGGGAGAAAATTACAAACATCAGAGCAGAAACCAATGCAATGGCAACTAAGAAAATGATACAAAAAAATCAATGAAATAAAGACTTGGTTCTTCAAAAAAATAAACACGATTGATAAACCCTCAGCTAACCTAATCAAAAAAAAAAAAGAAAGAAAAGAAAAGACCCAAATCCATGCAGCTAGGAAGGAAAAGTGTGAAATTTAAACAGACCCAGCAGAAATTCAGAAGATCATCCGTACCTACTTTGGGAACCTATACGTCAATAAGATGGAAAACACAGAAGAAATGGACATATTCTTAGATACATGTGAATTACCAAAGGCAAATTAAGAAGCCCTAAAAATTCTAAACAACCCAATATCAATCAATAAAATTGAAAACATAATTAAAAACTTACCAACTAAGAAAAGCCCAGGTCTTGATGGATTCACCTGAATTCTTCAAGACATTTAGAGAAGAGCTACTGCCACTACTGTTTAAACTCTACAATGAAACTGAAAGGGAACCAATACTCCCAAATTCATTTCTGGAAAGCAGGTACCAGAGAAAGGCCCAACTGAAAAAGAGAAGTACAGGCCAATCTCACTAATGAACATAGATGCAAAAATCCTTAATAAGATACTGCCAAAAAGAATGCAGAAGATCATCAACAAGATCATACAGCCTGACCAAGTGGAATTCATCCCAGGGATGCAGGGATGTCTCAAAATACACAAATCAATAAATATAATACATTTTACTAAAAGAGGCAAGGACAAAAAACATATGATCATCTCAATAGATGCAAAAAGCATTTGCCAAAATCCAACATGCATTTAAGATGAGAACTCTCCAAAAAATTGGAATAGATGGTCTTTACCTCAATCTGATAAAAGCCATTTATGAAAAACCAACAGCCAATATCATACTAAATGGTCAAAAACTGAAGTCCTTCACACCAAAATCAGGAACAAGACAAGGATGTCTACTATCACCACTCCAGTCCAATACAGTTTTGAAAACATTAGGCACAGCAATTAGACAAGAGAAAGAAATAAAAGGAATAAAGATAGGAAATGAAAAAGTCAAATTGTCACTATTTTCAGGTGACATGATACTCTATACAGAAGACCTTAAGAACTCCACCAAAAGTCTTCTAGACTTAATATCCAAATTCAGGACAGTAGCTGGATACAAGATCAACACACCAAAATCAATAGCTTTCCTCTACACAAAAAACAAACTCATTGAGGGAGAAATAGGGCAATCAGTTTCTTTCACAATAGCATCCAAAAAATTGAAATAACTAGGAATCAATATAACAAAAGAAATCAAAGACCTCTACTATGAAAATTATAGCACTCTGCCAAAAGTGATTGAAGAGGATGTCAGAAAATGGAAAGACATCCCTTGCTCCTTGGTAGGAAGAATTAACATAGTGAAAATGGCCATACTCCCAAAACTGCTGTATAGATTCAGTGCAATCCCAATTGAAATCCCAGCAGCATACTTCACAGACCTTGAGAAAAAATCCAAAAATTCATTTGGAACAAAAAGGGACCTAGAATAGCAAAGGCAATTCTAGACAACAAAGACATGGCAGAGTGTATAACAATCCCCAACTTGAAATTATATTACAAAGCTACTGTGATAATAACAGCACGGTACTGGCAAAGAAACAGACCTGAGGACCAGTGGAACAGGTTAAAAGATGAAGAAACAATTCCAGGCACACTCAGCCACCTCATCTTTGACAAAGGAGACAAATGCCTCACTGGAAGAAAGATAGCCTCTTTTATAAATGGTGGTGGAAAAATTAGATTTCAACTTGACAAAGATTAAAATTAGACCTATCTCTCTCACTGTGCACTAAACTAAAATCAAAATGTATGAAAGATCTAAATATTAAATCAGAAATGCTGAACCACCTGGAACAGAGGTTAGGTAGAATTCTTGAAGACATTGGTATACGAAAAGATGTTATAAACAAAACCTCAGTTGCCCGTGAACTAGCACAAACAATCAACAAGTGGGATCCTTTCTTACTACAAAGCTTCTGCATAGCAAGAGAAACCATCAACAGTGTGAAGAGACAACACAAAATGTGGGAAAAAAATTTCACCTGCTGTTCCTCAGACAAACGTCTACTATCTAGAATATATAAAGCACTTAAAAAATCAGAACTCTGAAATTTAAAGACCAACCCAATAATGGGCATCTGAAATGAACAGACATTTCTCAGACAAAGAAGAAAGAGCAAATAAACATATGAAAAAATTTTCAACATCACCAGGCATTGGAGAGATGCAAATGAAAACAATGATGAGATTCCACCTCACCCCAGAAGGAATTACTGCTATCATGAAATACTGGCGGGGCTGTGAGGAAAGAGAAACCCTACTCCAGTGCTGGTGAGAGTGTAGACTGGTGCAACTCCAGTGGAAATCAGTATGGAGATACCTCAAAGAACTAGGATTGGAAGTCCCATTTGACCCAGCTATTCCCCTGCTGGGTATCTTCCCCAAAGAACTAAAAACATCACACCACAGTGATATATGTGTACCCATCTTCATAGCAGGAGATAGCTAAAACTTAGAAGGAGTCCAATTGCCCATCAGCTGGAGACTGGATAAAGAAAATGTTGTTTTGTTTTTTTTAATAAAATGGAGTATTACTTTTCCATTAAAAATGAGAAATTAGAGACCTTTATTGCTAAATGGATGTATATTGAGGTGATACTCTCAAGTGAAATAAATAGGACACACATGTGTAAATATTGAATAGTTTCTCTAGTGTCCAAAACTGAAAGTGTAAATAAGGACTGAAAGGTATAATAGATAATGTGAAATAGGAAGAAAAGGTGCAAAGGGGAAGGGGAAGTTAAAGGATAGGGAAAAAGAAAGAAGGGAATTTAATTAATATGAAAAAATCAGAAAATGGAAACAAAATCTTTGTAGATACAGAAGGGTGGAGGGGTTGAAAGGAGGGCAGGGGAATGGGGAAAAAAATGAGAACCAAGATGGATTATGTAAAGGTGCAAATTTCTAATGATGAATGTCATTATATTGTATAACTTAAATGTACCAATAAAATCAATTTTGATAAAAAAGAAAAAAACAACACAGAGGTATCCTGCATGTAGGTAGTTAGGTGAAAAGTAGTGTCATTTTGTAAGATTGGAAAGAAAGGAGAGGAAAAATTTTGAGTTACCACTAACTCCATATTTAATATATTCTTTGAGAAAACATGATTTAAATATTTTAAATCAGAGAGATAGGCTATGTTTTCAGTTTTTGAATGACATCGTTCACATAGAACTCTACAGTTAAATGAAGACTAAAAATTAAGGAAGTCACACTTGAGAGTCATGGAACTTGCAAAGAAAAATGAACAGTTCACATTATCTGAGGAATCACTAAGATCACTGCTACCCTCAAGAGCATGGGAGATGAAGATCCACTGGGATTTAATGTATCACCCATTTAACTTCTTTAGTCAGGAGATATATGAGATCTTGAAAATGACAGCAGTTGCTGAATTAAATTGTAGCTGTAATTCTAGGAGGAAATCCATTTATTTAAGCAAGCCAATTAAAAATACTTTTCTCCTATCTCAAATACTAAACAGTTTTATTAGGAAGTAGAAGTTAAGCAGTAGACTTTTGCTCTCAGCCTAGGATTATATACAACTCCAGTCATCTGTCAAAGTCTAGTCATTGCAAAACTTGATCATCTCATTATTCTGCACAATGTCATGCTAGTCCACTGATTTCCCTAACATTCTTCATGAAGCAGTAGTAACAATATGTTCTTTCAAATTGTATAAATGCCACATTGGAAATAATGTACTCCATTTCTGGTACCAATTCTATATTAGGTAAAGCATTAGTGTTAAAATAATGATTCTCTAAGATATAGCACCATTTTCTCACGTTTGAAAAAGTTTAGATGCATACAATCATGGCAGTTCTCAGCCACAGTTCTATATTGGACTGAATTTCTTTTCCATTATTCTCTGAGAAATAGGGTATTATCATTATCTGCATGATTGAGGTTGGTTACTGCCATATTTTAGGCCATTAAAACAGAGAAAGAGAAAGTACCACACAGGGAATTTCTTCTCATCGAAGGGAAATGGTATTAGTACAAATCAATTTCACCCATAGTCTATTTGTGAGTATGAAGTCACTACTTTTAGTTACAAGACAGGCTTGGAAATAAAATGCCTGGCAAGGCAGCCACATGCTCACACGAGTCTTGCCAGTGGAAGAGAGGAAGAATGAATTTAAAGTGATGATGAGCTCTTCCTTACAATTTGGAAGGTCAGGAAAGGAAGTACTACTGCATTTAGGTTATGGATACAAATTACATTTTAAATTTCTAGCCAATTATAATTAATTGTTAGCAGTACTTTAGAATTCTTTGACAAGAAAAAAATTTTGAATAGGTAAATATCTACAGAGAGAGAGGTTAGAAGAATTAATGAAAATACTTATCACTATTATCAGGATGAGATGGGAAATGATAGAGGTAAAAGTTCAGAAAAGTAAGTTTAAATAAATAATAATGATATGCAGGTTGAATGATTACTTGATGTATAGTATTGTATTGATATTTTATATAATTTCTCTAATTTGGATATATACTTAAAAGAGAATTTTTATTTTCCTTGTTTTGTCCTTGAGAGAGTCTAGGTGCAGAAATTTTAATTACCATGCTGAAGGGTACAAATAGTAAGTGAAATGTTAATCACTTTATAATCTGAATGTTCATGTTCCTCCAATACTTATATTTTGAAATCGAAATCCTAACCAGCAATGTGACGGTATTTGGAAGGAGAGATTTTTATGCAGTGTGACTCACACAGGGAACAACTCATATCCATTGTAATTCTTTAGGTTTATTGATTCATAACTGTCTTTCACTCTTTTTTTCAGGACATTTACTATTGACGAATATGTATTACACTCTAAAAGGAGTCATACCTTTGTTTTATAGATGTCTTTTATATGGACCCCTCTTTTCTTATATTCTCCCTACTATTTGCAAAGATGAAAGATCAAAATTTTATGTTAGACTAATATAACATTAGGGTTCAGCACTGTAACTAGCAATAGTCCTGTCTGCATGGTAGCAGATCGATGTATGGCCCAAGGCTTGCCCAGACAGGTCCATGGGTAAAAGCAGCAACCTTTTCAGAAGGTAGCAGGAAACCAGTTGACTCAGACTTGGAAGATGTTTTCTTTGGTGTTTCCATTTAAGACAGTAAGTCTGGGTGCCTTTAGCAAATATAGGTTTAGGAGGAAATTGTTTATAAGGCTGGAAATAACTGCTTTGGTTCATTATGTGAGTTAGGGCTTATGCTATTCATAACACAGCATGTTTTGCCAATTGCAATGTTGAAAATTGAATATTTAGGTAGATTTATGAAAACATTTGAAAGAAAATAAAATTTCACTTGGAAGATCTCCATCAAATAGTTTATAGCTTTTCTCAAAATATTTGCATTGGCTCTTATTGAATAGTTGTTTTTTTTCCGGAAGTTATTCTTAGTTGGACAAAACTCAATTCCCTTAGCTTTTCTTTTCTTTTTCTTTCCTATTTCATTTCTTTTCATGTAGGTTAGGCAGAGTAACTTCTAAAATCAGAATTTTAAAGATTCTAGAGCTTTTCTTTTATTTGGAAGTAATCTATTAAAGAATGACAGATTTCCTCCCTTGAAGAAGATTCTGATAACATCAGTTACCACCTCAATATAGAGAGTGCTTGTCTTAGTAAATGGGACATTTGAGTATTTGCTTTGCCTTTTTATTCTAAATATTGTTCAAGAACATAAAGTTATTGCATAGTAAAATACATACACATATTAAGTTTAAAAGGAGTAATAAAGCAACATTTTTACTTACTTCCCTAAATTATTTTGGCATTTGTCATGCTTTATTCAGCAACTTTGTGATAAATAAATCTTTTATAGAGGGCTGACCCCCAAATATTTATGACTTGAGAATGATCCTTAATTCTCTGACCTCAATTTGAACCTACTGAAGTGAAAGTGGACAATTAGAAGAAAATATAAATGTAACATTCTTTCTTCCCAAAGATAGAAGCTTCAACTAGAATGTTTAGCTCTAATCATGGAAGCACTGTCTTTGTCCATGGCAACTCTAATGGGTTTATCTTTATCACCATTGTTAAAGACACCATTTTCCTTCCTCTCTTTTCTTCTAAGTTCATTATTGCACAATTCTTCAAGCTTTCTCAGACCATTATGAGTGCTTGACTTTTGATGAGGTTACACACATATAACTAATATGGGTACTCATTCATATTTTCTATATCAAGGTTTTCCAAAAGCAGCTTTTACTTTGACTTCAGCAGATAAATCCTTGAGTGCTTATTAAAAGTGAAATTTATTCAATTCATCAAATAAGACTTGAAGCATTTCGAACATGAGTACCTGCATTTTATAAACACATACTTCAGGAAACCTTATGTATATAAAGTTTAAGAAGCTCTTTAGAACATAGAAAATAAATGGAAAGCAATAAGAAAATTTCTTAAATAATTCTATAATGTCTTCTGTATATAAGTAATCATATAATCAAGGATATTTAAACTTTATTTTTCTTCTGTTCAATTTTTTCATGCATTCCAAAAGGAAATCCTTGTGTTTTACAAAGGGTTCGAAGGCCAATTCCTATCTGCTCTGATGCTTAGATTTGTGAATGACTTCCCTTGAAGTTATTTCAGCAAATTAAATATAATAATAATTAAAAGTGATTTTGAGATATTAATTATATCTCAAGTGTATAAGGAATTTTTGTAAAAAATGTACATGGGAAAGATTCTTTAAATAGTAGTTGACTTTGAATGAATTTATTGTTAACAAAATTAATTGCTGTTTCATTCTTTTTTTCTGATAGTAATTAAAAGTTAAAGTGTTATCTTTTTTAATATAGAAAAACTTTGGAAGTTCTACTAATTAAATTTCCCCTTAAACTTGTCAAGAATATTAAAGACATAGGTCAAATATATAGTAGCTATAATTACTTTGCCTGCATTTGCCATTTTTAGCTAGGCAGAGTTTTTTCTCTGGATTTTCAAGCAAACTGTAATTATTCTTGTCAATTTCAGTTGCATTACTCTCTAGGAAACAGTACAATTTGCTACTAGACCAAGCTGCTGTCTTTTCAATTCTAATTCCAATCTGGAATAAGATGCTTTCTGACTTAATCCAAAGAGAGTATCTCCAAAGTTTTCACCTATTCATCTCTATTCTAATGCTGTGTTGGGATTATGTCAGAACAGACTGAGTACAGTTTGCATTGTGAAGATCATTTTTGATTACCCTGCTACAGAGTAAAATAATGAAGTTGAGTGTTAATTGGCCTAACTGGAAGTATTATAAGTTAACAGATTGTGTCAATGACTAAATATAACCCAGTATGATGCAGCAGCAATGGATATAAATTTCTAGATAAAGCCTAATTAATAATTTTAATCTTTATTATGCATATAGATAATTTTTATCTTAAATGTGTATATGAAATTTTATTTATATTATGTGGTGGGATCAGAAAAATACTAATATGTCTCTTAGAATTTCTTATTTTAGCTTTATCTATGTTGGTAACTCCGTAAACATCTTCTGACAAAATCTAAATAAGGGAATTACTGGGCCTTTTAAAAGTTTTTAAAATATATAATTATATATTATAATTTCAGTGGGGAAAAAAGCTCTGTAAGTTATCTATTTGCCTATCTCAAGTCAGCTTTGTTATCTTCTCTTGCTGAACTCCCATGCCAAAACAGGAAGATGAAGAAATATTTTGAATATGGATCCTTCTAGAGTGAGTCATTTAGAATCAGTATGCTTTTGTTTTGTTTTTTTGTTTTTGTTTTTTTTCTCCATTCCTAGCCCTCCCTTCATCCCCTCCACCCTTCCCTATTTACAAAGACTTTATTTCCATTTTTTCCATTGCTCATCATTGTTCCTTTCCCTTCTTTCCTTTCCCCTGCCCCTCCCACTACCCCTACCCCTTTGGACATTTTTTTCCTATTTTGCACTATGGATTATTCATTCTAATCATTGGTACATTTTAGGTATACAATATAATGACATTCATCCTTGGAAATTTGCACCTTTACATAATCTCTCTTGGTTCTTATTTTTTTACACTTACCCAGCCCTCCCTTCAACCCCTCCATTCCTCCCTATTTACAAAGATTTTGTTCCTATTTTTCCATTTTCTCATATTAATTCCATGCTTTTGTTTTTAAGATAAATCCCAGGCATTTAGTTATATGTTCTTCATTCATAATAATGCAGAATAAGGGCAATATATTGCACAATTTCAATGTAACAGTTTCTTTTTATTGTATTTTAAAAATCTTAAATACATTGTAGGTTCACTTATTGAAAATTTATTGCAGCAACTCAATAGCTATAACAACTGTGCAAGTATTCCAAAAGACAATATGTATGCATGTATTAAAATATTACAACTTCAAGGCTGGGAGTTTAGCTCAATGGGAGAGCCCTTGCCTAGTATGTTTGAATTACTAGGTTCAATATTTAGTAATGTGAATAAATGACTATATAGATAAACTTAAGAAAATATTAACCTCTTGAGAAAATAATATTATTTGAAACACTTGAGAGTCCAAAAGTACCAAAAACTGCTTTCAGGATTATTTTCTACATAAAGGGAATAATGAAACTGCATGATTTTAGAAGCATGTGACAAAAACATGGAAATTAAAGCAATTTTTTGCCTTTCTCAACTGTGATTTTGCTTTTCTTTCTTCTTCTTTTTAAGGACAACTGACATCATCCCATGAATACAACCCTATGATGAATGCTAACTAACACAATGACTGGTGTGGCTATGGGCTTTTGGGAGTTACAAAAGACATTAAACATCAATATGATATCTCCAACTTCATTGAGACTGGGTTTAGAATGGGAAATATAGGTTAGGAAGGCTAAAAATGAATCTAATCACCCAGAAGAACAGAAGAGACATTTTTGCAATCACATTTTTTGCTCTGCTTTTTGCTCCTGATTCTCACTATAGACCCTAAAGCAGCCAGCATACCCATATCAAAGTGTCAAAATTAGGCTAGCTTGAAATCCCCTTTGCCATATTATTTAGTTCCCCATCTTTAAATTCAGCCTTTCAGGAAGTCTTAGGGCATGGACAAAATGTAGACACATTCTTGACTAGAATTAAACATGCATGTCCTCTAGTCTAGGTTCCAATAAAGTCCTCATTCCCATCTGTGACATGAGCCTAACCATTAATGTATGCATTCTTCTTTGCATGATGGTCTTCTGAGCACTGGCTATTATTGCCCATGATGCACTGTTTACAATATTCTAGAGTTTCTCAGTAGCCTGCTTTCCCAAGTTTTCCAAATTCTTCCTATAAGCAAGTTGCAAAGCTTTCTGAACGAGGTGGTCAGGCAGTCACAGCAACAGTCACTTCTCTGGTACCAATTTTCTCCATTAGTAACTTTCCTATCCCTGGCACAAAATATACAACACATGCAAGTTAAAAGAGGAAAGATTCATGTTGACTCACGAGCTCAAAAGTTTTAGTTCATGATTGGCTCCGAGGTAAAAACAGCATGATGGAGCTGCACGGTGGAGGAAAGCTTTTCAACCCAAGGACTCCAGAATGCAGGGAAAGAGATGGATCTTAGGGCAAGAACACCTATTTTTAACATAAGCCCCAGTGCCCCACCTCTTTCGCCCAGGCCCCATCTCTGAAGATGCTCAGCTATGAACTTATTAATAAATTTACTAATGAGTTTAGTATCTTCATTGTCTCTTCACTTTCCAAAGCCCAACCTATGAACATATGAACGTTTTAGGGAACATTTTTAGTTATAAATCATAACTATGGTAAAACATTAAAATCCTCTGTAAGCATGTTGAAATATACAGTACATTATAGCTATCTATAGTTATTTTATTGTGCTATATAGAACAGGACTTCTTACTCCAATTTAACTGGCTTATGCATCCATATATATTGTGCATTTTATTTGTATATATGTATATATTTATTTATACATTTATATATTCACTTTCCCTCTTCACTTTAAAATT
>NW_004624791.1:6584120-6595523 GCF_000247695.1 Heterocephalus glaber
ATAAGGAAAGAAGAACAGGAAAATAAAACAAGCAGTGATGGAATGGAAAAAAGTACATGAAACTAGTAATAAATTTTGACTGAGCCCGTATCAGAGAGTTCTATAACTTACTGATGTGGGCTACCTTCATATCATATTTTTCCTTCCAAGAAAAGGGATAAAGATGGTTAATTATAGGATAAACAAGGTTTATCAAATAAAAAAATACTCAAATGAAGCAGAATTATTCCTCTTACTAAGATCTGAAAGAATGTTCTCTCTTATGTCCTATTAGATACTATGTAATTTAGAATTCATGTTATGATACAGATACATAAGACAGATATAAAAAGCCATTACAATAACAGCCTTCAGTATATTCCTTTGCTAGTAAGAAAAAACCTGGCTTGTTAAAGCCAAATCAGCACATTAGCTGTCTTTTCAGCATACATTATCATGGATTTGTATAAGCTAAGAGCAGATTTAAACCTTCTCGCTGGCAAGAGGGAGTGTAGTGCATTTGGATAATACTTTCACGATAATGAGTTCTCTACCCTAAATTTTATAATTAGTAGAGTGTGAAGTTAAAGTCTATATCAAATAACTGCAATTATTTTATATCCCAGTTTGTTAGTTAATAATAGAACCATTTTTAACAATTTAAATTGAAGGTAGATTTGACATTTTTCCAGAAAAGACATGTTTAAAAAGGTATTTAAAAGAGAAAGGCGTTTGAAACCGAGGCACTAATACCTAAACATAATTACCTATTACCCATCAATATATAACAATAGCATAAATTTAAATCAAAATGAGAATTAACCTATTGAAATATACAGGTAATAAGTTCTACATTAGTAGTTTATATTGTTCTTTTTCTGTACTCATAAAATTATAACAGACCTCTGATATGTAAAGTCTCAAATCCCAGTTCACAGTTATAGAATAAGAATATGTGTAAGGGGAGACATTCTTAGGGAAGCAAGATAAGCCCTGAGAAGTATTGTCCTTATTGAGCAGCATAATAGTTTAGCAGTTTTTTAAAATACTTAATAGTATATATACTGATTGTGATCATTAATTGTGACATGTGAATTTGACCTGGGTAAGAACTGCCTCATAGACTGGTATGTTCTGGGTGTGTCTGTGGATGATTGACAAATGTACTATATATTATATATATATATATATATATATATATAGCAAAAAATCAGCCTTTCAGATATCTAGCAGGTTGGAAGTTATAATATTTCCCTTACATCATTTGAATTATTTTGCTTATTTGGATTATTTCATGCCCTATATCCATCTTCTGCATAGGCTAAACAAAATTTAAATGAGGATGTGGTGGGAACCACTGCCCCTACATCTTTCAAGTTCTTGATGGTGGTCCTAATCTCTGCATTCCCTCCAGGGTTGTGATATTGTTTTGTAAATATAATACAAAGTGGGGAAAAACTACAGTCAACTAATAAGATCCAATAAAAAATTACAAGACGGGAATAATGTGGGACAAAACTATGATCAATCAATAAGATTATAAATACAGTCACATAGGTAATATTGATTAAATGGAGATTAAATGGCAAAACAAGTCATGTAGCAAGCATCCACAAAATGAACAAGGAATTTCCAGAAAGAAAATGGACTAGGGATATTTTAGTCAGCGGATGATTAATGTTTATTTAGAATATCAATCACTGTTATTCATCTCTAGGGAAAGTATGTAGGTGCAGTATTTTGTCTCTTTTTATAATGCTGACTTTTAGTGAATGTAACTGGACAGTACTGGTGCCTGGTATGCAGCTATTGACTTGGCAGACACCTTTTTCTCCATACCTATTCATGAGGCCCACTGGAAGCAATTTGCTTTCAGGTGACAAGAACAGGAATATACATTTCATGTACTACCTGAGGAGTATATTAACTCTCCAGCTCTGTGCCACAAATTAGTTCTCAGAAATATGCTGACTGAACCAAGTGAGCAAGACGCAGCAACTACTGGGGCCATTGTGGCAGGGATGGAGGTTATTCATGATTTCAGGAACATAGACTTTTGTTCACCAAGGGTAACATGGCTGCAGCCACCCCTAAATTCCCTGTCAGCCAGCAGCAGAGACCAATACTGAGTTTCTGATATGACAATTCTCTGTGGTGACCAATCTGTTACTCAGTGGCAAGTTGATTACATTAGACAGCTTCTATGATGGAAAGGGTATCACTTTGGCCTTACTAGATAGGCACTTGTGGATATGGAGCTCCTTCACTGTGCCTAATGGTTCTGCGAAACTACCATCTATTTGCAGAATTCCTCATTCACTGCCACAGTATCCCATATAGTATTGCTTCTGACCAAGAACACACTTCATGACCAAAAAAGTGAGAGACTTCCACAAGTGCACTGAAAAACGTGCTTCCATTTTCAATATCCTATCTTTGTGAAGCAGTGTTTTCTGCAGTGAGATCAATCAAAACAAAATGACAAAATAGACAGGGCATAAGCAACATAGTTTAGGTATTATTATCTCCCATCACCTCTAGATGGGGCTAATCTAATTGCAGGAAAACAAGCTCAGTTCTCCAACTGATTCTGGATGACAGTGAGTTATATACTCTTATCATTATATACCACAATGTAGTAATAATAGACATTAGGTGCATAATCAATGTAATGCACTTGAAGCATCTCAAAACCGTCTCTTCCCTGGTCAGTGGAACACTTATCTGTCACACAACTGATCCCTGATTCAAAAACGGTTAGGATCACTGTTCTTAGTGCATGGCTAACTGTTCAGACTACTGGACACTGTCCAAGGGTGTGATCTGGGCTTGTGTGTATATCTGTGCTTGTGTGTGAGTGTGAGTGTGAGTGTGTGTTAGTAACAAAAGACATTCTTTATAATCCTCTGTTAACTGGAACACTCCATTTTCAGAGTTTTTTCTTGCATTTTGAAATAAAGAAGGTAATTACTCATCTTCACAAGGTATTAGTTTTCTAGATTTGACAACGTGGATAGAATGATTCTAAAGATGATAAATTATATATTGACATAATTTAAATTTCTTGAATTGACATATTTCTTGAATATCTGTATACAGATTTTTCCTTTAACTGAGTTAAAATAAAGATAGTTTTACTCTTTATTTTGAATGATAAATTTCAACATTAAAATTTTATTGCCAAATTGCATTGTTAAACTATAATTATTTTGTCATTTGCTATATGCAGAATTTCCAAATTAAATTATTCATGTAAGTGTCATAATGTCAAAATACTTACTTCTAAGATAAGCAATATTTGTTCTTTATAAAAAGTGGATAAATATTGGTTATATAATTTTGTTATATTGGACAGAGGGAAAAATTTAAATGAATGTTTTCTATACCTATTTTTTGCTATGGAGCCTTGTGTGCCAATATTCATATTTCTGGTGATTATAACTAAAATAGAGTTCTCAGTAGGAAGTTTTCATTAGTTTGCTGCACATAATAGCATATGCCAAGATTCTCCTTGTGTCTATTCTATCCTTTCTAATGCATTTAAAAATATGACCTTACAAATTAATAGCAAAAAATTCATATCTCTTACTTTTCAAGAAAAATATATGAGATCATAAAGGCGATCTAAAAAAAACCTTATTTTGCTTTGCTTTATGTTGTGATAGTACTATTAAAAGCTAAGTTGATATAAACATTGAAAGCAGTATCTAAAAATAATTGTGTATATGTACATATACATATAAGAATATAACATGTTACTGTATGTAAGTATAAGATTAAGTAGGTTGAAAAGCAAAGTATTATAAGTCGAGTAGCCTCAAATATCATTTTTCTTATTACATCATGGGATTGTGATTAAACTGTTATTATGGTATAAGTAAAATCATGCCAATTTTATGCTCCCCATTTTATAAGTGCCTAGGAGTTCAAGAAAAACATTAATTAAAATTTAACTTTGACCTTTTCAGCAAATTGTTTCAAAAGTTATTACAAATTGCTATAACTTTATTATAACAATATGCATTTGTCCTAACCTTTAGGTAATTTTTCTTTCATTGCAACTTGTGTCTTTTACTGTTAATGTGTTCTCATTACTGTTATTTCTAACACTGATATCACTCATCAGTGTTAGTAGTTATACCTAAAATATTTTTGACCACAATTTCTCAACTTTGTCAGGTATCCCTAAAACACATTTTTAAGGAACAAGTAGCATTGAGTTTAAAAATTGATGTATACTCCATGTCTGAAGTTTAAATCCTTATTTTATAATATTAAGCTATCTCATATCCTAGTTTTCAGATCATGAATGGCTGACAGAGCATTTTTTAGGTAATCTTGATCTAAATAGAATTGTGATTAAATGAATTTAATTTTTAAGTTTTGATAATAATTTCAGATCAGTAAATACTATCACTGTTTTCTCTTTTTAAAGGTATGGCTAGACTTGATTAATAATGTTTAACTTTTCACAAAAAAGAAAGGCCATTTCAAAACATATTAAAGATTGGCTTTATATTTAGTTTTATGTAACTGGTTATGTGAATATGTCTAAATACTGAGGAAATCTATCATTGTCTCAGAACCAAACAAGACTCATCTGTGTTTCAGTTAGTGTTTCTTAAGCTGTTAAAGGCAATGATAAAGAACCAATATCTATTTTATAATTTTGATCTTGACTGTGCCAATTGAATTACAATTCCCTTTATCTAAAATGTGCCTTTTAATTACTGAAAGACATATAATACCAAGTAAATATTTAACACTTCTCATGTTTTATTGTTGATCTGTAAGTTCAGATGCTTTTAAAAGTCAGTATGGTGCAGCAAATAAGACTTTAGTTTTGAATTCTTAAGACAGATTACATTATAATTCAGGATTGTGCATATTTAAATAGCTATTTAAAAACATGAAATTGTGAAACTACACTTTTATGTGTGATTTGTAGCTGAATTTTTGTCAGTTCCTTAGAAGGATTAGGGAAGGTACAACACCAACACAAATTTATAAATTATATGACCATAAAAATTAAGATAAATAAAAACAAAATCACACATAAAAAAGAAATGATTTTATTTTAGATCCAATCAGATTTTTCATAGGTAAAGTGCGTACTACACATTATTGTAGTTTTATTACACATATAATATGTACATCACCTATATTCTTACTGAATAATTGGGATGATACCTAATATGGTTAAGTCAGTTAAATACTACACTAAGCAGTGTACACTTATTGCCTAATTAAATCATTCTAACATACCAGTGAAGTTCATGCTATAAATATTTTCATGGTACATCTGATTATTTTGAAATAAAGGGGTTGCATATAATTAAATTACACATAACTAAGTATGCCCTAACCAAGGAGAGGTTTGACCTTGCATGATTTTGTTCAATAATGTAGCAAGAAATAGTAAATATACAATACAAAACTATCTTCTTTAAAATGCCATGTTTTCAAGAAGGATACAACTAACTGTTAAACAGATTGAGCCTGGGAGAAATGATTAGTAGAGGCTGTCTAACTTGTGTTCCCCAGATAGGCAGCAAGCCCTTCGAGAGTAGACTATAGGCAGTGAGTTTTCCTGTCTACCAAAGATGTTGTATAGCAGAAGAATTTCCATTAAAAGGAAGTAGTGACTACTAGTTGGCTGGCTAGTAGTAATAAAATTACTTTTGCTTTTATTCTTTGATAACTACATTTTCCAGCCTCAGATTCAGAGCCCTGCAATGAAGAACTGACCAGTAGAAAGATACAGATGTAGAAAGCGACTGTAGGGCATGACTTTAAATCAAGTGTTCTGAAAGCAGAAGCAGGTCTAGGGGTGAATCAGTTGGCTTTCAGGATATCCTTATGGATGGCAGGACATAAAGATAAAGGGAGAGGCAGGTCTCTGGTGAAATGCTGGTGCAGGCCAAGTGTAGACTGCCTGCCTCCAGACTCCTGTGTATCAGGGAAACAGTAAATAAACTGATTGGTTTAAGCACTGTTTTAGGAACTCTGTTATTAGAAGTTAAATATAAGTAACACTAGATGGAAAGGATTTCACATTTCACATTATGATTATTATTACTAAAATTCCTTCCAAAAACTCTACTCCAATGTGTAGTCCACAATAACTGCTAAAAACTTAATTTCAGTTCATACTTCCTCCAATTCTTAACATTATCAACACTTTAAATTTAAATTGACAATAATCTGAGCAAAAAGAAAAAGGCTTTATATTTTTCCATCATTTAAACTATGTTTTCCTGATCACAATAGGAGCTAAATTTTTAAAAATTGTACAATAAGTTATTTTACATCATTTATTTTTCATTTTATTATTTATACTGATATATGTAGTAAAGTAATACCTAAGACACTGCATCAATAGTACAGAAAAAGGTTTTATTTGTTTTGATTTAAACTTTTTACTTTTTTTGTTTTATTTAACATTTTATGAGATAAAGCTTATCACAGACAATTTAGTCCATTAAAAATTTTGAGTTCTCAAATTTATATTAAATATAAAGGAAGTGGGAGGGTTGGGGAAAGGATAGAAGAGAATGGGATTAATATGAGAAAATGGAAAAATAGGAACAAAATCTTTGTAAATAGGGAGGAATGGAGGGGTTGAAAGGAGGGCTGGGCAAGGGTGAAAAATAAGAACCAAGAGAGATTATGTAAAGGTGCAAATTTCCAATGATGAATGTCATTATATTGTATACCTAAAATGTACCAATTATTAGAATGAATAATCAACAATGTAAAATAGGAAGAAAAGGTCCAAAGGGGTAGGGGTAGTGGGAGGGGCAGGGGAAAGGAAAGAAGGGAAAGGAAAAATGATGAGAAATGGAAAAAATGGAAATAAAGTCTTTGTAAATAGGGAAGGGTGGAGGGTGTGAAGGGAGGGCTAGTAATGGAGAAAAAATAAGAACCAAGATGCATTATATAAAGGTACAATTCCCAATGAGAAATGTAAATGTGTTGTATACTTACAATGTACCAATAAAAGAATTTAATAAAAAAAAATATGTAAAGGTATATATAAACTCATCAAAAATGGATTTTTATATTTGAGCCCCAATTAATATTTTATTTAATAGTTTATTAAAGAAATTATGAATAAGCTAAAATTATAAACCCTATGAGAAAGATGAAAGAATATTTTCAAAATTTGCCATTGAGCCATGCAATTAGCTGAAATTAGAGGCCCTTATTTTGAATTTAAGTTGTGTCACAAAAATATTTTTATTCCTCAGTGTAGTGTTTCACTTCTATAATACTAGCTACACAAGATGCTGAAGCAGGAGGAGTATAAATTTGCCACCAGCTTGAACAATTTAGTGAGACTTTGTCTCAACATTGAAAACTATAAAACATCTGGAGATGTAGCTTACTTGTACAGATTTTACTTAGCACACAGAAGGCTCTAGGTTAAAGCCCCAGCACCACAAAGTATTCTTATTATAGTGGTATAAATGGGATCTGATTTACTTATTACCAAAACATAATAGCCATTACTTTGCAGAAAAATCCACTTTTAATTATTTCGAGTCCAAGAATTTTAATGTCTTGTTTGCTTATTTAGAGTAAATTCTACATATATCAGATGTTTATACTTTTTTACACCATTTTCTTAATGGCCAAATTAGATAGAATTTTTATATCTAGGGACCTTAGGGCTTTATTTTAAATTGATGCTGTCACTCAAATTCATTAGTCATACTGCAAAAATATTTCATTAAAACTTGTAGTTATTTCAGAACAAGTGACATGTAATCAAACATTTATAGTTCATCCAAAAATAGAAAATAAATATGAGATACCTTCTGCAAAGGCTTTCACTCAACCATTTATAGATAATTTTGGAACTACAAATAGATATTCATGAGAATAAACACTAACACATCTTCAGTACCTCTAAAAGAACCAAAGTTCAAAATATACAAGGACTCTGGCCTTAAATTTCCCCAAAGTTTATGCACACAGTCTAGGTCACACCTCCTGAAATGTCAAAAGATGTGATATAAAAATATATTGTAAGTTAAGTCACAGTTGTATACATGTCCTTTAATAGAACAGAAAAGACTGAATATTTAGCCTAGCACGGAGTAATTTTACCTGGTAATTGAAATTTATATATGGAGACTTGCATTCTTTTAATTTCCATTTTTCCTCAGGATTGCTGATTTCCTTTGGCTCAAGAGTCAACAGATAAATTAGACACAAAAACACATATACAAACAACACACACACACACAAACACACCCATACTGCCTGTCAATCACAGTATGAACTTCTTAGATTAGGCCAAAACCTTTGTTAAATGTTTGTCTTTAATAGCTAAATAGCTTAGTCAAAACTTAATGTGAAAATAGTAAAAATAAAATATATTACAAAGTCTTCATGGAGCTCACTGAATATAAAATCAATTTAAAAGTCAATTCTATTTTTCCATCACATGGGAATTTCAATTTAAAATTAACACTATAAATGGTACAATTAGAGATAATGCTATCAGAAGTCCAGGCATGTATGTAAACTTGTCAGAACAAGTGTGAAGAGTGAAGATTTTTGTGTAATATTTTTCAGCCTCCACCCTAAAAGAAGCTTTAAACAACCAGATAGATATTATTCCACCTTCGCATTTGTCACCTCAGAACAAGATGATGGGGATATGAAGGAAGGGAATCATGGTGTTGAGTATGGAAGGCATAAATGAGTCCAGCCACATGAATCCTCATTTTGCATATCTGACTCAACTACTATATCCAAACAATCTGGCTATCACTTTCCCAGAGATATATGTTACAGGCTTCTTCTACTAAAGAGTTCTTCCTTTCTTGTCTTCTCTCTCAGCTGCCAGACCTCCATTGGCGAGTGTATGCTTGCTCTACTCGCCTCTCCTTTATCTTTTACAGGCATTTCCTCCAATAAAATTAATGCATGAAGAATTCCATATTGGCTCCTGCTTCTTAAAGAACCTGACCCAATGTAACAGTCAGTGTTTATTTAAACAATTTTTATTTCTCATATCTTCTCATTAAATATATGTCTTTATTATCATGCAAAATAAAGCATTATAAAAATAGCAGATTGAGTACAAAAGTCAATGAAACCAATGCACCAATGTTGGGGATGGTAGAAGAAATGGTAATAATTGTTTGTTGTACCATACTTAATGACTTGGGAATAAAATTGTGAGAAATACCTGAGACCACTGGTTACTAGAGCATTTTGAAAGAAAAAAACAGCAAACGAAGTGATGTTTGTTCCCCAACATTTGTCCTAGTTTTCCATATTTTGTTATTTAGTATTTATAACTATTTTCAATGCTTTTAATTTTTTTTTTTTAGAGTTCAATGCTAAATTTTATTCACAGTCAAGTTTTTCAAGTACTTACATTGGCAACATAACCACTAATATAAGACTTCCTGGAATACATTTATAAACAAAGAGCTCTATTTATCTTATACAGAAAAGACAAATATTTGGGGCACCTTTGAGAATGCATCTGATATTTTCAGATTCTCAGTTTGTGTTTTTAAATACTGGAAGTATTAAAGCCTATGTTAGGACTATGTTAAAATCATCCTGGCTCATGTCTCGAGTCTCCAGAACAAACTCAAACAGAACAACAACAGAGGAGAGTATTTTTCTTTCTTTTTTTTTTTTTTTTTCTTTTGGTCCCTGGGATCCAAATCGGGCGAGGCAGGCACCAGAACCACTGAGCTAAATCACCGGCCCTGGAGGAGAATATTTTGACTACAACTCTACACTGCTTCAGTCAGGTGGTACCCTCTGAGTGTGGGAGATAGTTTGTGCAATAGATCAGTTTAAATTGGAAACTCTTAGCTTAGTCCTAACGATCCTATTATCCAGTTTGTACTTCATACCATGTTATTCCTCCTTTGCTTACACAGAAAATTATTTTGATTTTTTCTATTTGTACAATTAATGATGATAATCCTGAAAGTTAGGCTATGGGATAAAATCTTGCTTATTTTTTCTGGCAACTTTGGTTTCAACATATAGATTAAATAACAGGAATCATTACAGACAATCTACCTATAAGACAAATATTTTTAAACTGCTTCTGATTTTTTAATTTACTTTTTTTGGTTTTTTGGTGGTGGTACTAGGGCTTGAATCCAGGGTCTTTGCTGTATCCTCAACCCTTTAAAAAAGTCTTTGTTTCATTTTTTTGAGACAAATAGAGCACTGAGATGACAGGCATGCACCACCACACACAGTTCTAATTTACTCTTAATAAAGGATAATAAAAACTCAAAAAAATAATCAAATAATTTTAATAAACCCCATGACACACAGAAACATTATAAAATTTATCTAGGAGAAATTTACATAAAACTTGGCCAATCAAGTTGAGATGTGGTGATAAATGGAGAATTTAATAAAAACTGGCCACTACTAGATGCAACAAGATCAATCTGAGAAGTTTGGTGAAGTGCTTTGGTCTTGGCCCTTTAGAATTTATGGGATGTCTTGAGACATCTCTTATTCTTATTCTAACTTCCTACCATTTATTAGCTCTTCTTCCAACAAATTCCTTTGAGGACCCTCTTCCCCAGCTCTCTGTCCATGTGACAGTGGTGGGATTCTTTCCCTAGCCCTCACCTCCAATGGTGGGCCTAGTAATTCATCTTGGCCAATCAGAATAGGGATTAGATTAGCAATAGGAACTGGTTGAAACAGGGGGACATGACTCTAGATGGGCCAATCAGAGCCAACCAACATTGGGACATGTACTAGACCCGTCTCTCAGAATTGCTCCTTCTCAGTAGCATCACTAGCTGTGGCCACCACCATCCTACTGCAAAGGAAACTGAGGCTGCCCAAGAAGGAAACCAATGCAAAAGAAAGCAAAGCAAGGAGATGGAGAAAGAGTCCTCAGGGCATTGTCTGAAATCCTAGATCTGTACCTGGACCTCAAAGTTATAGTTTCCTTTTGTGGCTGAGCCCAGGTTAAATTGAGTCTGTGTAACCTTCTACCATAAAAACCTTAGCATGAAGGACCAAAGTACATTTGATTGTACATCTTGACACTTCCGCTTCTTGGCTAACCTAGAAGAGTAACATCTTTCACAAACACCAAGGCTGGTAAAGGCAGGAAGGAAACAATGTAGAAAAACAAGCTGAGAAACGTGCTAGGTTACATATATAAGGTTCTCGCTGAAACGCTTGCAAAGATTGTCCAAAAAGGCAGATTCGCTGGTATATGCATCCAACAGCACAAAATCCTGGATGCCAACTTTGTCCTGGACAGTCAGCTGCCCTTCCATGTGCAGAAATATGTGCCTCCTCCTCCACCTCTTCTTTGTTTTAGTCCTTATTTACACTTTCAGTTTCTCACACTAGAGAAACTATTCAGTATTTACACATGTGTGTCCTATTTATTTCACTTAAGAGTAT
>NW_004624791.1:6616607-6634587 GCF_000247695.1 Heterocephalus glaber
TATGAGCCTGTTGTCATATAGGTAGGTTTTCAAGCTAGGAATATACTTTAATAGGTGCTATTCAAGTTTTATATTTCCTCCAGAGTTAGCTTCATTAATTTGTCTTCCAAGATACTTCTTAGAAGTTGTCAAATTTATTTCAAAACAGATTTTTGTAATATGCTGTCTAGATCCTTTTAGATTCTGTAAAATCTGTGGTAATATCTCCTAGATCTTGATATTATAATTTTAATAATATATAATTGATATTGTGTAATAGGAAGTAATGGTCTAAAGGAGCAGGGGAAATGGGAGAGGTAGGGGAAAGGAAAGAAGGAAAAAGAAAAAATATGAGAAAAGGAAAAAAATTGGAAACAAAGTCTTTCCAAATAGGGAATGGTGGATGGGGGGGAAAGGAGGGCAAGGGAAGGGGAAAAAAGAAGAACCAAGATACTCATGTAATGGTACAAGATCCCAATGATGTATTTAACTATTTTATACCTAAAATGTACCAATAAACTTAATGAAAATCAATGAAATTGCTGTAATCATTTTGAATCAGTTCAGGAAATTGAGACAGTTATGGAAAGATACTCACCAAGGAAGATTTCAAGTAATGCTTTAGAAAGTATCAAGAATGATGAGAGAAGCATGCTTAGGGGAAAGAATATTTCAAGGGAGATTAATGACAATGCTTCTTACTCTAATAAATTTTTAATTTAAATATTTTCTATATTTTGTGATAATACCTTGTCCATATTAAATGTGATGTGTTGAGAAGTACCACAGAAAAAATTATAGTTTATAACTAACTAACCTGTAGTACTGTAAGCAAACTAAATGAATCAATAAGTGTAATTAAATTAAAAAGGCTATTTTTCAGCAAATAAAACGGTCAACAGAGTGAAAAGACCTTCCTGGAAAGTAGGAAGTAGTTTTTTGTGTGTTTTTTTGCCAAGTATTCCTCTGATAGAGAACTGATACTTAGAATATGCAGAAAACTTTAAAAAAACTAGACCCCCAAAGTAACAGAACAAATCAAAATGTGGACAATAAATAAATAGACTCTTCTCCAAGGAAGAAATATAAATAGCATGAAAAAATATTCAGCATCTTTGGGCATTAGGGAAATGCAAATCTGCATAGATTCCTTGTTACTCCAGTAAGAATAGCTACCATTAAGCAAACGAAAAACCCAAAAAATACTGTTACGGATATAGGAGGAAAATGTAACTCTTCTACACTATTGGTGGGAATATAAAATAGTACGATCAGTATGAAAATCAGTATGGAGATTTCTCAAAAAAATAAAAATACAAATTCCACTTGACTAAGATATATGTCTCCTGGGTGTCTTACTGGGTTAAAAATATTATATTAGAGCAATACATATATCTCTCTGTTTATAGCAGTGTCATTCATTGGTAAATCATAGATACAGACTATATGCTCACAGATGAAAGGATAAAAATATACAGTATCTATATTCAAAATGTACTATTCAACTATATAGAAGGATAAATTTGGGTCTTTTGTAGGAAAATGAATGAATCTTGAGACCATAATGTTAAGTAAAACAAATTTGACACGGAAAGTTTAATATTTCATGGTTTGTCTTATATGAGAAATCTAAAATACAAATAATTTAAAGAGATAAAAGAGAGATGATAGGAAACAGGGAGGTAACATTTTTGATGATTGGAATGGGGACGTGAGAAGAGGAAACAGGGTTATTGGAGGGAAAGGGGGATCAAAAATGATCAAGATACGATATATCAGTACCAATTGCCCAAAATGTATGTAATTATCATGCGTCACAAACATAAACCAATAAAAAGGCTAATATACCATAAAATGGCTTATTAAAAAAGTAAAATTTTCATAGAGATCTTCACTTCCACATACAAAATTTATGTATTTTGAACTTTTGTGTTTTTAATAGAAATGACAGTGTCTTTTACTAAGTGTGATTTGACTCTGAGACTATTATGTTTTTTAATCATATCCTGAGTTTCTCAGTTTCATTTATGCCCTGCCTGAATATTCTTGTACTGTTTTCTGAATTAAATGTGTTTCCTTGATTATCGCCTCACTAGACTCTAAATTTTTTAAAGGTGGAGGCTTCATGTTCATTTTATATCTTCAGACTTATGAACTCAATTCATTCATGAGGGCTAGCTGTAACTCAAGTTGTCAACGAAGGGTCAGGCTCCTCTATACAACCTTCACAGTCTCTCTCCTGTATACATGAAGATCTCAATGTCCTTAGAGAGACATTGGCCCAGGATTTCTCAATTAACCCCACACAGGAAAGGATGTTGAAATGTTCCTTCCAAAACTCTTTAGGTGTTAAATCTATATATGAGACCATCTGGAAGCACAAGTGGCTGACATTTGGGTTGTAGCTCAACACTTTCTTCATAAGTTAACACTAAAATTCTAGTGATAACCCAAATTATTTGTACATCAGGCTAATCATAACTTGAGTGTCCACTGTACTCTGAAAATTACTGGTGTTCAATAAAGTAATAAAATCACACACACATAATCAGTGATATAAACTATTAGAAAAAGATCAAATTTTAAAACTTGAAGTGTTAAAAAATAAAGTAAAAAATAAAAAAGGGCCAGGGATTTAGCTCAGTGGCACTATGTCTGCCTCATAAGCACAAGGTCCTGAGTTTGATCCTTGTACCAAAACAAACAAACAAAAAAACACCCCAAAACAAAAGAACTTGAAGTGTCACTAATTTAAAGAAGGAAGCATGGAGTTTCAGTGGGAAGAAAATCATTGAGACCAGATTGGAAGTAAGAGATGAGAGAATAAAGTGATACCATCTAAGTATCATACTGTTTTGATGGAGAAAGAGAAAATAATAGGTATATTCTACATGGAAAAGGTAGCAGAGCCAAGTTTCAAAATTTATCAAGAAAAATGAGGGTGAGAAGGATTAATCACAACAGCAAAATTCCTCTAAATATTGAAAGATACGTAATCTCAAACATAGATTCTGTGGCAGATTCATGGCAACAACCAATGCTTTTATCCAGCAACAACTTTATACTTTATGTTTTGCTTTTTCAAGCAGTGAGCTAATAATTTAACATATGTGTTTCAGAAGGCATTTCTGATTATCTGTTGGCCACATTATATGAGTACAACTATTCTTAAACTCTCCGTGTATTGCCATAAGCAGGCTTTGAATCACATTTCCCAGAATCCTTTGGAAGACAGAATTTTGTTAGATTCTACCAGTAGGGGATTCTTTCACAAGAGTTGGGTAGCTAAAGAATCTATCTCACAATCTACATCAACACATTAAAAAGGACATAGGTAAGCACAGTGTATTAAAATAACCAGTGTTTTGTGCAAAAGTCTTGACATTAGCTCTAACCTTTGGTAATGTTTTGCTATAGTCTGAAAGGCTGGAAGTCACCAATCTAAGAGTTCTTTCAAGTCTTCGGATATTTGATTAGTATCTATTTGCTTGTAGTCCATTCTTTCCTTGTGGAATTTTTAAGGAGTATGTGTTTTCCATTCCTAACCTTGATACCGATACTGTATGACTTGTCTCTACCCCAGAAGCCTACAGGTCATATATCAAAGTAGATTTACTTTGCAGAATTCAAACACCAGGATCAACTTTGCACTGAAGAAGTGATGATAGTTATAAGCTCCAAAATATGACATTTTGGTCAATGACAGACTCTATAAAATGGAGGATTCATACACTATAACAGAGTTGAGAGTTTTCTATTTCCTAGTGGCATTAGAGCCATCATGTCAAGAGGAAATGCATTACTCATGTATTTATGGTGATGCTGGGGTAAATAAATTTACTTCACTCCTGGTTACAGGAAAATGTAGTTCATACCATTATGTCAAGTACATAATATTTTATATTGTTAACTATGTTACTGGTATATGTGCTAAAATATAATTTTATAGTTATTTTAGAGTGCATTTCTATTATAAAACAGTTCCTGTTAAACAATATGTCATGTGATGCTGGTAACAGCTTCATATATCTCATGTGTATCTCATCTCTTGATTGTGTCAAGAAGACACTTCATGTGATTTATTTATGTCCAACTAGTTTTGTGTAAGCACACTCTATGATTTTCATACAATGATGAAATCACTTAAAGATGTATTTCTAAAAAATATCCATTTTATTATGTGATGCATGACTGTAGTAACTATGGTTTAATATCTTTTTAAATGGTCAGAACTAACTGATAGTATATGTCTCTTAAAGTAGTTACAGGTACCTCAAAAATTCTCCTTGATTAATAATTAATAGATTTACCACATTATTATTCCTTATGTTAAGAAACACTAGAGGAAGCACTAAGTCACTCTAGCTGATTGTATTCAAGTAGTCAATGTTTAAAAAGACAAGAAAATATCACCAAAAGGGAGTCAGAGAAACATGTTGTACTTCTAAAGTAAAAAGAGAGACTGCTGAATGTTTTGGCACATGCCTGTATTCCCAGCTCTCTGGGAGGCTAAGACAAGAGGATTTCAAGTTTAAGCCCAGCACGGGCAATTTAGCGTCTGAGACCCTGTCTAAAAATAAAAAATAAAAAATGGCTGAGGATGTAGCTTTGTGGGAAGGCCCTGGGTTCAATCCTGGTATGTCAAACAGAGAGACAGAGGAGAGAGAGGGGGGTGAGAGAGAGAGAGAGAGAGAGAGAGAATGAACATCTGATTAAAGTGAGAGTAAATGTTGTGTATGTACATTTCCTGAAGCAGCATGTAATATTCAATTTGATAAAGAAGTAAACAGTTACTAAATGCAAAGTTTTTTGGGATGATTTTGCTATTGTTTGTTTTAAAGTAAAACCAGGCAACAAAAAAGTTGTTACTGATGGAGAAATACTTGCACAAAGCACATACCTGAGAAGATTATTTTCAAAGCCACATATTAAAGGCTTGAGGCCTTTTTATGATCTTTATTCTGCACATGACTGAGTAAATATGAGAAAGGACAAAATGGAAGCAAAGTCTTTGTAAATAGGGAAGAGTGGAGGGGTTGAAGGGAGGCCAGGGGAATGGGGAAAAAATAAGAACCAAGATACATCATGTAAAGGTACAATTCCCAATGATGAATGTAACTGTATTGTATCCCTAGAATGTACCAATAAACTTAATTTAAAAATATATAAAATGTCTCCAAATCAGGATCTCATCAGTGGTGCAACATGATAAAGTTAGAGCCCTAATACTACAAACATTTTCCAAAAAGCCCATCAGATGATAATAGCACCTTTTGAGTTTGGGAGGGCACTTCAAATCCAAACCTAACAAATGCCCTAAACTTATTCATAACCTCTAACACTTTCCTCTTCCATTTTTGTTTCTTGGTTTAGATTTATTTATTTTTGCCTTTCCAGTAAGAGTATATCACTTCAGATTTACTCCCAGGCAGCTAAGTATATTAACAATATAGCATTGTTAATCATACTGTCCATGTTGTACAGATAAATCTCCAAAATTTATTTTTCTTATACAATTAAAACTTTGACCCTTTTGACAACCACCTTCCCATTTCTCCTCCTCTACCTCTGACAACTAGCATTCCACTCTTTGTTTTATGTGTTTCACTATTTTAAGATTCTATAGGTAAGAAAGATCAATGCAGCATTTATTTTTCTGGGTCTGGCTTAAATTACTCACCATAAAATCCTCCTGGCCCATCCATGTTGTCAAAAATAGTAATATTTGTTTATTTTAAGGCAGAATAATACAATTTTGTGTACCCACATTTGCTTCATTTGTCCATCTGTCAATGGACTTTAAAGTAATTTCTAAGTGTTGGCTATTGTGAATGATGCTGTAATGAATGTGAGACTTGAAATGTCTCTTCAGGATGCTTAAGATCAGTCCTCTGGATCGATACCCAGAAGTGAAATGGCTACATCAAATGATAATTCAATTTTAAATGTTTGACAAGATTTCATATTGTTCTATACATTAACTGCAACAATTTATTTCCTCACTGACAGTGTATAAGACTTCCCTTTTCTCTATGCTGATCTCCTGTGTTTTTTATTAAACTCATCCTAACAGTGAAGTGATATTTTATTTGTTTTTTTTTTTTTTAATTCACATGGTCATTATTTTTGAAGAGCATCTTTTCATATACCTTTTGTTCCATTTTTTATGTCTTTATGGAGAAACGTGTATTCAGGCCCTTTACCATTTTTAGTGGGATAATATGATCTTTGCTTTTGTGTAGGAGTGCATATTGTATTTCTGACATTAGGCCTTTACGAGATGTATCCCAAAGTTTCCTTTTATTTGCAGAAGCATTTCTAGTTTGAGGTAATTCCACTGATATATTTTCGCTTTTATTGCCTATTGTGCTATTGGTATTACAGCTAAGAAATAACTGCTTATTCCAATGTCTGGAAACTTTTTTCCATAGTACTTTTAAGAGGTTTAATGTTTTGGCTTTATATTTAGTCTTTAAAACATTTTGTGTGTATTTTGTACATAGTATGTTATAAGGACCCAACTTCCTTCTTTTACGTCTGCCTATCCAAATTTTCCATCATCACTTATTGAAGTAAATATAATTTATTAACTATATTTTGGAACCCTAGATGAAGTTTAGTTGCCCATGTATGCTTGGGTTTATTTTCATGCTTTTATTTTTTTCTATTAGTGTGTGTGTGTGTGTGTGTGTGTTTGTGTGTGTGTTTCCATTATGCTTTAATTGCTACAGGTTTGCAATATATTCTGAAATCACAAAGCAAGATATCTTCAGCATCATTCTTCCTGAAAATTGCTTTAGCCCTTTGGGACGTTTTGTGTTTGTTAATAAATTTTAGTATTTTTCTACTTCTGTAAAAGAATTTCTTTGAAATTTGATAGAGGAGATACGAACCTCTAAAAATAACATGGAACAGTCTTACATTTATTTGTGTGTATGTGTATGTGTGTCTATGTGTATAGAGTCTTTACACTTTTCTACATATAAGATAGTATCTTGTGTAAAAGGGGAGAATTTACATCTTTGTTTTCTATATAAATGCTTTTATTTCTTTTTCTTAATTAAATAATTGTCTTTTCATTTATTTATTTTTATTAGTACATATTTCAGTACATAATAATTACATTTATCATGGAGATTTTGTACATATACGTAACACACCTTAATTCTTTTTCATCCTCTGCTCCCTCATTCCTCCCTTCTACTTCCAACTCTTGATCCCCTTCCCATTTGCAAGTTCTTCCAAGTATGATGTAGAAGAGAGAAGGTGAATCCTGTATTTGGGAACTTAAAAGAAAGACTTGAGATTTTCACTGTGGAATATGACATTCACCATGGACTTTACATAAATAGCCTTTATTATAGAGAACTATGCTCCTTGTCTACCTGATTTTTTGGAAGTTTTTACCATGAAATGATGAATGTTGTCAAATGCTTTTTCAGGATCTATTGAGATGATAGTATGAATTAAATCCTGCCTTCTGTTAATGTGTGTACCATACATTGATCAATTTTCATATGTAGACTTATCTTTGTATTACATTGATAAATCCTACTTGCTCATAGGACAATATATGATTCTTTTTTAAGGGGAGGGTTTGAGACAGGGCCTTGCTTTGTAGGTCAGGCTAGCCCTGAACTTACTATGTAGCCCAGGCTGATCTCAAACTCATGGAGATCCTTCTGCCTCGGCCTCCTAGGTGGTGGGATTACAGACATGTGCCAGCACACCTGGTTCAATATATGATTCTTGAATGTGATGTATTCAGTTTGTTAGTATTTTGTTGAGAAGTTTTACAATGATGTTCATCAGAAGTATTACCCTGTAGGTTTCTTATCCTGTTGATATTGTTTTCTGGTTTTAGGGTCAGAGTGATGCTAGTCTCATGGAATGAGTTTGGAAGGCTGTAAGAATTGGTTAATTATTTTTCTGCAAATATTTGGGAGAGTTTACACATAAAGTTATCAGTCTTGGGATTTTCTTTGTTGTAAGTTTGTTCTACTGATTACTCTTTCAGTCACTTCATTTGCTATTGTTCTGTACACACTTTCTATTTTTTGATGCAGTAATGGTAAGCTCTAGGTTTACAGATATTTTGTCTGTTTTTCTAGGTTATCTGATTTGTTGATATATAGTTGATGATAATATTCTCTAATAATATTTTTTAATTACCTCTCTGAGATTAGTTGCAATACCTTTTTCTTCCCCCTTTTTTATTTTTGATTGTGGCTTCTTAGTTTTGTTTTGATTTTTAATCTTCTTTTTCTTTTAGTATAGCATGTGTTTTTGAATTTTGTTTATCTGTTTTGTGTTTCAATTCAAGGAAAATCTTTGAGTTCCTGAATCAAACTTATATTTAACACTTGTATTTTCTTATCATTTAGAACAATAGGAAATTTGAAATGATAATAATGAGCTTATTTATTTAAAGTAATATATATTCTAATTCTAAATTTTTAATACTTAATGAGTTTCAGGGAACTAAACATAGTAAATGATTTTATGTAATGATTTTGCTTTAAGTAACTTTATTTGTATATTATAATTAAATGTCAAATATGTCCATTGATTATTTCTTAATAATGAAATGAATATTTTATTCTTTGTGAAAAACAAAGGAGACTGTCCTAAAGATAATGCTCAGCATGAACAGGAAGAAATTGTTGAAATC
This sequence comes from Heterocephalus glaber, assembly GCF_000247695.1. The sequence goes on from NW_004624791.1 coordinate 6,625,258, forward strand.
TGTAGTCCCCATAATTGAGGAGGTGGAAAAATGATGAGATACAGTTGGGCTACCTTCTCAGCGTAAATTCATAGCAGTGCAAATGACAAGGCCCTGAATACTTTATCACAGTACAACCCCCTTATAGAACACAAGCTTTCATTTTTATAGACATTATAGCTTCATGGCCCAAACAGAATAGAACTTCTCAATATCCTGGCTAGCTTTCTAAGATGAAGGTGAGGGCCATCTTCAGACACTGACACATTTATTTCACCATGAGAAGAAAAAAAGAGATTAGCACATTTTTTCTTGATTACTGATGATTCTGCCTGTTTCAATGTAAGGAATAAATTAGAAATATTTCTCCTTTTTAGTCATTTTTAAGGAAGAATTTGATTAATGTATCTTCAAAAGATGGTTTCATAGTTCCTATCTGTTAAGCATTACATTATTTTGGTTTAGGTTTGTTAATATGTGCCTTGCATTGAAAATTTACATTATTTTTTTCTCCAGAGTATGTTCTGTCTTCAGTATAGGCAGGATCGAACAGACATAGGCTCTTCTGTTAAATCTAAGTTTTGCAGAATAATTGTTTTATGTAAATTTTTAACCATTTCATAAATCCTTTGTGTATATTTTAACTGCTTCTGATGTTTTCAACTCTGACTTCTCCCATAATTTCCTTGCTGCTATATTAGCTACTGTAGGAGTCATTAGTTTCAGTATGCCTTTCTACTTTTGGTTGAAAATTTTTATGTATTTCAAATTGAACTTCATTATTCTTAAATAAGTTTCATAGAGAATACATTTTCATTTTGAAAGTTTGAAAAGATTCTTCATGAAATTTTGTTAGATTTTAATAATTTTCTGTTTTCCCTAATATCTGTACATTTTTTTCTCACATTAAACAACACATTTGGCATTAGCATTAGCATTAGATTTTCATGTCTTCTCATGGCATCTTTAAATCCAGAAACATCATCTTGTTCTTTGGTGCTTTTATTATTCATTCTCAATTTGTCACTTTAAGAAATTCTTTCAATGTTATCTTCAATTATTTTGTCAACTGTTAATTTCCTTTGTAAAAATTTGTTAATTATAGTTCCCATTTGCTGCATTATTGAAAAAATCAGTTTTGCAAATATCATCCACTGTTGCCTAACAAGGACCTTATTCTCCATCATTTTTTAATCACTCATGACTTTGGGAAATAAGATATTTGGAAGTAGCTTAGATGGGCAGTTCTGGCTCAGGGTTGCTTGCATTATTACAGACAGATTTTGACTACAAAAAAAATATCAGAGAATCAGGGCAATTGTGTGCTGATCAGAAATCTCTTGTTTTTCATGTAGTCTCAAGAGTTGCACTATGATATTTTCACATGCCCTAATTAGGGTTCTTCACAGCATGGGATCCTTAAGGAATTTGTAATGTTCACATCATACCTGGCTTTGCAGAACCAAGGTTCAAAGAGTACCAGGCTGTTGCTGTATTCTTGCTGTCAAAGTCGCATTGCATCCCTTATGCCATCTTTTATGGATTGAAGTAGTCATGGAATCCACCTCAATTGAAAGCTTAGGTGATGTAAATATAATACTCAATGGGCAGACAATCAAGATGTTAAAATAAAAAAGGTATAATGTGGATATATTTTTGAGAAATCACTTGAAAATACATTCTGCCAAGGGTCTTTAAGCAAAATGTAGGAACAGTCATATTTAATATGCTCTTAACACACTATTTAATAGCTGTCACTTAGCTTTTCACATTATATTAATTAACATTAAAGCTGTTCAAAAATGCATGAATTCTGCAGACTAAAGGTTTTTTCCCTAAAATACAGAAACTGAATCCCTAACTCTCATGTGATTGATTTTGAAATAGAGCATTTAAGTTGTTAATTAAAGTAGAGAGAAATGGTAAGGGTCATAATCAGATAAGACTGGTATCTTATAAGAGAAAGAGTCATTAGAGCATGCTCTTTTTAAAGGCTCACACAGAGCACTTTAAAGCCCTTTGAGAACATAGCAAGAAAAGACATTTGGAGTTGAGGGTTTAGCTCAATGACAGAATGCTTGTCTACTATGGGTGAAGACCTGAGTTTGATTTCCAGTACAAATAAATAACTGAATAATTAAATAAAAAGAAAAGAAAATGGGTGTATAAAAGCAAGGAAAAAAGACATTACCAGAAACCAACCGTATGTACATCTTGATCTTTCCAGCTTTCTGAACTGTGAGAAAATAAATTTCTGTTTAGGCCAACTAATCTATGAAATCTTGATATGACTTTCCAAGCTGACTAATGCAATAAGCAAAGTGCATAATTATTCTTTTAAAATTGATCCATAAATATATAAAAATTGTAATAATAAGGAGGTACTATTTGCAGTTTATATATATATATATATGTATTTTATGTAATGTTTAAAACAGGTTAAATATTTAACATCTGAGTCATCTATCATTTCTTCATGGTGAGAACATTTAATATTCTTTCTTTTAGTGGTTTGAGACATACAGTTTAAAGACTGGAAAATATATTTTTCACTGTTATGCCTTTGGAGTTCACAATGCAATATAGCAATGAGTAATCGTGAAATAAAGACACATTCAATTAGGTTAAACTATGTTTAACTCAGTGATCCAATGCTCGCCTATGTGTTCACTAACTGCTTTCTTCACAGGGAAACATGGTCTATTTTTGAAATATTTCTTTCTTAATTACTAGGCTGGATAATATTAATTTACACTAACTAGTTTTAACCTAGAATTTTAAGTATATTATGGACATATAGTCATTTCCTAGGGAGGTCTTCATACAGTGATAAAATTACCTACCATAAGCAATTTACAAGCATCAATACAGAAAAAAAAATTTTTTAATAGAAAATGAGAAAAGAAAGATGAAACCCCAGACCTCCACCCCACCCAGGGCAAGTCCAGGGAGCAATGAGGTAGAGGAAATCAGAATCCACTCTCCTGACTTTTCTGAAATGGTCACAGCGGAAGTAGCAAGATTAATGAGGCTATAGAAAAAGAATAGGGACAACATTCAGAATGAAAGAAAATATTTGTGATGTATCCATCTGTATACATCTGTATCACGGTGTTGATTTCCAGAATTTCTAATAAACTCTTAAGATTTGATAGTAAAACAAGAAGCACAGCCATTGTGGTAAACTATATTACTTTAAAAAATAGAATTATTATATGACTCAACAATCCCACTAGTTGGAATATATCTAAAGGAAATGAAATCGGTCTGTTGAAGAGACATCTGCACTTTTATGCTCATTACACCATTACAGTAACCAAGAAATGGAAACAACTAAGTGTCCATCAAGTGATGAATGGAAAAAGAAAATATGGCACATATACACAGTGGAACAGTATTCAACTATAAAATAGAATAGAATTCTATAAATTGCAACAACATGGATAGAACTGGAGATCATAATAAGTGAATTGTGTTAAGCACAGAAAGACATGATCGCTTTCATATGTGGAATTTAAAAATGTCCATCTCAGAAATTGAGAGTGGAATGGTGGTTACCAGAGGGTGGGACAATGTGGTAGAGGAAGAGTAGGGAAATTTTAATGAATAGGTTTGATAAAGCAAGTTAAATAACTTACAGTTCAATAGGAGCAAGAAGCTCTGGGTTGCTATTACACAGTGTGATGACTAAAAATATTGTTTGGGGACTACAGAAAATAACTGCGTATTTTACATTTACAAAAACTAGAATACAGCATTTTCAAAGTTTTCACAGCAAACAACTTATAAATGATTGAGGACATAAATACATTTAATCTGATTTATACATTATACAATGTATATATAGAGAACATTATATGACATCCCATTAATATGTACAACTTTTATCACAAAATTTTAAAGATTGTTCAACTGAGCTACAACAAAAGAAAGAAGTAGTACATAAACTATTTTTAATTAAAAAACCAAAACAGCCAGTAGTTCTTTTGTGATGTTACTTAGATCCTTAGATAATATATTTTGAGTGCTGTAATTCAAAATTTGTTGGATATTTCTTGCTTTTTCTGTGCAGGGACTGAGAATATTAGGTGACTGAAAATATTCTGGAAAGTCCTACACTAAAAATATTTTTTCCTAAGTCCAAGAAAAGTTTTAAAATTTCAAAGAATATTAATTTAAAATTTATAGCTGTTTAAAAGTATCTAAAAATAAAGTCTAAATTCATTACACGTACAAACAAAAGATTTTCCTTGTCATATTTACCACATATTAACTTTTATAATTAAAGACTGTATTAAAAGTTTGCAGAAATTGCACTTCCTTTTTTTGGAAACTATACTTAGAAACAATGTGAGTTTAAAATATCATATCAGTAATGTGAATGCTGCATATTGTTTTGGTCACTAATATAATGCACAACATGTGTATCTACTTTTGTTGCTCTTATACCCACTATAATTCCATAGAGATGAGCATCTGAAATTTTATCCTTTCTACTATTGTACCCATAAGAGGAAAAATTGAATGCATTTTATTATTGAATTATCAAATACATCTTATTTATTTTTGGATAAAATTATGCTTTAGACATTGTGATTATTTTTTAGAATATGAATATGGATTATCTCATTATATTCAATTTTAATTTTAGTGATGGAAGGAAGAGAGAGAATGGAGGAATGGAATGGAAAGTAAAAGGAGTTAAGATTATACATATATATAAATACTAAGATTATATATACATACATGTATATATACCCCACAATGAACATATGCTAATATAAATATTTTAATATAAAAATAAAGTAATAATGAAGGATGAATTACGAAGGAGAGGAGTGTATGTGTACATATCAAGAGAAGGAACATTGGGCCGGGGATTTAGCTCAATGGTGCCTCCACCTGCAACACAAGCTGAAGGTCCTGAGTTTGATCCCCGGTACCAAAAAAAAAAAAAAAAGAAAGAGAAAAGGAACATTGGATAACAACAAATCACAGATATTGTATGAGCATAGATTAAATATGGAATGTAGAATTTATTCATTCTTCCTTTCTCTATTGGACTGCTGTTGTACCTACTTAAATATTTTCAAATTCTGGCAAGGCTGTGCAGAAAAATGAACTCTTCCTCATTGTTTGTGGGAGTGTAAACTGGTACAAATATAATGAAAATCAGTATGAAAATTCCTCAAAAAATTAATTTTAGTTTTTTAATTCAATTTGACCAAGCTATTCCTTTTCAAGATATCTTCCCAAAGGAGTTAAAGACATTATACCACGGAGATGTATGTACACCCATGTTTATAGCAGCACCAATCGTAATAGCTAAATCTTGAAAGCAGCCTATATATCAAACAACAAATGAATGGATAAAGAAATGGCTATTTATCCACAATGGATACACTGTCATAAAGAGAGATAAATGAGTCATTTATAGAAAAATTAATGCATCTTGAAACCATAATTTTAAGTGAAGTAAATCAGACACAAGCTTGAATACCCCATTATTTCTCTTATATGAGAAATACAATATACTGTATAAATAAAGTGAAAAATGGAAGACAGATAATATTGGAGACCCTTGTGGTACATTCCAATCTCATGCCGGGTGCTAAAATGCTTGGCCAGAAGACTTAAAGACAGTTAAAGAGACAGAGTTCTGAGGAACTGGTGCTTGAACTTTCAGAGTCTTGAACAAGCAAAGGCCCTGAACTCAGAGTTGTGGATATTTATTGGTGACATAGTCAGATTGAGGTAAAAGGACTTCGTGGAGTTGCTACAGATACTTTGCTGATGCAGGCAAGGCTTGTAAAGGAAAAGGCAAACTAGTCTTGAATTAGGCACAGAACAGACAAAATATAGGTTGCATTTAACAAATAATCTTGTCCTTCAAGTTAAGAAGGTTTTGATTTGGGGAATGTAATTTGGATGTGAGTCACTCTGACCTCTGCTATGTGTTATCTCATATTAAGCCCCACAGCTTCATAGGCCATTTCTCTGGTCTCTCACATGGCCAGTGGCAGGGGTGCTGATATTAGCCTGCACGACATCCACAATGCCCCTATAAGTCATACAAGCTTTGGTAGGACTCATTTCTTAAGATTCATTTCTTCCAGTTGTGGGATTAACTCCTTACAGCCTGCTCTGATTACAGCCTGTCTTAGGAATAATCAATGGAGCAGTGCCCCATAAGATAATAGGAAAAAGAGAGAGAGAGAAAAGTTATTATAATCAATTTATACATTAAACAGTGAGATTTATAAAATGTTTCTGTCACTGGCAGCCTTAACTGGTTATTAGACTCTGAGTAGAAAACTTGTTTGTAAAATATTCCACTGAAAATTAACTGGCAATTTTCAAGGATGAAAAAAATGTATCATTTGAGCTCAGTTTACTTTTCTCAAAGTTGTGGCCATTCTTTGAGGGATACGAGGTTAGATAGAACACAACTAAATTTCATAAATATCAGGACTCACCTTCATTTTTAAAAAATCTGTGGAAGGAACTCAATAAACTATCCATGAAAGACATTTTATTGAAGAAATTTTGCAATGACCAACAAAAGCATGTGATTACTTCAGAAATTTTAACATTTTATTAGCAGAGATTATTGATTTGGTGATATTCTCAATAGAAGTGTCAGGTTCCCAAACTACTTTCATTCATAAAAGGATCACACAACATACTTCTGGGAAATGACGTGTAACATGAAGCAGGTGGTGGGCAGTTTCACTTTTTCAAAAAGAAAGACTCTCTTTTTGTTTTGTTTCTATTGTCTTTACTTTCTGCCCATTTGTCTTTTAGTTTCTTCTATGTGGAACAAACACACCTGTTGACTGGAGGAACAGAAACTTTCTTGTAAACTTGAGGAAGAGAGAAACTCAATATGGCTGCATAGCATAATGATAGGGATCCTGGGTTCTGAGGACATTGTCAGTCACTCCACTCTCTCTGGATTCCTACCTTCTAAATTTCTGTTAAATGAGAGAAAACAAACCAGTTACTTGATTAAGCCAATATTTGTTTAGTTTCTGCTTATGTACAGACAGATAAATTCTTAACTAATATATTAAGCAATCTACAAAAGTCACTCATTTTTGAATAGCAGATTCAGGGCTTCATTCAAGCAGTGTTTGTTGAGTGCCCACCTACTGACTGTTGGATGTTAGGACCTGACATTAGAACATTGTGCAAGACTCACAGTATCTGTGTCATTTGGTAGCTACAGTTAGTGCAGCTTGAAAATTCCAATCTGTAACATAAGGTATTTGAACATAAAAAGATACTTTCTATTGTTTCATAGAGAGGACGTTAAATAGGGCTAGAACACTGAGAATTTGGCCAGAAAATTGGACACGGATAAGATCATAGGGTTTGTGCATTATGATAAATTTTATAGTGGGCTGTTTCATATAATATGAGATTATATCAATTATTCTTGAAATATCTGATATGATTAAATGACGTGTATGGTCAAATTGTTCACAAGTCAAAAAATCCCTCCTTTAGAATCTTTCATTTGAACCTATAAATTATGTATTATTATTGCATTTTCTTCTTAAGAATTTCATTTCTTATATATTTTGCTCCTTAGTCTCTTTTTGATGACCACTCATTTTCATTACAAAGAAGATAAAGATATGAAGCAGTTTCCAAATCTAACTTTACTTTATGACAGATGGCTTTCTAAATCTCTTTGTATGCTCTCTCCTCTCTCTTTTTTCCCCTACCCTAAACTCCTTCCTTTATATACTTAAACTATTTCCACTCAGAAAAAAGTGAATTCTATTTTTTTTCAGGGGTACAGAAAGAGACATAACTATTTAAAGCAAATGTTATTTTGGTTCACTGGCAGTGAGAATAATTCCAGTTAATTTATCTACTCACAAATAATTAGCCTTTAAGTAAGTAAATGGCTTAAAAGACTTATTGAGACAAGTTAAATATAACGTGAAAAAAATTAAACAAAGGTGTAGTGCTGCAGTGTAGGGCAAACAGAATATGTCTATATTGTTTCGAAACTATTTCAGGAAGTAAGGAGATAGATCATTCTCAAATGGTAAGGGAAGCAAGAGACAAAGAAAAGGAAGATGGAGGGGAGGTAAAGGGGATGAAAAAAGTAATTAAGATATGTTGTGTATATGTACTACACCCCCCCCCAAGGAAAGTGAACATTATGTATGCAAATATGAACTACTAACAAACTGTTTCAGAAATTAAGACAAATTTGTCATAGAACAAAGCTCTTAATGAAGTACTTAAAGACAATACATCTCAGCCATCAATTCTAGGATTTCTGGCATAAATAAATGATAGTTATGACCTGGGAAATGCTTGTCATTAGATTGAGCATGAAAATAAATGCAGAAAAACAAAGAGAAAAATATTTGCATAATGTTTATTAAAGTAATCTTTTTTAACATCAGTAAAATCACTATTAAATATAAATCAATTTATTAAGAAGAAAATGTGTGAAACTTTGGAAGAAAGCACTGATAAGTAATAAAAGTCAAAAAACACACAAAATATCTTATTCTTGAATAAAAATCATTCTATCACATCTGAGAAAAAGTGACAATATATGTTGTCTATTTATAATATTCCCACGAATAATTTAGTATATTTTCAGCCAAATAATGGTTTCAATCATGCTACCTACTGTATAATGAATGTGCTTTTTACTATTTTCAGTTCCCTTTGAGATATTCTCCAGTGTTGACCTTCAATATTGTAACAGTGAGTGTTCCTGAGACTCTCTTCACTCCTGATTAGGAAAATTACTATATAGAATTTTGAGCCTTCGTTTCAAGTTAGGTGCTGCTTACTTTGAGAAAACCAAATTTATATCTCATTACATCATTTTCTTCATCTTTGCTTCTCAAATACAATTCAAATACATAGAAAGATGAGATAATGGGTCTAGATATCCAAGAGCCACAGAATATTCCAATTTTATTAATATTAAAAGTAATAATTAATAGAAAGATCTACCATGCTATGTGACTTTATGCATTTAGTTTCCAATGTGTTATTGAGGAGACCCAAGATTAATTAATGGAAAATTTGGCATTATATCTTATTTACAACCTCCTTATATTATAGTTTATTGATATAATTTCTTATTTCCTTCATTAATTTACCTTCTTATTTAAGAATACTAAAAGTTGATCCAGCGCTCTTCCCACCGTGACTAGCCAGCATAAGTGGGTGAGACAAGCAGCGTGAAGCTCCCGGGCTGTCCCAGGCCCCGCCCATGCCACAGTGAGGTCCCAGGTGAGGCTTGGAGCCCCGCCCCCATCCAGCACCCCTCATAGCCACACAGGGGCCTCCAAGGCCAAGTCCCACCCCCCC